>OY720031.1:533004-570999 GCA_963082485.1 Eudonia mercurella
TATACAAGGTGTTGCAAAATTACCCGTTATATGTAAAGGTTGTTAAAGTACATCCTATCAAGAGTCCTCTGTAAATTTCTTAAAACCTTTGCATTAAGATTTAGTTTTCAGTAAAAAGAGTTATTTTAATGATTAATAAAAATATCGACTATGTTAAGGCACATGACTATTTCAGGTTCATGACGTTATGTTACCTACCAGGAGTAACGACTCCTGTCTACTCTGTACCTCCCACAGAGTAGCCTATACCTAATCTTCAGACACTGTATTCTGTGCTCCTAGTACATACACACTGGATATTAATATCCCAGATTTGGTGAACGTTGCATCGTCCGTCCAAATGACCCGGTTCACATAGCTGCGGTCAGCTTCTAGCTGCCGCAGATACCACTCGCAGAAGTTTCTTCGGAGAGCGAAATCACCTGGTGTTAACTCCTGTGTACGCCGGTAGTGGTAAGGGTGTTGACCGTCAGCTCGAAAAATCCGCCAAACTGTGACATGGTTCATGCCAAACCTCGCCGCGGCACGCCTCGTCCTGATGGTTGGTTCGTCTTCGAAGATTTCCAGCACCTCTTCTTCTCGCCTTGCATCTAACGTATTCAGACGTCCACTGCCACGTGAACGATGAAAGGATCCCGTGGAATGCAAACGTGTTGTCATTTCACAAAAACATTGGTAAGATGGTAACCGTCGCTGGTCAGCAGGTGCTCTGCCTTCAATGAAACGTTCATGGTACAAGTCACGAGCGCGAGCTAAGTTTCCATCAGCTCGTCCCACGCACAACATCATCTCGTAGTAATCGGAATTGGAGAACATAGCCATTTTCGCAATTAAAGAAACACACGAAAAACACACATATGGACGACTGAATGAAATAAAAAGAAACTCAAAAATTATGACACCGGCCGGCCTGTCAAAATTCAGGTACTTTAGAAAAAACCATGGTACGCTTTGTTTTACATGGATAATATTTCGTCTGAGATGAGAGTTTTATTCTGAGGTTTTAATGCTAGATGTCAAAATTACGGTATTTTTGCGTATTATAATCTTCTTAGAGCATTAAACCAACATAATGGTACATGGTACGAAGGCCTGTTGAAAAGTTTCATATGAAATTAAAATCTTACAATTAAATAATAATAACAATAATAAAATTATGTGTTCAATCATCATCAACAAGGTTTTTACGTCTATTATAGACGATTCATGGCGTAGTAGTACATTACATAAAATTACAATTTACTTCATTGACAATCAAATTTTATTAATAACTAATTCACAACATCAGATAGTAATTTTTTATCGGATGTGTATTTATTTATCATTTTTAGTGTAAAACATAAAAAATACACATACACATTGATTTATGCGCGAATACTACTATGCAATTTCCTTCTGCCCGTCGCTCGGCGCGGCGGCAGGGGCGGCTAGGCGACAGCTCTCGAAAGAAGTGTCTATGCTTCTGACTAGTTCTGACCGCCTTGTAGTACGAGGTGGTCAACATTTTGTACGGATTTAATAATCTAATTTGGGTTTTTAATCTTAAAGGACACCGGCCTAATTAATCATAAAAGTGATTACTATTTTGATATTGTTTAATTTTGATTATTGTTAGTTGTTTGTTTAGTGTAGGTAATCTACTTGTGTAAAAATAAAACATAATGTTTATTTCTGAGTTGGGCTTAAAATAAGTAAAATAGCAAACGAAAGATAAATCGGTGTGGTGTTTTGTATTATTTGTAATATTTCTAACCTGTAGTATTACACGGCTCAGCTTCAGCAGCTTGATCAAATTGATTTGTACAAAATAAAATGCAAACTGCTTTCAAAGCACGTGTTAGAAAAAATGTTGTCAATCTATGCGGTAAAAATCTAAGTTTTCTGTATTTGGAGTTCCGTAAAAACATTGAAAAGCCAAAATCTGCAGTCACTGCTTTCCTAGTACTACTGCTGTGTAGTTTCTGTTTTTTGGGAAACCACTCCGCATTAAAATTAGGATACGATTTACATTTCCAGAATTAACTGTTTATGTGTTGTACGAGTAATAACTTGTTTTACATCCTAAACCTTAGTGTAAGTTTGTAAAAGTGCAAACGTTACTATCGCGTTTGCTTTAACAGATTAAATTCTCGATCTTATTGACATACCATTATGATCTATCTGTTAAAACTTAACTTAAACGCGATAGTAATGTTTGCACATTTTTACAAACTTACATCCTAATGTAATGATAGATAGAACCCCTAGGTTCTGACGTCTGTTGAAGGCGGCACAATACGACACGTGATCGGTAGCCGATTATTGAAATGAAACCTTTTGCATGGATCTACTCGCGTTTATTGTTACTTGGTTTACAAAAAATATTTCATTTCAATGTGTAGTGTTCGCGTAAACTTTAGAAAACAATGTCAGGTAATCAAAAGAAAGGAACAAACAAGTGCGAAAAGGCAACTCCTCTCTCTTGCATCTTGGGATGATCCTACTGTTAGCATGGTAAGTGAAAACTCACCCACATATCCCATCTATCAACCGATATGTTGCGACGCTATAAAAGACTGTGTAATAATAAATAGCTATCCATCTTTTGTTCCGTTAGAGTAAAATGATTTAATTTCAATTATTATTATGCGGAACCCACTAAATAAATATTACCAAAAGTACCAGGTCAACATGATTTCTAAAAAAAGGAGGTGGGAAAATTCAATTTCAAAGATCAAACTACAGAAAGGTTTTGCGCATAAGTTATGTAAGTACCTACTTAGCTAACAGCTACGATTCTTGTTCCCGTACCTACCTATTAAACTCTCTTTTACTTCTTAGGTCGGCTTGCACCAAAACTCACTAAATACGTTTAGCGCTAAACATGTTTAGAGTATCATTCTGTCTCTTTCAACTTCCAACAGACGTCAGAAATGGAATGATATTTTAAACGTGTTTAGCGCTAAATGTATTTAGGGTAGATTTTACCAAAATCCAATTTATACGAGAATATCTACTATACGAGAGCTATCCCAGTATAACTTTACTCTTATGATTTAATCTATGGATAAGTTACTCTCGCTTAGTTACTCTGTGCTGTGACGGAAACGGAAACGAACGAAAATATTAAATTAACCACCAAGCATAAAAGCACATTCATACCATGCGTGAGCAATGGCGCTGCGTATTTTTAATTAACCAGGGTAATATGTCTGCTTGACGTTTTGAATAACTTCAATCAAATATTCTGTCTGTTGTGTTGATTGTTTGTTGACAGATAATATTGTAAAAATAAGAAGTCATGAATAGCGTAATTCTTTAATACATACAAGCTCGTAAATACAACGAGCGCATACAACTCACCTACCTATTTGTTGCATACTCCAGACGATGCTCAATTTTTGTCAGCAAATTATACACAGATGCTTTTGACAAACGGAATCTTATATGGCGAAGTCGTAGACGTCGTTATCTTCAAAGTAAGTACTATGTCCTTTCTTTAAACCATGTAGGGCGAGAGCCAAAATATTCTTTATCGTCATTAGTCAATAAATTGATTCAAACGTAACGACATTTTGTTAGGTTATCTATAAAATTTGTAACAGACAGCTGTTATTGTGAATTATAAAGCAAATCTGAATAAGTATAAATTTAACTATCAAGTATTTAATTTGGAAAATCTTTTAAAAGGGACTTTAACTAGATTAAAGATCCCTGTACTGTTACACACACAATGCACAAATACCGATAGATGACTAGTCTGAAAAAAATAATAATCTTTGATTTAGAAGCTAATGACTTCAACAGCTGATCAGTAGTGTTGGGGATCTCTTAAAAATCTTAGCGATGTTTTTGCTGAACTTCGATATTGTTTTTTTCGGAAACTACTGTGCCTACAACTTAAAGAACAGCACCCACCACTTCAGTTTTATGTATAGCTACTGACATTTCAGGCCTAACGGGTTTTTTTGAAACAAGTTGTATACATATTATACTATTTTCAAAAATTTCAAAAATGGAAGAGGAGCGGCCGAAATCTGTCAATGCCAATCCAAACTCACATTCTATCTTTTTTTAATTTTTCATTGCTTAGGATACAATCCGTGCAGCCTTAATAAAATTACGGTCGAATTTCGACCACTGGGCGACCACTAGTAATGGGAATTTGGTAACGGTATAAAGCCCTACTTTGGATGCGTTTTTGTACCAGTTTTTGCTCTTACGTAACAAATACGAACTATACATCCCGGTCAAAGGGGTGCATCTTCCAATTGAAATGATAACAAATATGTAATGTACGACAACGCCATCTAAGAAGGATGGTTAATCAACTTAATAAGTCAATATCCACGTGACGACACTAGATGGCGGATGGAAGTAGCATTTAAAAATAAATCCTATAAATTATTACTATATCCTCAAATTAGCTCACATTACTTTACCTTATATCTATCTTTGTTAACTTTTTCTTACAAATTCTAAATCAATTACAGTATACAATATGTATACAAGTATACAAAATGAAAAGATCCAAAGTGAAAAAAGATTAAAAGCGCCAATGCAGAAAGTGTATAAGCAAATACAGCGCCATCTAGTTGTAGCTTAGCTAATAGTGGTGCTTGTAGATGTTGGTGTATTTTTTTATTTTCCACAGTGAATTAATCACACTAAGTTGAATAAACGTTTTTTATTCAACAGCAATAAAGCATAATTACAGTTAGCAAACAAACGCATAAAAAGCAAAAACCGGTTTCCAGACACATGAGTAAATTTTGAAACTGTTACTTGTTACATGTTTTTGAGTTGTTAGATCTTGATCTTTGTTTGAGTTATATCTACGTTTATCTAAAAAAAAAACTCATCGCCGTTATACCTATAAGACACATGTGCACTGGCAACCAACCCATAAACCATAACACCATCAAAACTAATGCAAGTTCGCTACCAACCTATCTCACCTCGGCTGAAGCCGCCGCGGCCGCCCCGGCTGAAGCGACCGCCCGAGAACCGGTCATTGCGGTCGTATGGGGTTGGCCGGTAGCCGCGACTGGGTCGAAAACCACCCTCCAGGCGCGCGCTGTACGTCCGCACCTCGTCGGCGCTGCTGATGAACACCTCTATGTACCTGTGAACGGGAGGTAACGGATTAGGGAACGGCTGTGGTGATGCTAATGTGATGTTGCTTCAACCGTACGAGTGGTAACAAGGTTGGGGGCACATTGTCTAACTCTGATACCTATCGTAACCTTTCAATTTGAAATAATTTTGAAGCTATTCAAGAACTTCAAACTAATACACAAATGTCAGTGATTGCAATAGCGACGCTTGTTGAATGAACAACATCGTCAATTGGACATTTATTTGGAATCGTCTATGCAAAAAGACCTTTGGAATATTTTTTTTTTTTTGGAAAGAGATTTTTTTATTACTTTTGCCCACAAAAGAAAAAACTTAAAGGGTTCCTTAAAGCCGTGTGATCGAAACATTCTCAAAGTGTTGCTAGAGGGGATAGTAACACGCAAACGTGTCTCCTACTAGATTCTCCGAGGTGTTCGGATCGGATCAAGTGCGCGAACACCCGAGGGCGCCTCTAAAGTTTAAGACCTCGGCTCGGGTTGCCCGGGTCGTGGGGGGTATGAAATTACAGCCTTGTAGTGATTTATTTGAAGTTATTTTAAGTGCAGCCAGCATTAGATTGATCAAAGCAACATTCAGAAAACCTAACCTTATGGTAATGTGATTACAGTATGCTTTTGACAAACACTGCCTCAGCAATAATGATAAATTTTATTTAAATATTTTTTTACTTAAAGCTTTGACTGTTAATGATGATTTGATCAATTTCATGCTCACTGTAAAAGTTGGTACTATTTATTATTTTTGTATAATTAATTATCTTAGGGTTCAATTGCCGTTGTCTTTTATTTACTCTTATCAGTTACTACATAATACTCAAATATGTATTATTTCGTTATTTTTTAGTCATGCTTAAACCATTTCATATTTTAAAGATGAACTGACCATTTCTAGTATTTATTAGGTTAACACATAACTCTCTCTAGTGAGTCATAAATGTATAATTTGATAGATATTTAAATAAAATTATGATAAATTGAATTGAACAATTGCTTGATATCGTTCGTGCAGAATTAAGAATATAAGGTTTCGTTATCCAAACTTATAGTATCGCAAAATATTTACAATAAAATGATGGAATTGTATAATATTTAAAACTATTTCGACACGCAATTAACAATAGCAAATGAGACATTTTAGGTCCTTGCCTACTACAGCATACCATGACCGTTAACATATTGAAATATACAAAAACTATTTTGTTTGACTAACATCTTGTGACTGAAGACGACGTTGTATATACGACATTATGCATAATAACAGAAGGCTGCTGGTAATCTATTGCAGTGGGCACAGTCGTGGGCGTAACGTGCCTGACACGTTCTTGTTACGGTCATGATATAATATTTTGTAGTAAGCAGAGATCTTTAACGTGTAGCTATAAGTATTTAAAAATAAATAACGTTCTAATTAAAAAATATATACGTATTGATCTGGTTATCTGGTTACGTCAATCAAAATCTAATTACATAAAACCTATCGAGAAAAAAATCAAGTGTATTTATACGTATCATAGACAAAGGTTCAAACTTCATAGACAACATAGACAAGGTTTTACTCGTTGGTATACCACAGATAACACAACATTATCTCCCGTTCATCTTCGTCTTCCCCTCTTCGCCTCGCCCTCCGTCCCGCCTCCCCGCCCGCTCCCCTCGCACGCCCAACCTTAGACACTCAATAACCAATTACCACTGCACTTGTAAATACTACTATTTTGGTAGAACACAAACACATATTAGGGTTATTGAAATTGTAAGTTATATCTCAAACAGATTAAATTGCTAATAAATGTTTTATGTCGACAGGTACCAGTCAATATCAAAACTAGCTCATCACTTCATAATTTTTTCTCGGGATATATTAATAATCTATTAGTTTGATCAATTGTAACTATTTTACAATTTGGAAAAGGATCGAAAACATTTTTACACGAGAGCGGTAGTTACGAGATTTCCAAATATATATTTTTTATATTTTCTTTAAGCTACACCAACATACATAGACAATTAAAATAAATTTTACAAGGGTAGTGTCTTAAATATATTTGCCAATTATAGGTATACACAGCATTCGTTGTACAGTTGTCTTCCAATAGATAAACTTATATTAAAACATACAGATCATATGATGCCAATTATAATCGGACTAACTTATTACATTTTTTACGAGACTTGTGTGCTTGTAGACTGAAGGTAATAATCAGTCAATTTATTTTTGACAATTCCAGAAGAGTCGTTTAAAATGTCAATTGTAGGGATTCTATGGGAAAATTCGTTGTACTTCTTACATACTCTGGCAAGAGGGTAATCTCACTAACCTTCGCAAGAGTCGTACTTTCCTTTCGTAGACGGTTTTAATAGGGTTTCTCTTTCTGGTGTAACTAATGTGAAAGCATTTATTGGAATTTAACAGCATTCCATTGTTAGCACATCAGTCAGAGAGATTGTCCAAATCAGACTGCAAGAAATCAGCGTCACTGGAGCTTTTAACAGTGTAACTCATCTTGAGATCGTCAGCAAACATGGACACCCTACTATGGCCTATTTTGGTCACGAAGTCGTTTATATATATTAAGAATAAGACAGGACCCAGTTGAGAGCCCTGTGGTACACCAGACTCAGCGAAGAATACTACGGTCTCGAAGCCGTTCACAGCCACAGTCTGTGATCCGTGACCACCACGGCGATTAAAGACTTAATCCATAACTATCACGTTTTTTTAAAGGGACTGTACAGTTACGATCATTAAAGTGTACACTTTTTACTAGTTTTGACTCTTAGAGGGCGTCCATTTATTACGTGAGGCGTTTTTTTAAACTTTTTGTCCCCCGCTCACCCTCTGGTGAGATTTGATTCAATCCCCTCCCCCATCTCCCAATCTCACGTGAGATTTTTTAAATGCGAGTTTCTAGTATAAGTGCTTTGGATTTATTTTAAAAAGAAAAAAAAATTTGCTCAATTCTTTTATTTCCGACTAACAAAAATTTACGAGTATAAACAAAGCAGGTTGCAATGTGTCTGTCTGGATGTGTGAGTTTTGTTTACTATCCGTATTCATTCGATTACGTTTACGAAAACGAAAATTAGTATGGCATTGAAGCAGCGCCTCCTGGCGGCATACGAGAAGAGTTAACATTTTGCCATACGAATTCTCGTTTTCGTTAAAACGTGATCGAATTGCGAATGAAACTCGCACTTGGCACCCTGTTAGCTCGGGCGCTGTAACAGAGTGAACGTAATGCTAATGTAGGTGAACTACGAGCTTGTGTTCGTGTTTCGGAGCGCTTGATTGAAGTTGCCGCACTCTCGTTCACTCTGGCTGTAACGTTCATCGAGTCGCGCGTTCGGCTGGCAGTCGCGCGCGTAAACAAACGACGAGCTACTGTGCAACATGTGGCAATCACAAAATCTCGTTTAATAATTTGTGTGGCCAAACCGTGGCCATATTTTAGTAAAGAATCATATTTTACATAATTTAAAACTATTTTATCGTAACTTTTTCCTGTTTCTAGCGGAAAAAAAATACGTGATATTTGCCGAGACCCCCCTCTTCCCAAAGTGAGATTAAATGAGATTCAACTCGACTCCCTCTCGCCCCTTGAATGTCTCATGTAATTAATGGATGCCCCCCCTTATTCCATTGTATTAAGAGTCACATTGTTTAATGCTTGTGACTGTAATATATGAAATATATCAGAATGATACATTTTATAGTGATAAAAGAATCGGCCTTATTTATTTACTAGTTAACCAAATGATTGTAACATTATGCTGAAGTTTACACAAGTTTTTGATGTTGACTGTTACATAACAAAATGCTCCAAATTCTTCCAATGCCCAGAGAAAATGTGTTCCCAAAATGTATGTAGAAATTAAAAGTGCAGTTTTGATCCAAATTTAAATACAGTCTTTCCCTAATTTTTTTTATATCAATCCCAAAATTTATCTAGATCCCACCAACTTGTTGCTGGCCATTAAATGATTTAGTGATAAATATAAAACTTTACTGTCTTATTAACGCTCATGTGTATTATGTTAATGTTTGTATGTTGTTCCATAAATCATAGTGTTTACCAGCAACAAAGGAGGTCCCATACTTATCCCACTACACCAATTATCAATACTGGACCACAATTTGATTCATAAGCTGTAGTGAAGATTTATGTCAATGAATGTCACAATTCATTAGTGTTGGGCTAATAAATAGAACAATGAAAAATAAAGGAATAGCAAAAGATAAACTCCATAAAGCTGTGACATATTTACAAAGAAAAATGAAATCGAAACTCAATATGGCATAACAAAATTATTTTTTGTGTGACCGCTATGTTTGATAAGGCTAAGTAGAGGGTGTTTTTAAAATGAATTATGTCCCAACACCTATTGCCACAGATCTCCACAGCAGCGCAACGTCAAATGGGTCCCTTTATAATCCAACAAGTTCGTGTTCGGCCTGCTTGCGAAAGTGCGATGTGACAGACATTTGACGGGAGGTGTCTAAAGTTCAAAGCTTTACTTTGAGTTCAACGCATGAGATAATGATCCAGAAACTGTTGACTCTTTTCTTTAGGTTTGGATATTGATACTGTTGCAACTTTTTTGGAGTGAATAGGCTGCGGTAGCTAGCTACCACCAGGCAGACCATATGCTTGTTAACAGAAGAATATAAATAAAATTAAGAAAAACTTTAAATTTGCATAGCATAAATAAATTATATACTACCTACAATATTTTATAGCTCTAATATGGTACTTGATCTTTTTAATCCAATAACGACCAACTATATGGCATACAAAACCATAAAAACATTTTGTACTCCTGTGTCAGGGCTAGATTAATGTTTCATTGGAGAATCTATACTTAATATTATAAAGCTGAAGAGTTTGTTTGTTTGTTTGTTTGTTTGTTTGTTTGTTTGTTTGTTTGTTTGAATGCGCTAATCTCAGGAACTACTGGTTCGAATTGAAAAATTATTTTTGTGTTGAATAGTCCATTTATTGAGGAAGGCTATAGGCTATACTACATCACGCTATGACTAATAGGAATGGAACAGTCGCTAATTAACGCGGGTGAAACCGCAGGGCACAGCTAGTTATAAATAAACGTAAAATAACTTTTTATGTTGTATATGCCGACTAGCTGCATGTGTGATGATATCTACTTGATACAGAATACACTAATACAATAATTTATTTAAAGGCACCATGATTACCTAAATGAAAGTAATAGATAAAGAAAGAAAGAAAGGTACGTATAGACTAATCTCAAGACTTTTGCGACCCACGTCTATACACGTAAACCGTTGTAGCATAACATCGCATCCATAGTACTTGTAATACCCGTCAACGTTTGTCACATGTCGATCGCGAACTTGTCAGACTATAAACGATATCCCCCCACCTGTGTCCTATTTTCTCCCTGTCTCTGTTGAGAGCTTCGTTCGCGTGCCCCTTCTCAACGAAGTGTACGAACGCCTCGCCCGAAGCCCGCCCCGTGTGGTCCGAGAGCAAGTGCACGCCCTCGGGCTCGACGCTCAACCCTGACACCCAAGGAGGTTAATGCTGTATCACAGTACTGGCTGCCGTGGCACACATTTAGTGGGGAAATAGTAAATTGAAACTGTTTTATAAAAAAAAACTCATATCTCATAACTTAAATGTTTATGGAAAAAATTACTAGTTGTGGAAATTTAATAAAAAACCAAAGAAAATTAGATACTTTTGAACTGTAGTATTTTTTGTCATGAAATTGAAACATCCTATTTTTGTTAAATAAGAAAATGACTTATAATAATAAAACACCACGGCATACCAGCACAAATAACCTACACATCCCCATATTGGACATAAAATCACACTGAACAGTCAGTGATTTCAATTTATTACAAACTTACCATCAAAGAACTGAACAATTTCTTCTTTGGAGCATCCAAAGGGCAGACCTCGTAGTTTAACAATGCCCATGTCATCGGTCACATTGGGGAGGCTGTCAAAGCCATTTTCGCTTTGACGCATGGCATTTAACGCCCACTCCATGTCTTGGCGGTCAGTTGAGAATACTGAAATTTAAAATTATCATGTCCAACATAACTGTCATAATGTTGAGCTTAAGCTGTCCCAAATTAACAATAGCACTTGAGGCAGTAGAATCATATTATAACCCACCACCAAATGTTAACTATACTTCTTCTTCTTTTTAAACTAATAAACATCTTAATAAACAACTACTATGATATCATTGGTAACAAATTTAAATGAGTGTTTTATGTACATTTAAGTATCAAATAAACTAAATAATTTAATAAGAACGAATGTATACCTTCAATATATCTTTTGCCCATGTTCTCTTTATCTTTCTTGAGAGCCTCATCCACATCTTGCTGGCTTTCTACCTCCACAAAACATTCTCCCGATGGTCTGCCAGGGCGAACCTCCGTTAAATGAACACCTGGACAAAATAACTTATTCTATTTGAAAAATTAAGGTCAAATACAGCATTCAAACAAGACTGATTTTTAATTTATTAAAGTATAGTATCCATTCAGTTTTATTTTATCTTTCAAATATAAAATGATTAAAATAATAAAAGTATAGACTTTATAACAAGAGGTACACCTGTTTGTATATCGGCGTACACCCGCACTCCCACAATTTGGTCATTTTGTTTTACCTTGCATTGAATAGTATCAAAATTCAAGTGAAACAATCAAAAACTGTACCCGCTTTCCCGTTCACAACGTTGACACCGTCCAAGAAATCGAGGACATCTTCTACGGTGGTGGAGAAAGGCAGACCGCGTAATTTCACGATGTAGCTGCTGTCGCCGGAACCCAGCATTGTTTTTATTTATTTTTGCTTAATGAAAGAACACACTTTTACTTCTAATTAAGTAGACTTCTAACCACTAGCTTGAATCCGGGGGAAAAAATCAAATCAAACTCGTAATAACGCGATTACGACGTCCCGTCCAATCCAACCAAATGCAAAATAAGTACAATGCAAAGAGTAGTATAAGTATATGGTACAATGCATTCGCATTAAGCAAACAAAATGGCGTCGTATCGCATCCGCTGTAGTTTTTTTTTTTTTCCTTTAGTTGATGGCTTCGTGCGGTTAGCACATTTAGCCAGTGTCAAAGTAATTTTTCTTACAAGTTATAAATAAATAAACAATATTTCCATCCTGTATGATGATGATGAATGATAATAGAAATGAGAAGTGAGAAATGATATACCCCCCAACCCCTCGAGTATCTTAGTAAAGATGTGGAGCTTTACTAAGTCCTCGGGCGGACTTCTTGAGAGAATTTGAAAAGTGACGTTGCACTGTTTTGTTTCAGTCCGCTGTAGTTGCGACATGGTTGCGACTCGCGAGCCAAATAGGATAGGGAAGGGTGGGTATAGGTGGGTTCTTGAGTGCATTTCGATATATCAAATTGAAACATCAATAATCGATACTCAAACAAATTATTTTAATCAAAAACGATATATCAACAATCAAGCAAGATATTTTATTTAATACATACTTAGAGCATTAAACCAAATGGAGACGCCATGCGCACTAATTTCTATGAAAAAAAGTCTGTCATTTTCTGCGGGGGACGAGGTAACGCACTCAAATACAGTTTCACACTGATGCATTTTTCAATGACGTCGCTACGCACGCAAATGACAAAATTATTAAACACTAGCATAAACTAGACGCACACTAATAAATTCACACACAGGGATAACCTGTCCGTGCACGAGTCTGACGGCAACTTTATGTAAACGTCGATAGTGCTTTCGATTTAATTTGGCGATACCAATAATAATGACATAGCCCGAAAAGTTGCTAAGCTCAAGTGCCCCACATCGCTCGCAGGACTGACGGCCGCTGGGGCGGAACAGCCCTCTAGTGGCGACCGCGTACCGAAAAGCGCAGTGTCAGCAGGCCTCCAACAAGGTAGAACGACGATCTTGTAAAGGTCGCGGTAAGCCGCTGGATGCGGACTGCACAAAACCGGTCGTATTGGAGATCCTTGGGGAGGCCTTTGTCCAGCAGTGGACGCCTTTTGGCTGAGATGATGATGATGATGAATACTAATATGATTTTTTTTTTGTTTAAATCAGGCTCTTCAGTATGGTTAATTAAGGTAGACACTTTGCTTTTCTTTATCGTTAAAATCGACAGTTATTAATAATATAGATATAATATACAATATTATATAATAGTACGTGTGATGCCGAATCAGCTGCTAACCGATTTGTTGAAATACTGTCATCTGCTATTAAAACTAACTCGCAAAAAGTACAGATCCCCAGGCGCAAAAAATCTCTTAAGCCTTGGATGACACCTGGTTTGCTTCGCTGTATCCGTCATCGAGATAAATTGCATATCAAGTCAAAAAAGAATCCTCAAAATGAAATTCTTCAAATAACGTACAAACGCTACAGAAATTTCTGTTGCTCACTTTTAAAAAGACTAAAATGCCAATACGATAAGTTTCAACTAAAAAGTGCAAAAACGAGTAAAGAAACTTGGTCTGCAATTAAACGTATTACTGATTGTACAAATAAAAAATCTTCTGCTGACGATTTAATCACAAAGCCTAATCCATCAGACTCGGTTGAAGAAATAAATAATTATTTTTCTAACATTGGTAGAGAACTAGCTGATAAAATCACTGAAAATAGAGGACACTGTGAAAAAAACGAAAAAAGCAATAGTTTAATAAATTCATTTGCTCTTATTCCACCAGACGAATCTGAAGTAGAATCTCTTATATTAAGCCTTAAAAACGACTGTGCTACTGGTTGGGATTCAATACCAGCTCGATTTCTCAAAATGGTGAGGCATGTTATCGTGTCACCGCTAACGGTTTTATTTAAATCTTGTTTTGAGCAAGCATGTTTCCCTAAGGTATTTAAGAGGTCTCTCGTTACTCCAGTCTACAAGAGTGGAGCTCGAAACTGTGTGTCAAACTATAGGCCAATTTCTGTGCTTCCTGCACTTTCTAAAATCTTGGAGAGGATGCTAAATAATCGTCTAATGCAATTTTTAAATCGATACAACATATTGTCAAACTCCCAATTTGGGTTCAGATCGCATCTGTCGACAGATGACGCCGTTGGTAGCCTGACTGAGTATGTCACTGAAAAACTCGACAGGAAACAAAAATGTATTGGTGTATTTCTTGACCTTGCCAAGGCGTTTGATACTGTTTCGATACCCACTCTTGTAGACAAACTAGAAAAAATTGGAATAAGAGATTCAGCCTTGCTTATTTTTAAAGATTTTCTTAGTAATCGTGTGCAAAGGGTTAAGATTAATAACTTTATTAGCTCGGACGCCACTGTAACTTTCGGAGTACCACAGGGTAGTATACTTGGTCCAAGTCTCTTTCTCATTTACATCAACGACTTGTGCAATATGACACTAAATAATGGCAAATTGTTTACCTATGCCGATGACACAGCTTTGATATTTTATGGGGACACCTGGACTGAGGTTCAAAATACTGCTGAAACTGGACTGCTAAATGTGGCAAAATGGCTCTGTAATAATTTGCTTACTTTGAATATCTCAAAATCTACATTTTTACAATTTCACACGGTACATTCTGAGACGCCTGTTATAAATTTAAAAATTCACACATGTGTAATGCAGCATGAATGTTCATGTGTTAATATCACAAAGTCAGATACTATTAAATACCTTGGCATTATATTGGATAGTAAATTATGTTGGCTTCCTCACATTGAACTTGTAACAGCGCGTACACGCAAATTAATCTGGACGTTCAAAAGGCTACGGCATGTTGCCGAATTTGAGCTCTTACGCTCTGTGTACTTTGCCCTGGCTCAATCGGTGATCGGATATTGTGTGGGTGCGTGGGGGGGTGCTTGTAAAACTTATCTGATAAAGCTCGAAAGGGCTCAAAGGTCTCTACTAAAAGTGATGAGTTTTAAGCCCTATAGATTCCCAACTAAGCTTTTATACCAACAGTGTAAACTACTCACTATCAGGCAATTATTCGTTTATAATATTGTAACTCAACAACATGCCAAAACCCCCTATGATCCGGAGCTTTGCCGTAATAAACGTCTTACACCTAATGTAATCTCTCCCGTAGGGTGCCGTACTGCCTTTGCAAGGCGACAACGTGCATATTTATCAGTTTACCTCTATAATAAAATAAATAAAAATTTAAATTTCTACCCTCTACCATCTCACGAATGTAAAATGGTTGTCAAATCTTGGCTTTTGTCATTAAACTATGACGAAACGGAGGATTTGTTCACAATAATGGGCTAAAGACTTAAGTTTTATAATTATACAATACACATTATATTAACATATTTTATGAGATACTTATTTCTATTTATTAAATCATATTATTTTATATGTAGGTATATTATTTATCAAATTATATATATTATTTATACTTAGTTACTTTATTATACGTGCATACATAAACCACCTACTTAAAATCATTTTAGGCTTTCTTTTATAGGTATTGACATGATAGTTGTCGTATTTAAGTGGGAGAAGCCACTGACTCCTGAGATACAGGCATTTAGCCTAGTTTGGGTGTCAGAGTCTTCATAGGAATTTGTACTAAAGATTATGTCAAATAAAAATTATTATTATATTATTATTATTATAATTAATATCTACCTTAATTAACCATACTGAAGAGCCTGATTTAAACAAAAAAAATCACATTAATATTCATTTTGCAGATTTTGAATTTAATACAACATAAATAAACACATAAAATTATTCTAATAGGTATAATGTCTAAAATTAAATCAAACCTAAAATAATCGAAAAACTTTCTCCTTAGTATCGTCACAAAATATGGTTGACATAATGGGGGTGTATCGGCCATAATAACTTTGGCAGACTAATTTATACTTAAACGTAGGGTTGATACCTAACATCTGCCACTATTTTCACCTTTGTATCAGATGACGTAAAATAGGGACCCTAATCGTCATCTTTCAGACCGTCTGCCAAGTACTTTCGGCCATAGGAATTGGCAGAATGGCTTTACCTGTCACTACAAATGAATTAGTAACTGATGCCGTAATTATTACATCGGTATCAAATGATGTAAAGTGTCACGTTTTTTTTCACAAGAAGTAGCCTCTTTTTTTGCACTTTCGGTCAAATCGTATCCATTGACTAATTTATCCAAGCTTGCATCACTTTTCTGAACGTGTGCCATAGCGCTTATCTTAGTATCAAGTGACATAGGGTATCTTACGGTCCCCTCTCGTACTATTAAGGCTAACAAGAACAATAGGCCTTTAATTCTCGGAAAAAAAACAGTTAAAAATGTCAAACAGCTTATTTTTATTTTATGATAAAGTGCTTGATATAGTAAAGCTGTTTCTCAATTCATGTTTGTAATGCTTTTCTTCTATTTTGTATATGTATACCTCTAAAAAAATTAGTTCAATCCTGTGTCTGCATTGCTGAGTCTCAAATTGTGACACGAAATTCGTGTCAGAAAATAAAGGAGCACCGGCATATTAGTTAACTAAGGAAAGAGTAAATACGTAATTTGTGTATTTTACCCAAAGAGATTCAATAGGTAATAGAGCGGCTATTAGAGACTTTTTCATACAAAAACTTTGAGCTGGGGCGCTAGTAACGCCATCTAACGTTGAGAAGCAAAAGTTTCTACCACACGGTAGGTGTCGCTAGTACACCAGTAGGGATGTTCCGTTATGATTTCGATTTTTTTCTCACACATTAACAAGTGTATTACTTCCAAAACTTAATACCATTCGTAAATATTTGTATATACATTTAATTAAGACTTATTATTAAGGCTTTAGTAATAACAATTATTTTTAATCTTGTATCTTTATGGCCAAATTTTTTTTAAATTGACTCTTTTTTTTGTTGTAGTTAGCGGAATTGACCTTTTGTTTTATTGTACCTTTGAAGGTACTTGTTTTTTCTACTTATAGTCTGCTATATTTTGCTAGTGAAACAAACATGCTGGCCTTTAATTTTTAGAAAGTTAACATCAATAAATGCTAATAAAAACAAAACAAAATTAAAACAAAACTCATACAAAACGTCAATTTCATAAGTAAGAACCTAATATATAACAATAAGCAAGTGGCAATCAAGGTAGAAAATGAAAATTCCGGTGAAAAAAATGAAAAATGAAAATTTAAAATCCGTATTGGCCTTTTAATCTGTCAGGTACCATAAAACCAGACACAATTGAAAACCAATTGTTATAGGTTCACATGTGAACCTGCGGGGTGTCAGACATTAAGTTTAATATAAGTAGTAATATTCTGATTCAATGATCATCGCGTCGGGGGACCGCTGAGGTATCACTTAGTTTTACTGTTCCAGTGCATAACAGTCCTTCAACGCAATAATCATTGTATCAGAATATTTCTACTTATATTAAACTTACGATATAAAAATATTATATATAACATTAATCGATAAATAAAACGACATCGCTTGAACATCACTAAATCATCTAAAAGTAATGCTTTTGCTTCTTACCACCAGAGGGCGGTATAGGGTATAGGCAAATGTTCTAGAATACTTTATTGGAATTTATTATATAGGCTGATTATTGGGTAAATATACAAAATACTTACGAAAATAAACTGTAATCACGTTCAGCCGTTTTACCATATCGGGATTTGCAATATCGCAACACGCAATTTGGCATATTTTCTGTAGATTTTGTCAAATCTATTCGCGCACAAACACGACTGCATTAGAGGTCGTATCACATCAAACTGAGCGACTTGTTACCACTTGGTAATAAGTAGTGGATTACAGTGTCGATCTCTATGTCCTGTCTATAGTAAGTAGTTAAATGTCTTTGATTTTACCAAAAGCTTAGAATAATAACGCCTAGAACGATAGTGTCAAACAAAGTTCGTCAAAATATTGAGGCACAAAATACTCCGTCGTGTGCGTCAGCAGCTTGTCATTACACACACAACCGTACGAATAAATGTTGCAAGTAAAATGGTAATTTCCCCAAGCTCGGGGTAAATGGGTAAGTTACTAAACTCTTATCTTGTTTCATAGTTTAAAAATTGTATTGTTGTTACATATGATTTTTTTAATTACTTCAATTTTTTTTATGTGAAAATAGCCACAAAGTCAATAGTCACAAAAAGAAAATTGTCTTCTATAATTATTACATATTATTTTATTATATTAACTAACATATAACACGAAAACATGTACATGTAATGTTATGTAAATGTAACAATGTTTGGTGATAAATAAGAATGCCAATATTTATTCATTTACTTTATTGCACAAAAATCAGTCTTATCAGAAAAAAATACTGTTATAACATTTTTTCAGCATGTCAGTTTAAAATCCTTGTAGCTGTCACTATTTTCTAAATAACTGGCGCTTTGATAACAGCAATCGTGATAAATTGTCTTTCTTGGACTCTAGACTTGGATAAAAACAACTCTAAATAAAAAAAACTCGGAACACAAAATGGGGTAAAAGTTTTCCTACATCTAGCAAAACATACATGGAATGACATATTACAAATTTACGAACATTAATATCGTGTTTTACGAAAAAATAGACATTGAGTAGCTGTTCTTACAGGTGAAATGTAATCTTAGCATCCTTTTTGCTAGATTCTGACTTGTGAAAGCATCATTTGATGGCACAAATCGTCATTATAAACAAAAATTGCGGAGCTGCTTACGACACGACGTGACCTTGGATACTAGCGAGCCGTTCGGCCAACCAAGCCACATATGGCTTAGTTAAACTTGCCTCAATCGCCGTGCGCGTACTCGGCTTCTAGGCGTTTTTATTCTAAGACCAAAAGATAATGCAATAGTTTTAAGATCCCGGAATTTTTCGAAAAATTTCGTAAATCTACGGTACCTACGTTTGAAAAACATCATCACCATCATCAGCCTATACTCTCCACTGCTGGACATAGGCCTCTCCAAATACATATCGAAGTCCCTTTTATGCAATTAGAAATTAGTTTTACTTAGGTGTTACACGTTGACAAATGTCATGTATTGAAAGATTTGATGCAACAACGGTCAGTTTAAGGATAATTGTAATACGTCATTTAGGTTAGATTAGTTTTAGTGAAAACTACTAAGATTTGTTAATTGCAAGTTTAGGCGAAACCCACTTTAAATAATGCTTATTTTCAAATTATTTAAGATTTTTCCCGAATTCCGGAAAAAAAATGTAGTCCACTCCACTTTCTGTCTCTGTTCTCCGAAATTTTGGTAAATATAGTCAGCCTATTCCGATATCTGCTTATTATAAAATGTTCAAATAAATTTTAACGCAAATTTTGTTGCGAACAATTTACAAAAACACAAATGTTGAAAAAATTTCCTCGAGCAGGATTTGAACCTGCACCCTTCTGACATACCGAGTCAGGTGCTCTTCCAATTGAGCTATCGTTCGATGTTAGTGACGGTAGTTGTTAACATTGAATGGGCGCCTTTGGCTTTCAAAGTAAAAAGTGTTGAATAATTTCGGAGGGCCACGATAGCTCAATTGGAAGAGCACCTGACCCAGTATGTCAGAAGGGTGCAGGTTCAAATCCTGCTCGTAGAAATTTTTTCAACATTTGTGTTTTTGAACTTTATTGATTAGTACCTATAAGGATCAATATCGATTAGAGAAATTTGACAGTTTTGTATTGGTGATGTACTGACGTGTGTACAATATTTACTTGGCCGACACATACCTACAAGATATACCTATTTACGGTAGGTATATTTAGTAGGTGTTTATTATGTTATATTTTGGGAAGTAAACCAATAGTAGTTTGGTAAGTAAGTATACCTATCATATTTCGTAGTAGGTATACGCACAGAAGAGAGACGTCTTTTCTATAATACCTATATGTTAGTCGTAGGTGACTTATTGATTTGCTTTCAATAAATAGTTTAGGTACAGTCATCGGCAGGTCAATCTACACAAATGTATAAATACCATACATTCATGCCTTTAGTAAAAACTGTTACTTTGACATTACAAAATGTCACTTTAATTTTATTAATTATTTGTATAGATTATTACATTTTTTAATTTTAACCTTATAAAAAGCTAGGGTATACTCATAAGAATAAAGACCCTAATCTTATGGTGTACAACCCGTTTGCTTGGAATCTGCAGTGGACGTCAGTTTTGTCAGCGACTCATCAAGCTATACCTGCACATCCATGGGTACCTTATGCCTCGTCAGGACATACAAGTAATTTTTAAATGATTTTGTCCAATAGCTTGATGTGTAACTGACTATACCTACGTAGGTTCGATTTATTCGTGGTGAACCGCCGGCTTAGAGCATTAAAATTGGTTTAATGCTCTAAGACCGCCGGCGCCGAGATAAGCTGTTTGTTCGTTTGTATGACACCGATAAATCAGTTTTTGAAAATTGATCAGATCAACAATGACTTTCATTCATAGTAATTCGATGTAATGCTCTCGACTCAATCGGTTTTTTAGTAACAATCAAGAAGTTACTAATAATTGATCATCATATTGATTCGCATGAATGCTTTCGTTTGTCGATTGCTCTAGTAACATTCGCGCAGTTATGTATGTACCTACCTAAGGTACCTACTAACAATATTAAGTAATAACGATTTCATTCATTCACAATCGACTGTCATTGTTTTTTTACCAATTGCGAAATTACTAATGATCGACTAGTAATGATTTTCAATCGAAAGCTTTCGATAGTCGATTGTTTTAGTAATAATCACGTAGTTAATAACAATCGTTCAGCGATTGAATAGTAAAAATTATTAAGTAACAATCGCCTATCGCTATTACATACATAATCTATGGCTATTACTGTCATTCTTCAGATGTCATGATAGATACGTACATGTTCGTCTGCCACTGTCATTTTTGGAATTTTCTTCGATTCATTTAATTTGGTATTATCCTATTAATACTTCATCGAAGTGCGTCCATATTCATTTAAAAGTGTCCAACCATCATAATGACTGTCGACGGTGACGACAAACCATCCCGTGACAGGGTGTTTATGGATATTTCTATTGGAGGCCTGCCTTCTGGCCGCTTGGTGTTTGAGCTGTTCAATGATGTCGCTCCGAAAACCGCGGAGAACTTCCGAGCACTATGCGCTGGAGACATGGGAGAGGGGAAGGTCACTGGAAAACCTTTGAATTACAAGGTACGTTAGAACTCTATGGTTTTGCAAAGCTCTTCCGACTGATTTTTATATTGAAAAACTACCAGAAAATGATGAAGACTTGTTCAGCGTCAGGAAGGTTTCTTTTTAAAAACTCCTTTGCGACACCCATAGCAAATTTGTCGTAAATTATTTTCATTCTTGTTGTTGTGGTTCATCAAATCTGATGTAATGGTTGGGCCTCTCTAGGGAATGTTCGCATACTGCAGACTTATTTTCGCGCCTATGCTTGACGTCGGCTATGTGTTTTTAACGCGGGTTCCTGTACTTCTCTTTGTTTGCCCGATGTAAGAGAGCCCACAGTCGCAGTCCAGTTTGTACACGCCTGCATCTTGAAGGAGTATGTTGCACTTGACAGGTCGTAAAAATTGGTTAATCTTCTTCGGCGGCTTGAAGTAAGTGTTGATTAAAGCTCACTTTAAGATATGTCCAATCTTGTCAGTGACACCTTTCATAAATGGAAGTACAGCAGGTTGGCGCTGGACTGTGGTTGGTTTATTGCATGTTCTGTGACGAAACCACAACCACAACCACATCTCTCTCGTGGGCTCTCTTACATCAGGCAAATAGAGAGAAGTATAGGAATAGGATGATACGCGAGGCTATTGAGATTAAAAAACATCCTAATTTTAATAGAGAAGATCATTGTAGTCTACCACCAGCTCGGGACCCCATCATACAAAATATTAAATCCCAGCCCCAACACCATACTGCCAGACCAAAAGATACTGTAAGCTCTTTCTGCGTATAACAGAACGCACCTGATTAAATTTAAATGAGGGTATACAAGCTACTAACTAATTATGAGATGACCAACACTGAGGTGTTGGTCATCTCATAATTAGTTAGTAGCAATATTCTGAAATATTTTTCATTATTTATATTATTATTTATATTTTTTACATTACGTATTGAAACCATGCAAATAAATATATTTCTATTTCTATTTCTATTTCATGAAAATAAAATTAAAAAAAAAAAAATATTTATTTCCGAAGGATCGGAACTAAGGATTTCTCCATTACTACAATAGCATGATGTCTCTTCGCAGCCGTTCAGCCACAGAGCTTTTTATGGAGATGACAAAAGTTATGGTTATAAGAAAGTTACTAGAAAATAACTAAAAGTAACTTATTAATTTAAAATACTATCTTAACTACCGCCATCTAGTGACATTATTTGGATAACTAGTTAGTAGCTTGAGGTTCCTCCTACGGAAGATGGCGCTGCCGTTTATGAATATTTTATAATTATTCAATGTATGGAAGATTCACCCCTCTGGTCTGGCCGCTGCGCTGCAAGCGACCGGACCGGTTGCTCGGCAGCCGCATCACAGTGCGTATGAAAACTGTGTTTTCGTACATATTTTTAATCGCGGCCTGCCGGACGGGCAGCCACAGTGCGGCTAACCGGACGGTGCGTATGTAGCCTTATACATTATTACATGAGTATATACTCAAACAGAGTCCAAGCTTCCTTAGAGTGTGTAAAATTTATACTTACTTTGGTGGGGTTGTTGTCTCATAGAGGATAAGATAAATAAAACAAAATATTTTATTTTATTTTTCATAAATTTATTAATCACTTACTCTAAATATTTTTTTTTAATTGTTTTTGTTTTTCAATAACCTGTTCTTTTTATTGTTTTTTTATTTTTCAGATTTAGATAAATTTTAATCTGACAAAGTTTTTTGTTAAATACTGAATTGGAAAACACTCAAATGACAGATCAAATGTACAGTAATCATACACATTCTAAGATTTCAGTGCCAATATTTGTAATGTTTGCTTTAAGATCAAGTGAAGACTCGTGGTTATAATAACATTGAAGTATTATATGTATAAACATACCCTATTTATCACACAACTGACCAGGGGGTCGACCGCCTAACTCTCTCGCTTTCGATCGCTTTGAAGGCGAGGCGAGGAGGAGGCGTCATCTTGTCATTTCGAAAGCAAAATGAAAATTATGAAAATGCTATAGGCTCTAGCTTTCGATATTATTTGATATTATATTTCGATATTATATTAGAAAGCGAGGCGAGGGCCTCGCTTTCAAAGCGATCGAAAGCGAGAGCGTTAGGCGGTTAGGGGGCAGTAGTTAAATGGGATAAAATTTTGATTGTAGGCAAGAGATTACACATTTGTACCCAAACTACAACACAAAAATAAAAATAAAAATTTGGTTTTATTCTCAGGGTATGGTGTTTCATAGAGTTGTTAAAGATTTTATGATCCAAGGAGGAGACTTTACTAATGCCAATGGAACCGGTGGCGAGTCTATTTATGGAGGCACCTTTGAAGGTATATTGTGCAACCTGTATATCCCTATTCTTGGCATGGCGGATTATTTGAGACACTTAAATTACAAAGAATTTCGAGTAGTGAAAAAGCACACATTTTATACAAAAATAAAATATAATTACATAAAAAAACCTCTGCCAAGTATAGGGTTAAGATGAACTTTAAATATACTTAACTGTTTGAATATAATTTGCAAAGTTTAAAGTTTTACCTATCGGTTCACTCATCTGTGTTATCTTTGCAGATGAAAGTTTTGATCTGCAACACGATCGGCCGTACTTACTGTCTATGGCTAATCGTGGCAAGGATACCAATGGGTCTCAGTTCTTCATGTAAGTTATGCTAGGAGATGGGTAAGAAAATCATGGTAAAGCAACATTGAAATGAAGAAAAAGACACTTTGTATAAGCACCCTGATGGTACAATGTTGTAGTATGTATAGCATTGCAAGCAATGTCACCATTTAGGTGTGTAAATCAAAATCTCTTAAACTTAACAGAAGCTCAAAAAGCGGAAGGCATGTTAAGTAGTACCAACTAGGACCACCCAGTTGTTGTCTTAGATGACTGATATGCATACCCACCAAACGTTGTGCCATCATGGTGGTAAGCCATAACTCGATCTCCCCATGTGAATACCCATTTTTTTTTCACAGCTAAAAGATAGATGTACTGATTAGGTAGCAGGTAGAATGTTTGAACTAATCTTAACTATCTTTTTAAGTTTACATGAATCAAATTTTTTGACTTTGACTTTGAAATTGTGCTTAGTTTCATGTGGGGAAGCCTGAGCCCAACAGTGGGATGTTTACAGGCTGATGATGTATTTTCAATTTCTTGATTCTTAGCACAACATCATCAATGAATATTTTTGTGTTTCACAGAACCTCTATAATACTAAAAAATAAAGATACTCTAGTAAATTACAGCTTAGATTTTGCAGAAGTTTGTCTTTATAACCTTTACTGGATGGAGAGCTGGCTGGGATAATTTTATTATGTTTAACTGATAAGTAACTACATTAGATACTTTTTAAATGGATAAATATTAGATGATGGAACAACAAATTTTATAAAAAATTATTTAATTAATTTTCGACGACCTCCTTGGTCGAGTGGCTTGCACACCGGTTTTCATGGTGTCGCCATCTCTGAGGTCCCGGGTTCGATCCCCGGTCGGATCAATTTAGAAATACCTGTTTTTCTAAATTGTTTCGGGTCTGGGTGTTTCCTATGTATTATAAGTATGTATTTAAGTATTTTAAGTATGTTTATCCGTTGTCTAGTTAACCATATAACGAGTTTCTTAAGGAAGCTTTTCTTGGGGCTAGATAATCGGTGTGAGTGTGGGAAACATTTTATTTTTTTTTTTTTTTTTTTTTTATATTTACGGGTAAGCACAGTGCCTTAATCTCACCTGATGTTAAGTGATGATAAGGCCATTTGGTGGAAGCGCACTTCACCCGGGATCCTCAACTAGTGAGGCACTGGCTACAACTGGCTAAATTTATACCAAACAGTATAATGTTTACAGTGGTGCAGTTGGTAAATTACTATTATATTATGACAGTTAAGCGTATGTCAGGCAAAGTAAATGATAGTTTCATTTGCCCAGCAGTGGACTTGAAATTAGGCTAATTGCTACTGCATTTATGGAACAGTATATTTTTTCCAGAAGTCATAATTAATTTTAAATTTTATAATATTTGGCAATTACAATCATTTCTATTTTAGTATTAATAAAAAATCTTGAAAATTTAGTTAATTATCATTACTATTATTAATATTTTGCTCCTGCTATACACGATTTTAAAGTTCATACTGACGACACACCCAACCAATCGTCAGTTTACAAAAAGTTGTCAGACAACCTTGCGCAAGCAAACTAACTCGCACAAGGGACCATTAACGTCTGGTCACAACGTAACATCAGGACGTGCCGAAGCGCATTCTTCATCCGGAACTTTAAGATTAGCGTCTCAAGCAAGTTGCCTCGTGGACATTTAAGGTCCACTACCTAATATCCAAATAGGTTACCAGGTAGGCTACTTTTGACGCAAACTCAATCTTAATACAATTCCAATGCGATTAATATGTATCGATATTGGGATAAGTTTCGCAATTTCGGAACGACCCATCTCGATAATAATTTGTGCACTCAATTTCCACGCAATTTAATTCCAATGTAGCGCTATTATCGCCTTTAAGAGTGCCATTTGAATTTTTTAGATTTAGGATTGGAAATTGATTATTGCAATTGTGTTTCAAGAGTAACCCACCAGAGCTGTAATCTCGCTCACTTCTCGTCGCACTTAAGAGTACAACTCGTAGTTTTCACTGCTTGGGTCGTCAACTCTAAAGTCGACTTCCAAATGTCCTCTTTGGTAGCGGAGTTGTAAGCTCACTAACTTTTCAGTACCCATCGCTGTTATATGAACAGTGATAAATAGAGTTGGTCTTGAACTGTCCAGGAGCGCAATTGAGGCGTATGTTTATGTGTGTAGAGGGCGCTGTGGTCCGCGGCGGCTGTGCAGCCCGCACGCTATCATTCTTGTTCTGTTCTGTGTGTTGTAGAACAACACAGCCGGCGCCGCATCTCGACAAGTGAGTATTGTTTTACTTATTAACAATTTTTTTGTTATATTTAGTTGTAAAACCCCAAGCAAATAGATAAGCTATTTCAATTCAAATTATAAATTGAGCTGATTCGCTCTTGTTTATTTTTTCATATTTTTTTAGCCTAAATACATAAAATATCAATCAACAATCTTAAGGCGAAGGGAAAGGAGAAAACATGTATACTTTAGACATGTTTCCTGGCTAAAATTTAAAATGTGAAGCTTCGAAAATAGTATATGCTTTTAACCATATCCTGAAGCTCTACCTGTAGGTTCGAAATACTTGCTGTTAGCTTTAGGTATGTAAACACGAAACGAAAAAATCTATTAGAGATATAAGAGGCTATTCAGCGGAAGAAAGTAAAACAAGGAAATATTTCAGCTTCTAAAAAAAAAGCTCCAGAGACAGACCAGCCATCTACCAGCACAGCTCAGTCGATGGCACCTAAAAGAAAAAAAAACTGTCGATAGTAATTTTTTCAATAAAACATTAAAAACTTTGTTGATTTGATTTTTTTTTTATTTAGGCTGATGATGATGATGATGATGATGATAGTATTATTATACTACTAGCTTTTGCCCGCGACTCCGTTCGCGTGAACCAGAGTGGGGAAAGTCCTTGATAATTCTCTATGTGATATTGTTCACAGTCTCAAATATTGTTTAATGTTGAATTCGTTGAAGTTGAATGTGACTATTAAAAATGTTTATAAAGCCATTATTAGTTAGAAGATGATTAAACTATTTTCTTATTAGCAAGATTTTATTATGGAGCTACTTTCATTTGTGTTTTGATATTATTGTCATTTACATATTTAAAACCTATTTTTGCCATTGTCCACTAGTGTCCACGTAGTGTTCGGGCACGTGGTTAGCGGCGCCGCGCTGGTGAAGCAACTGGAGGCGCTGCCGGTCGACAGGAACGCGCGCCCGCTGCAGGACGTCAGCGTGGCCAACTGCGGCCAGCTCGTGCGGCTCAAGCCAGGTGAGTGTGTGCCTTACTACCCCACCCCAAGGGTCATAATGGCGCGTCCGCTGCAGGACGTCAGCGTGGCCAACTGCGGCCAGCTCGTGCGGCTCAAGCCAGGTGAGTGTGCTCCTTACTACCCCACCCCAAGGATCATATTCGTGCGCCAGCTGCAGGCAAATATCAGTAACCATAAGGTGCAGCGCAGACGACACACTTTTACTGCATTACTGCATATAATAACGCACAGAAAACTATGGCGCCGCAGACTCGATCGCACAAAAAGAATGTCGTCTGCGCTGCACCTTAACAGCACTGTAAAGTACTGTTAAGGTCGAGTCCATTTTCTGGTAATCCTTACCTTAAAAAAACTTTTAGGAGACTGTTTGCACACTAAGAATCAGTTGAGAAATCAGAAATTTTACAAGTTACTTATTATTTAGTTGATATTATTCCTTTATTTATTTTTTCTTATATAAATTTACATTTTTAAATATTTTCTAAAAACAAAATAAGTAAAACATTTAAAAATATAAAAAATAGGGGTCCGCCGGCATCGGGACCAGGGTCCAAGCTACCGGTGGTTAGGGCTCCAGAGACAGGAACCTCCTCACAATGCGTGCCGTATCGAGGAGAACTGCCTTCTGAATCAGGTCCTTGATCCAGCCGCCTAACGGGGCCTCATTAGATGTTGATCGAGGCTCTTGGTCATCAGGCCGTTGGCTGTAACAACAATCGGTACGATGACAGCCGAATCATTATTATTATTATTATTCTCTTTATTAAATATACATCTTAAGAATTTTTTTTACAATATTTTATATAAAAACATATTTACAATATAAAATATTAAAAAAAAACTTATATAGGTTGCTACCGGCAACGGGGATAAACCCAAACTATCGGTGGTTAGGGCTCCAGAGTGAGGAACCTCCTGACAATACGTGCCGTGTCAAGAAGTACTGCCTTTTGCATCTGACCCTTGACCCAACCTTTCAGCGAGAGCCTCTCTAGGCGTTGATCGAGGCTCTTGGCTAAAAGACCGTTTGCCGAAACTACTATCGGTACAATAATGGTTGAATCCACATCCCAACTGGCGATAACCTCGAGCCTCGAGCTAAGTCAAGGTACTTACTGAGCTTGTCCTTCTCCGCTTTAACAAGGTTCTCATCATGAAGAATGGTGATATCAACCAGTATTGCCCGGCGCTGGGATCGGTTGACCACCACATATAGCGAGCCCATTAGAGCGCTATAACATTTTTGTTTTAACCTAAACATTGTACTGATGTTAATAAATGTATAATTAAACAATGTTTTCCTTGCAGGAAAAAAACGTAAACCGGATAAAGAAAAGGATCAAGAAGAGAGTGATGCTGACTCCGAAAAGTCCCAGAAGAAAGACAAGAAGAAGAAGAAAGAAAAGAAGGAGAAGAAGAAAAAAAGGTTGGTACTAAATATGCCGTATTGAATTTATTTGTGTTATCCAATATTGTTACTTTAATCAGTTAATAATAACTTTTGAGCAACTTATATTTTTATTTTATTTTTATTTTTATTTTATTACACAAAACAGATTTACAGTAATAGCCATTCAGTTTTTACATGGATTTAGTAAAACAGGTAGACTGCAACTCCACAGATACGTGTAAACAACATGCTTAAACTTTAAATCAAATCATAAAAAAAAAACATGTAAAATTAAATTAAATTGTGAAATATAGGGTTCTATTACCTCTTTTTAACCGACTTCAAAACAGGAGGAGGTTTGTTCGACTTGTATATTTTTTTATGTATGTCGAGCGATTTCTCCGTCATTTGTGATCCGATTTTAAAAATTATTTTTTTATTTGAAAGAGCATACTTCCGAGGTCATTGCCACCAAGTCAGGATCTGATGATAAAATCCCAGGGAAATCGAGGGAAACCCTCAAATTTTATGGGCACGTACCTATGTATTTCATATAATTTCGAATAATAATCAAATATTTGCTTCGTGTAGTCATCATCTGATGACATTGCTGATCTAATGATGATGGGAGACACAACTCCTCGACGATTAGAAGTTAGGGGATTATTCTTTAAATATTATAGGGACGTATAGAAGGCTAGTTGTGTACTATCAAGTTATTCAGGTAAGCTGATGATGGAAGGTACAATTCCTGACGGTTAAAGAGTTGTGTATTTGTACTTGTCCATATTAAATTGTATTTATTTTGGTTTATAGACTATACAGTTATTTATTAATGTATGTTCCCCGATTACTCGAAAACGCTGAACCAATTTCGAAAATTCTTTTTTTGTTTGAAAGGGTATATACTTCCGAGGTGGTCCTATGGTCATCAGGTCAGGATCTGATGATGGAACCCTGAAGAAATCGAGGGGAACCTTCGTAAATCGTAGTAGCGACTAGTGCGTTTGTTATTTTTTTCATTACGTATTTTAAAGCACTACTATTTAATGAAGGTCTGGAGTCGATTTGATGATAAAGCCGAAAGACAGTCGAGGGAACTTCTCAACGATTTACAGCGATTACCTGGTGTTTAACTAAATCAAAAAACCGAATTACTTTGTGCTAAGTAAATTTATTTTTTACTTTTTTATTTTCCTTTTTGAAGTCTGTTTTTTTTGTTAAAAAATATTTTTATATTCAAGCAGCACAAAACCGGTCGTTGTGGAGATCCTTGGCGAAGGCCTTTGTCCAGCAGTGGACGTCTTTTGGCTTAGATGATGAGGATGATTATTAAAACAATTTCTTTTAGACATCTATCAGGCCCATCGGAGGAAGAAGAGGAAGGCGAGGTGCCATCCCATCCCCTCGTCACTACATCCAAGATAGACCCTAAAGAGATACCGGAAGTACCAACCAATAGGTTCCTGATGCGAGGAGGGAAGGACCAAGAAAGAGATAAGGCTGACCCTAGGAAGGACAGAGAGAGGTATCGAAACATATTTGCGTAATAATTAATTAAAATGTACCTTAAATAATAACTATTAAATTTGCTTTGCGTTATTTACAGTTTTTCGCAATTTCTGATGTAAGTTTTTTGATAACGAAACGTTTTTTTAAATTTCCTGTTTATTACCATTCTACGTAACTATATAACTGTGGTCAACACAGTTGTCGAACTATTCAATGTTATGCAAACTTATAAGCAAACATTAATGATTCTAAGTAAAAGATGCTTAAACCAATAAAATCCATAGATTAAGGCCAGACTCAAACCGTATGTACTCTACAACATTTGACAATCGAGTATTCCACATATTTTATGATCTTGTGTGCTACATGAAAGATTTAGAATATAAATATTTTCAGTTTGATTTCGCAAAGCGGTCTTTCTGCTTCCCACCCTATATCTTTGTATAAAAAATTTACAGAGTACCTTTTTTTGTTGTTTATAGGATGAGATTTCGTGAAAGGGACCGTCACTCGTACACAAGAAGCGGCAGGATTATAAAAGGGAGAGGCGTCTTTGTAAGTACCAACACTATCTAAATTGATAAATTATTTAATGACAGCTCAATTAAAAGGAATAATGAACATCACCATGATTCACGTAACATAATGAGCACAATTGACAATTTAGAAAAATCACTAAAATGTATGTATGATAGCATAAAAGATTTGTCACATAAACACCTAAATTATCAGATTGTTGCTGCAAATGACATGGTAGACATGTGTAACTTTAATGCTGAACGTTTTGAATCATTAAATAAAAAACGTACTTGCTGTCATAAGGATCACTCTTTTATAACAGGGATGCCTGCGAGTCCGGCTTTGGAAAAGCAGAAGCACAACATAGGGAGGACTGACACCTTAACATGTCATTATAGTAGTAAATATACACTTGACCACTCTGCCCAAACAGTAGACTCAACTATCCATCATCAGTTCAGTTGTAGCGATGCCTGAGGATATTATTCACCAGCCTAAATACCAAGGAAATAAAGATACTTCACCCCACACCCTAGTCTTCACTGATGAGATTGGGAAGGACTTTGGCGCAATCTTGAATAACCAATTAAGGGGTTCTGTTATTAGTTTAGATTGTTAGATTTATTAGTTGTTAGATTGTGACTGCGGTATGTTCAGCTAAAGTCGACAAAAATACATCTGTAGTCCTGTTTGTAGGGGACAGTTTAGCCTTGCAAATAAAAGGTATTATATTATAGACAGCTTTACACAATTAACACAGATAGACTGTAAGAAATTGACATGGTGTACATTTCCATATTCAAAGCATGACAGTCAAAATAATAACATTTATAAACTAAATAATATGTTAACTTTACCTGAATAAAGGTAATAATGTATCTAGCTAGACGATGTAGACATAATATAGCTACCTTGTTGGCAAATGATATCAACTTAGTATGTAGTGAGAAGACAGTGACCAATAGTAGTACAACTAAAGGCACTGAGGCAAATCTTTTTTAGGAATATAAGGTTTACTAAGGAGAAGTGTACGTTGAATTAATGCTAGACAAATATAGCGTGGATATATTATGTCTAACGGAAACATGGTTGAAACCAGAAAGCATGTGTTTTTCGGTAAATAATTGTAAAGTAGCTAGCGTGTTCAACAGAGACTGCTATGGGTGGTTGCATAATTCTTGTAAAACATTCAATTAAGTTTAAAGAGCGAAAAGACATAGTAGGTTATTCTGTTGATCGCGTATGTGAAATTGCTAGTGCAGAGCTAAATGGTATTCTCACAGTGTGTATTTATCGACCGCCTTCAGGCAACTTTACAACTTTTTAAACTATATTAGAAGATTTATTAGACAAGATATTTGCCTGCAATAAGTCCATTGTTATATGGGGTGACTTTAATATCGATTTGCTTGCTGAGTCTGGGGATAAGGAAAATGTTATTTCATTATTAAAATGTTATAACTTAGATTATCTTTTTAATATAAATCCCAAAAGATAGAGTTATTTCGCAAGAATTAAAAAACGGAAAATAAAATAATTTCTTTTAGACCCTTGAAAGAAAAATAATCTGTAATATTTAAAGATAAAATCATTGAGAAACTTTCATTTTTAAATCACAATATTGATGAACCAAATGAGTCCTACGATAAATTATTTGGTGTGATTACTAAAGAGTTTAACAAAGTCTATACAAAAAAGATAGTAAAATTTAATAAATAAGTAATGTTTAGTGAATGGGCCACAAAGGGAATAAGGAAAAGTAGGGGATATTCTTTATGATCTGTATGATAGGAATTCTTAATAAAACTTTTGATCCTTATTTTGTTAATATACCTATTGACACAACTAGACATCTAGAATCGTCGTCTACTGAAGCACAAAGTTTATTAAAACTTAGTCTATATAATAATATACCACATTTTGATTTTAGACATAAATATATCAGATTTGGATATAATAAAAACATATAAATGCTTAAATAAGAAAAGAACAGAAGATTTATGGGGTCTGTTTGTAACAGTTTTGGAGCCTATTATAGAAGTAATCGCACCAAATTTAGCAGGAATCTTTAATAGATGTATTGATGTAGGTTCATTTCCAGATTTAACGAAAAATAGTAAAGTGACTCCTATTTTTAAATCTGGAGAGACATCAAACCCTGCTAACTATAGACCGGTGTCAGTTTTGCCAGCACTTAGTAAAATATTCGAATCCTAAATCTGTACACAAATGAATTCACATTTTACAATTAACAGAATTTTACACAACGATCAGTTCGGTTTCACGAAAGGTCGATCAACCATAGATGATGGTGCTAAACTTGTAAAAAATGTTCTAGAGGCTTGGGAGACCTCACATGATACAGTAGGTATTTTTTGTGATCTCTAAAGCTTTGATTGTTTGATCATCTCACTTTAATTGGTACATTGTTTCAATATGGCGTTCGTGGGACTGCACTAGAATTCATCAAATCTTATCTATCAAAGAGAAATCAAAAAGTAGGCATTAATGATGCAGTTTCAGAGGGTTCAATTGTAAAGATGGGTGTTCGCGCCAGAAACGCGACGGTCCCATTAGCTCGTTCACTCAATTATTCATCAACTCAAAGATACGCCGCACAAGCCGATGGCGGATGAGTGTGTTGCTTGACCCGTGACGCGTAAGAACGTGAGTTCCGATCCGCTAAGCTCTCCGCTCAAACCTTCTGGATTATCTCGTTCGATAGCCTACCGGCCGGTACTTAACCGCTTTGATAGTGCATTCGGCTCAAATACTCAATTGCGTGGGTGAAACCCCCTTCATAAAGTGCGTGTGCGCGTGTGTGTGTGTGCGCGAACTAATACGTGCTATAGTTATAAATAGATATTATCTAAAAGAACAAGAAGAAGAGAAGCTAATTGTCTAATTTTAACCTCTATCACGGTACCTGAAGGTATTTACGCTTGTCATATTGCATAGGCGATTCCAAATAAATGTCAAATTGACAATGTCGTTCATTCAACATCATTCAAAAACGCGTCGCCATCGCAATCACTGTCATTTGTGAATTAGTTTGAAGTAGTTTTAAGGTATAGCTTTGAAATGTCAAATTGAAAGGTATTATGATAGGTATCAGAGTTAGACAGGAGGCAAGTATGTCGAATACCACTCGTAGAATTTTTTCAGCACTTCAAAAAATTAATATTTTTTTTAAAAATGGTGATGATTTTAATGATGTTTCCCACCCGCAGCGCTACCGCACGCCGTCGCGGTCGCGCTCCCGCTCGCGCTCCGTGACGCCGCCGCACTGGCGGCAGGCGCAACGACACATTGTGAAACTATCAGACATCGAGGTAAGCCGGTTGGTCGAGGTTGTCTGAGTGGGAGAGCCACGCTGCGTTGCAGCACGAAATGGGCCGGTTCGCCCGGCGTAATAACCACCCTCTCACATAATATCGGCGTGAAACAATGGCACTCGTTGCTGTTGTGTTCTCTCACCCCTCTCCCCTCCCAATTCCTACTTCCTCCTCAAGATCCAACTCCTTCCTCAAGGCCGGCAACGCATCTGCGATTACTTTGGTTTTGCGGGTGTCCATGGGCGGAGGTGATTACTTTCCATCAGGTGACCCGCCTGCTCGTTTGCCTCCTTTTAATATAAAAAAGGCCACTGAGCGTTATTAGCTTACAGGTACTTCAACATTGTCCCGGTTAAATGTTGGCATTATTTCTATCCTGAGCAGGTTACGGTTACTCCATCACTGACCCAGCTAATTATTCGTAAGCCCTTAAACTCGATTCTGCTATTTAAATCATACTCGATCGAGGCTCTGGGCTCAGTTTACCAATAACTCTCAAAGCAGTATTGTAACAGGTTGTTGCAGTTGTGATAACGAGACGCGTGTAGCGGCGTATACAAACGTGTAACAGCGAGGTGTGGTAAAAATTAAACCAAAGTATATCCGATCAACATCTTGTATGTGTCGTTACAAAAAAAATATATTAACTTTAATTGGTCATGCAATTGTAAATTAAATATTTCAATTGCATGATCATACGCATCAGGCGCGCATAAGCAAGCAGCAGTGATCATAAAGATAAGTACACAGAGGTTACTAAACCACTAGGGCTGTGACTTGTTTATTTTGATGTGACGTTACAATAGAAATATTTAATTATAAATTGCTAAACAATTTAAAGTTAATAATTATGTCTGAGTAATTCTGCATACAAGATCTAAATTAGATACACTTTGGATCTTTTAATTTTTAACACACTTTTCTGTTACTCGTGGTATGCACGAGTCTCGTTTTAACATCTTGCAAGCAAGAACATTGCTGTTATACTGGTTTAAGAGGCCTCTAGTTGCAACCTGTTACACTGGACATGTGAACAGCACTATTATCAACTATTAATAGTACATCATTTTATAATATTGAAAGAGAACTGCAACTAGTGTGTTAACTAACACAGCTCCACTTTTCGATCGTTGATTTCTTCATTATGATTTTTGTTTAGAAGTCTTTTAGATTTTTTTTTTTATGCTTTATAAGACAGTTCTTGACCTCGATCTCGCCTGATGGTAAGCGTAGATGAGGTCTAAGATGGAGCGAGCTGCCCCAGAAGATGCCTATTAACTCTCGCCTTGAAGGAATTCAGGTTATAAGTTTTTGGGAACACAGACGATGGCAGAGAATTCCACTCCTTGCCTGTGCGCAGTAAAAATGATGACATGAAGCGCTTAGTGCGACATAGTGGAATTTCTACTAGGTGGGGATGATATCCTGCAGTACGTCTGGAGGTTCGGTGGTAAAAGGGCGATGGTGGTATAAGCTCGAAAAGCTCCCTGGCACACTCTCCGTGGTAAAGTCTGTAAAAGACACATCCATTACATTAATAATTTTTAAAAGATTAGATGTTTTTTTCAGTTTAAAAATCCTGTAAGTAATTTGTTTTAAAAAGGGCTTCTTAAATACAATTATAGGTCTATGTGTATTCGATATTAATACGATTCCCAAATGTCTATTACAGAGAGTAGAACAAGAGCGGTCCGAGAAGGAGCACCAGGAAGAAATGAGAAAGAAACGGGCTGAGAAATATAGCAGTAAGTTTAAATTTAATTCTTACATAAAATAAACATAAAAATAAATCACACGTTGGCCCTTAAATTGCATAACATTAATAATGTTAATCCCTAACAGTCCATAACATAACTCTCATATTAAGAATGTATACCTAATATGAATATATGAATGAATATGTATTTGGCATAGTTATTGAATTTTAACCTCTTAAAATAATAACCTCTAAGAGTTAAGTTAAATATGATAAAAAATAAGTGATTTTTGTGATATATAGAAAAGAGCTCTTTCTTAGAAGTAATTTTAAATAACAATGATTCACCACCTATATTTTGAAAAAATAAGACAAAGTGTTGAAAAAACTTCACGAGCGGCATTCTAACTCGTACCCCATGATATGTCGGGTCAGGTGCACTACCAATTATGCTATCGTGGCCACCAACCAATGTCTATTGTTATTATTGTGATTTCGCTGTCTGATATCTCAGGGGACCAAGAACCAGGCACTCCGGAACAGCCCAGGGAGAAGGAGGAGGGGGAATGCGACACTACGCATGGTGAGTTGATGAGTGGCTGTTTCTACAAATACCTATTGCTAAAGGAGAGATTAGGCATCATTATAGCTGCATTAACTGTATACGCTCGTATCTTTTCCACTCGAAAGGATTGAAAACATCATTTGCCTACATCGTCACCAGAGGTCAGAATTAGGTAGAGTTATTTATGTACTTGCATCGAAATGTTCATATTAATATGGATCTTCTCGGGATTTCTAATGGACAATCCCGTGTGGCCAACAATATTACTAATAATAAAAAAAACCTCAGAGATAGATAAGACAAATAAAACAAAGATAATTAACATACAATGTTTATTAGTATTTACATTAATTCAAAATACAAATTATTAATAGTCTTAAGCAAATTCTCATACTTATACTTCGCCTTTTTATAAATTATACGACAATACAAAAGTCTTTTGCTTCTAGCCTAGATTCGTGAGGTTAAAATTTTGGTTAAAAATTAATCTCGCGATTTGAGGCATATCCACTTTATTCTTTCGCTGTATGAAATCAGTGTAAGTATATAAATAACTCTACCTAACTTCGACCTTTGCTAATTATAGAAAGTAAGTAAGCAAATAACACATTTAAAAAGACAAATAACATAAATCGTGTGTCAAAGGCAAAGAAAGTTTTATTTTAGTTCTGTTTACAAAGTACACTGTCTCCTTAACTTTTTTTTCCAAAATTCTTTTCACTTTTTTTAATCAAATCAAGCCAATTTCTTAACAAGTTTAATTAGCAAACTTTTCATATATTTTGATGGCGAAATTTTCATCCAATTCGCGCAGTCAAAATAGTAAAAATACATTTGCTTGATACACTCTTATAGGTACATCTGCTTTAAAAGCGATCTTATAGAAGATTATTTTTAGATTAATAATATAAAAGCAAGATTGAACTCAGCTGAGAACCACAATAAGTGAAAGAAATGGGGGAGGCCTTTGCCCAGCTGTGGGACACGGAGGGTAAAAATAATAGTAATGATAGGAATAGTTCCTGTCTCTGCAGCCCTAACCATCGGGAGCTTGAGCCCTGCCCCGGCGGGACTTTAGGCTAGGTTTTTTATAATATTTTTATGTTTTGTATGTGCTTTTATATTTTACTTTTATATTAATATTATAACAAACCTAGGCTAAGAAAAAGATAAATAAAGAGCGTAATAATAATATAAAAGCTATTGCCATTATCTAGCTATAATCATTGTAGATTTATACCTAGTTAATTTTAAGAAATGACAAACTTTCGTGTTTTAATAATTACAGAGAAGTCCACTCATGAGAAGATCGATTACAACGCGCTGGACTTCGAAGAGGATGTAGAATGTGACGGTAAGAAAGAATATTATGAAGGTATTTTTTTTTAAATTTTCGAACTTTCTATAAATTTTTATTAATGACTGTACGGTTTGCATCTGCAGCTAATTTTAAAGGTTAGAGAAATATTGTAATTACTTCACAAAATACTAATATAATTAATGTTAATTTTTGAATATTTTATTATTACTTACATATTATTACTATTGTAATTGCAATCAATCAATAAAATAATAATGGTTATTTATTTACACACTTACATCCATATTTATAGGTGAGAACCTGTAGATTGACTGTATTGTTACATCGTCATGGATGTTAATTGACTGTAATCTGTCTGCGTACCTGTGATGACAGCAAGGAAGCAGGTGGTTGGTATTCAATTGTTGTTTAAGACAATAATCAGTTGCTGA
>OY720031.1:1171199-1613381 GCA_963082485.1 Eudonia mercurella
AATTAAATGTTGTGGTCCGTAAAATAACAAAGGTTCCCAGCATAACCCGAAGTGGCAGTGGGCAGGGCATCGCTCGTAGGACTGATGGCCGAAGGGCGGAACAGTTCTCCAATGGCATCCTTACCCCAGAAGACGCAGTGTGGGCAGACTTCAAACAAGGTGAACCGACGATCTGGAGGTCACGGGTTTGAAGGAGGAAAGGAACGCCACGAACAAAACCGGTCGTTGTGGAGATCCTTGGGGTGGTCACCAAACGGCCCATTAGCTTAAGCTACCTCTAAGCCATGTTAGGTGACGGTTGTCGGAGAAAATCTGTCATCTGACATGGCTAAGGGGTCACCTAAAATTTAGGGGATGTCGGAGAAAACGGGCATAAGATTTAATAAATGTAAATAAGATATTAACGAAGAGTAACAAAACAAAGAAAAAAGCCCTTTTATAAGAATAAGATTTGTAATAAAATTTTCGGTAGGTACTACAACTCTGTGAAATCAATCAAAATTTTGATCCCAATAACTTTTTACAATTGTTATTCACAACATTCGACGTCAATTTACAAAAACAGCGTAAGTAAAAAAATTGCATTGTTGGGTCAGCGCTTGTATATCACTTTAACCGGCGCCCGAAGGGGCAGAGCCCTGGCGCTCCGCCCCCAGCCCATGCTTTATGACTTCACTTGTGTGGCCGCAAACAAACCTTGTTTGTCGGTAGTTCTGGGGTTGAACATGATATTAATATCTCTTTGGTGGTATATCAACGTGGTAAATATTATGAATTTTATATTGAACTTAAAATATGTTAAAAAGAAACTCTAAAAATAGAAAATAGAGATAGGGATAATAGCTCAATAATTCAGAGGTTTGCGAGTAAAGCTATTTTACCTGATGGGTGGCCAAAGATCCGATCCGAACCCTTCGGAGAATCTAGTAGGGCACGGGGACCGGGGATGCCGTTCCCTCTAGAAAACCTCCGAAGGTGATTCGTTTCACACGGCTTGAGGGACCCTTTACGTTCTTCGCCGCCCCCAAACAAGCCCGGTTAAGCTGAAAATGCCGTCTGAGGCAATCAGCAATCTCTCTCAAAAAAAAAAACGAAAAATATCTTGAGTTCTTTCGAGTTTCGTTACGCAAGTTGATCAAAATCAAAAATTAAATAAAAGATGCCACCATTTAGTATATATAATGCAATAATGCTTATTGATAAAGGTTTATTATGATTTCAAAATTGTGTATGTTCAGATCGGTCCATAGCCCATCAAGCTCCAATGCTGGTTTGCGAGTGACAGCGTCAGCCATGTTACCGGAGCCAACGACGTCTAAATACAGAAATTTTTAAATCGGTACCCATCCGGATTCGCCGCTACGACATTAGCTTAACATACACGATTGCAAGCTTCTCTCTTCTCTACAAATCTTAACTACCATCTTTACAGTAGGCTACTAATTCACGACATTCATTTAGATAGTGCGATAACGACATATTTTATTGTTTAGGAAACAAATAAATTTTGTCTGTTTTTTTTTGTTTTCGCCCGGGGCCGGCGCTAATTTGTTTTAATAACCCATAAAAATTGGCAAAAAAAATGTTACGCTTTTTGGCTAATGGTAGCCGTGGGCTTTGATACAGTTAACTTCGACTCCTTTAGCCATTAACACCAACCATGCAATAACTTAAATTTGTAAAAAAAAACTTTAATTTTATTGCAGAACGGAAAAGGGGCCTTTATCTCAGCTGATTATAAGTATGAGTAACGCACTTCATCCGTACCTAATCATCAACTACTAAGGACTGAGGAACTCTTACATATCATATCATAATTAATCATATATTGACATAAACACAAAAGTCGAAAAAAATTCCACGAGCAGGATTTTTTCAAAACTTTTTCAACATTTGTGTTTTTGTAATTTGTTCGCAACAAAATTTGCGTTAAAATTATTTGAACATTTTATATATTGACATTTTTATGGCAACAGACTTACATTGTAGATAATATTAATAATTACGTAGATGTGGTAGCTAGCCAGGTGGACGTATAACACATACTATACCTACGTGAGGGGCCTGTAAGTGCTGGAAATCGATGCCGGAACTTTGGTTTAAAAGACCCTTTTACTACAAAACAATGACTAAATAAGTTTAAATATTGTGTCTCTGTCTAACAATATTTGTTAAAAAATTACAGCATCTGTTTCTCAGCATTGTCTAACTTAAGCCATCGTTTTGTATAAGTAGAGCAGAGAAAGTCTTCTCCTTAGCGCAGCTTACTCCACTTGACAGACTTATTATTTACTTAAAAAGCATTGAATGAACGAGTGTGTCTTCATTTATAAAATACTAGCAATTTGTCCGCGACTTCGTCCACGTGGAATGTTGCTTATGTTACCCACAAGGAATGTACCTTTCTATCACTGAAAGAGTTTTTGGAATTGGACCAGTAGTTTCAGAGATTACCCTCTGCAAACAAACAAACAAAGTCACAAACTTTTCCTCTTTATTAATAGTATAGATGACTTTATGGTTTGAGGGTTAATTTTCTGATGCTTCTTAAATGTTGGAGAACTTTTTACTGCTTTGAAAGGCACTGTAAGCCGTTGGTTTTACTTGTTTTGAATACTAAATTAAGTTGTATAAAAAGCGTACTTACTAAGTATTGTTTCTAGCAACTTCTGTAGGAAAAATTCTAATCGGTTTAAAAGTACTTTGTTTTTTAATTTCAAATAACAAACTACATTAAGCGGCATCGCTTTACATCGTTCAGTTTAAATTCAATCGAATCCTTTAGCACGCTAACTAACTATTTAAGCGAAATACAATAACTTCCACTTTCGTTCGTAATTAACTGCCCGACAGCTTTAAAAGCACAATTTCAAATCGATTAAGATGCTATCGAGCTCACACACGAAATCTTCGGCGTTACAAAGCGATAAAGTGTCGCTAAACAGAAAGGCAATACTTTACACCTAACGTGTTAATTTCTTTGTAGATACTACAACATTCACTTACAATAAGCTCTAACACATCCTATAGTTATAAAGGAAACCAAACTTTAATTCTACGACAGTAAAGTGTAATTTACTTCGACGATGAAACAACCCTATTTCCAAATGTCAGTCCAGGTCAAAACAGACTTTATCTACAAGCTAATGTAGTTGAACTTGCTTTAACAGTGTGGTAGTAAGGGTTGTCAACTTTCAATCTATTGTTGTACAGAATAGGAGCTGTGTCCATTTTGTCGCGCGTTTATCGACACGTGGACACAATAAATCCAATTTTATTGCCTCCCTCAATGGATATTAAGAGGCTACCCACGCTTTTAAGTAGGTGCTCAATTTGACAATGATAAGTTAAAAGAAGTTATTGCTTTGTGATGATGTTGAAGACGTTTTGTGTTGAAAAACTAATATCACTAATATCAAGTTAATATCATTTTGTTTCACATGGCGTGTTTTAATTTCATGTTGAAACACACACTAAATTTATTTAAATATTTTATTGGTCTATTTGTTTATTCACTTATGACCAATTGGAACGGTTACCACCGATTACTGTAAATAGTGCAAAAGAAAAAAGGAAAATAAAATAAATAACAAAAATACAATTAGAATTTTTAAATTAAAAAGTAAATATGTAATCATAATCGATCAGCCCGTATCAGTCCACTGCTGAAATAATAGGTAAATTTGATGAACTAGGCTTGTATGTTATACACATATTTGTATTTTAAGTTACTTACCCAAGACACGGGTTAATGCTCGTTATTACGGACGACTCCTAGATTAAGGCCAAGGGTAAGGCACACTAGCGCCACCTATTGATAATTTGACAATTACTAACTAGCCCGTGTCCGGCATCGCCACCGCGGTACTTACGATCGGGCGATGGCGATGGCGATGGCGATGGCGATGGCGATGGCGATGGCGATGGCGATGGCGATGGCTATGGCGATGGCGATGGCGATGGCGATGACGATGACCCCTAACGCCCCCCGACACCCCCAACACCTCCCGACACCTCCTGCTTAAGACGTTGTCACGTTCAACTATCGTCAGTAAACCGACTTTACAGACAACCAATTTTTAAACATTGCGTACCGTTCGATAACAGAAAAGCATCCATAGTATGTATTTAATAATTGTGCATTACTTTTTGTTGCGTGGTTAATTCACAAAAAGGGCTATCACATTTATTCACAAACAATGTCCACTTTTGGTGTTAGCGAATGAATACAAAACCAAACCTAAAAGTAGTGCACAATTATTAAATAATAGATGTTTGCCTAGTGTCGGAAGGTCCGCAAAGTTTAAAAAAAAATCCAGTTTAGCAGTTATCAAATTAAATCCATTAGCGGCGCTAGTGTGCCTTACCCTTCGCCTCTATACTATGTTAGATAAATAGCTAAATTCTATAGCTAAATTCTTTATTGTTCACACACAGATGGAAACAAAAAGAAAACAACACAGATGGAAACAAAGCTAGTATATGAGCAAAGGTGGTCTTATCGCTACAAGCGATCTTTTTCAGACAACCTTTTAGTTTCTGGTAACTGTAACTCCGGTAGGTACTGGTAACTCCGGTAACTGTCACCTAACTTGGTTTAGGGTTACATAAAACTTAGGGGTCGTCGGTGGACATTGGCATACCACACAGTAACCTAGCACAATGCGATTTAATTGCTGATAAAAAGTGAATTTTGGTTTTAATCATCATCATCATCATCATCATCATCATCACCATCATCATCGTCATCATCATCTATTGCCATCTTCATACTGGAGTTTTAATAATGGTTGACATTTAAGCAATCGTGATAAAACCTCTCTCTTTTTTACCGCTGGCAATAATAAATACCAAATAAATGATTTTCTTAAAAAAACTATTTTTATTTCGAATGTGTTTTCTTCCAACTGTACAAGAATTCGATCTAAACAATAGATCTTATATGCATATTGATGGTGGGTCCAGTTGCCGGAATAAAAATATAAAAAAATACTCTCTTTTGGCATGTATACTGTTGTTTTCTTGTAAACCCATTATGTTATGTACTTGTCAAATAGTATGTAAGTTTTAATGTAATAAATATTAAAGATTATTTCTTATTCTTATTATTATTTATTTTTACTTATCAAGTTTATCTTCGTGGTCCTTCGATAGAAGACTGCATACCGAATTTGTGGTTTCACTTATTGGAAGATGTGGAATCACGACCGTATAGTAATACTACCGAGAGTAAGCTTTTTTCAAAACAAACATTTATTTTAAAATTTCCTGTTATGTATTTGTTTTGTGTAAGCAATAAAGTGTTTATATATCTATCTATTCTTATTCTGAGAATGAATCTCACATCTTTACAACTGTCAATAAAAAAAAATACAATAGATTCTCCTCCTCTTGCGTACGATTAGTCGCTTTGTACAAAATACATTTTTAATTAGGGGTTGCAATAAAACCATCCATTATGCGGTTGCGAAACATCAAAATATGCAGGTTTTTTTTGACATAAAATATATTGTATTTTAAATGGATTGCGGGCGGTAGCCACACCCGCGCTTTTGAGATTTATTTCAATTTCAAATCAAAGTTAATAGTTGCTATTTGGCTATAATTATAGGTATTAAATCTGCTGTAATTAAGTTGCGCAATGAACATCTGAGGGTATATATATTCTTAAGATATTTTATAATTATTTCAAATTATAAAATACCTTATTTTTACTTCATATTTTCGGATAAAAGAAGGTAGGTAATTCTGCGAATAGTTTATTTAGTATACGATATTTTATGTATTTTCTAGATTCTTACATCAATGATAAAAGATGAATGGAAATTACAATTTTCCCATGTCTCTACAATAGATACTACTATGCAGTTTACGATAGTATATACATACTTTATCCAAGTGTATTGAAATATTATCGACTTCTTTTAGCAACTATTTGTTAACTTGGTTGTAAGCAAATTTATTTCTTTTTAAGAAACTTATCGGGTTTATGTTCGGGTTCTCTCGTTAGAAAACTGCATACAGAATTTCCAATAAGTAAGACCACAGTCTTACTTATTGGAAGACGTGGAATCACGACTGTCTATTATGAGAGTAAGCTTACGTTTGTTACTTTACTGAGGAGCTCGATGGCGCAGTGGTTAACGCGCCCGGTCTGCGAGTGCTGAGGTTAAGCAACTATCGCAAAGGCCGGTCATTGGATGGGTGACCAAAAAATTTGTCATCTCGAGCTCCTCCGTGCTTCGGAAGGCACGTTAAGCCGTTGATCCCGGCTGCATTAGCAGTCGTTAACAACCACCAGTCCGTACTGGGCCTGTGTGGTGGTTTATGGCCCGTTCTCCCTATCCATCCACAGGGAAGGCTCGTGCCCCATCAGTGGGGACATAAACGAGCTGATGATGATGATGATGATGATTATGTTCTTATCTTATCTTATCTTAGTGGGGCCTGCTGAGGTTTCCCTCTTGCAGTAACACTTCGACCCATCGGGATCTTTTGTGCAACCCCGTCCTTTCACTCTTCTTCCTCTGTAAAGATAGATGCCATAAGTTTGGCCACGTCCTTAAGAGCGAAGAGCCTGAAGTCCTCCGGTCTCGGATAAGCCGACCCCAGGAGTCCCATTCTTTTCCTAGCCAGAGAGTCGCAGTCACACAGTAGGTGCTGCATTGACTCCGTTTCCTCTCCACATGCCCTACACAAGTTATTTGTTGATAGGTGCATTCTGTGGAGCATTTGTTTTGTGGCATAGTGCCCTGTCAAGGCACCGATGGTTAGTCGGGCCTGCCTTCTACTGCCTCCGCATATGAACTTACTCCGTCCTAAGGCGTTTTTACCTAGGAAGGATTTGGAGTGTTTCATACCCGGCTGCTCTTTCCATTCTATGCCGTGCCTGTTTTTGATGTGATCTTTTAAGGCCTTGTTGATGGTACTTGGTGCAAGTGCCACGAACGGCTCAGGACCAATAAGCTGGGTCTCTGAGCCCTCCCTGGCAAGTGCATCTGCCATCTCGTTGCCGTGGATTCCCATATGGCCTGGGACCCAGATCAATCGCACCTTGTTATGTCCACCTAGCTTGTTTATGATTATGTTACTTTACTTAATTATATTAATTTGGAAATTTCTTTTTAAGACAAAATAAGTATTTAGCGACAAAGTGCGTAGGTATCCATTCATTCTCATATCTGTGTTTCAGCATACCTATGACACGCGTTATTGAATCGGTCATGGTCGGACTGACCACGGATATAGTCATAAATCGGGCGCGCCCCGCCCGGGGCGTCGCGGGCGCAGCGCTCGCTGGCGTGATTTTTTGCCACTGATGCGGTGGCCATGTTAAATTTATGATTTTATTTAAAGGGCGCGTGTGGCAAAAAGTTAATTGATCGGGTCAAGCGGACCCTTTGAACGGTATGGGTTGACGCTCGGGTGATATGGTATGCGGGGAGAAGCTTAGCGTGTCTGATTTTTTTTCTAACCGATAGAGTTAATGTTAACTATTACCTATATAAATATGTCGCCATATCGTCAATGTTCACAGTATTGCATATATATATGCATAGACGACCTCCGTAGTTGAGTGACTCGCACGCCGGTTTTAGTGTTGTCAACTCCGAGGTCCCGGGTTCAATGGGCGATTTTCCAACCCCCCAAAAAAAACGAAATTAGTTCCAAATGCCTTCATAAATGGCGCTTAGTAAAAGGCGAGTCCATGGAGAACACGTGTATGGCTGCGTAATATAAATATTACGTAGCCATTCCATTGCCTTTATTCAACTGTCAAACTGTGAACAAAATTATAGGTCCTGAAATGAAAATACTCATTATTTATTTTTTTGGTTGACAAGCAAAAGTTCACTCTGTGTACTGCACAATTTATTACAAGTACGGCTCGGCTTTAATAAAGCGCCATCTATTTAAGTAGAACGTTTTTTTGAACTAATTTTTATTTTTTAAATTTGGGCTGTCAGAAAATCGCTCAGTCCCGGTCGGGTTAATGTAGAGAAACGAACTTTTTCAATATTTTTGCGGTGTATTCTAATAAATGTCGTCTAATATTGTTGTGTTCCGACGTTCAGCAGGAGATAAGAGAGCCAGTGCCCCAGTCTCCACCTAGCCTATAAAAACACTTTTGGGTTTCCTCTTCCTCTCGAAAGCCTCCGAAAATCTAATATGGTACGGGTTCACATGATTTCATCCCTGATAGAAATGATTATGCATGTTTTTTTATAGATGTTTCGGCCCAATGTGTGCCTTTGTGCGTCAGTAGCTGAGGATTCCGGTTGAAGAGAAGTATTCTAAGTTGCTTTGAGTAAATACATATAGCAACACTTTAATACTCACACCTTGATTTAACTGTACGTTCTTAATTACAAAATGATCCTAAAACCGAATATATCTACGTAGCTACAAAACTAAAATTAAATCCCCAAAACATTTCTAATTCACTCACAAGCCACATAATAGCATATCACAAACAGGAAGTTCTAATGAATAAAACGAAATCCAAAAAAGGTATAATTTCAACGAAATCATCGAGAATTAAATTCTATTAGCGAATTCAGGCCTTGTTAGAGGAAACCGCAAGTTGTCATCAAATCACCATCAAGTAAGAGGTGCTGATAAAAACTTCACATTGGAGGATATCTGTCAGTTTTTTAAAACAATATAAATAATTGAATGCTTTTAGTAAGCACGATAGCCTACGATGTGGTAGTGTTTTGCTTAGAATATGCCTGGATGGTGACCTCTTTAATACCTATTTAATTCAATTCAACTTAATCATTCATATCACTTCATACAAAAATAACCTTATTTTACATTGCTGTGTTTGCGTTTAAAGGATACTAGATCCTTTGTTTGTGTTTTTGTAATTTGTTTCGCAACAAAATTTGCGTTATAATTATTTAAACATTTTATACTAGATCCTGTTATTACAGGGCATCGACCTAAAGTTTCAAGAACGTCAACGTGCTTGTAATAACTTTAATGTTGCAAACATTAGGGCATACCTAGAAAAATAAAGTGGAATTTTGGTTTAGTATCTATAGTAAACGCCTCGGTGGCCTAGTGGCAGGGCGCTCGGCTCGATACCTCTTGGGTCTCGGTCGGGGTCGGGAAGGTCTCGGGTTCAATTCCCAGGTCGGGGAAAATGTATTTCAGATTTTTCGATGCATAGCCCGGGTTTGTGATCACAGCGCAGCGTGGTGATTAAGCCATTACCTATCAATTGTAGCTATGACTTGATTTCAATGATGGCCTTTGCCCAGCAGTGGGACAGTTATAGGCTGTTTACTACTTACTACCTATAGTCAAAACTGGCTTTGCTGCTTCTTGAAGAAACCCGAAAAATTTCGCTCGTTAAAACTGTATTGCTCCGACAATCTTGCTCGTTATCTTGCTGTCGTCAGTTAGAAATCGTAAGCATTATATCTATTTAATCCAACGAGAACAAAAAGTCACGAGAACACCGATTTCCTCCGCCAAAACGTACCAAAAACTCATTAATTGAATTAGGAGTCGCTAAGTAGAACACCGGTCGCAAAGTTGCAAATTACAAGTTGCACTTCTCTAAACACCGGTGTGACCACAGCGGTGACGACCACTGACGACGGATATACGCCTATTCGGTCATTATCGAATTAGTCCGCATGCAATGGCGATGGCGATGGCGGCTAAGTGATTTTTTTGCACACCTTATTAGTGACACGAGTATTAGATGAAAAATGATAAAAAAAGAATAAAAGTCATCATGGTGTGGTTCTTTTGTTATATATATTGTTAGTGTTGTGGAGGCTTAGAAATGAATGAAGAGCTGGTTCACCTAGGCGAATATATCTAAATAATTCTGTATTATTTACATATAATTTTACGCAAATATTGTTGCCAACAATCATTAGCATACCTAGCTTGCCTAATTCTTAACTGATCTTTCAATATTTGTAAAAATATTAAGATCGGATGTTGACGACGTAGTTGTCGACATTGAATAGCTCCTTTGGCTTACAGAGTAAGAGTAGATAGTGTTGATTAATTTCGGCGAGTTGGATGGAGCCACGATAGCATAGTTGGTAGTGCACCTGACCCGGCATATCATGGGGTGCGGGTTCGAATCCCTCTCGTGGAATTTTTTCAACACTTTGTCTTTTTTCAATTTGTAATTCTGTATTAGCTTAAATAAGCGATATAACAGGGGTAAGATATATTTTCCTAAGTTTAACGTATTTAAAGTATTGTATTAATTTTATTTTTACATAAAACAGGACTGTTCGTTACACACACCGGATGGGAAAGAGAAGTTCCCATGAAATTAAATTTTTTATTTTGCCAACAACCTGTATTAGGAGAGGCCCACTCTCTCATAGGAACCATGTCGACAATGATTTAATTAGTTCTCGGTCTAGTTGGTTTAGATTTCGGTATATACCAAGAATAGCGTTCTTGAAGGGAATCTATACTAATATTATAAAGAGGAAAGCTTTGTAAGTATTTTTGTATGTTTGCAACGAATAAACTCAAAAACTACTGGAACGATTTAAAAAAAATATTTCACCATTAGAATGCTACATTAGCGCTGAGTAACATAAGCTATATTAAAAAAAGTTTTCTGTTGTAACTGTGAATCGGTGAGAAAAAATCTTACAAAATGTTTTTTTTTAAACTTATTAATATTAAATATATTGCTACCTATTATACTTTTGTTGTGAAATGTCCTTGTTACTGTCACAGCTACTATGTTTGTAAGCGGCTCGATCGCAGTTTAGATCCTAGCTATAGAAACATGTTTATTCTGTTAGCTCAATAATTTCCCTGCTGTTTTAAGTCTATTAGTGTGAATCTGTCATTGGTTTTCTGATGTATAACTGCATAGCTACTCTTGTTTTGTTATCTGTTGATTCACCTAAAAAATAAAATAAAATAAAATAAATAATTTTTCAACATTTGTGTTTTTGTAATTTGTTCGCATCAAAGATAAGATAAGATAAGATAAGATAAATATTTATTGCCCTAAAATTGTGTAAAATACATATAAAATACAAAATTTGCGTTTAAAATTATTTGAACATTTTATAAAATAAATAAATAAAATAAAAGTTCGTTTTCGACATTGGCCCGACCGGGAATCGAACCCTGGACCTGAGAGTTAGTGCCGCCCAAAGTACGTCGTGCCAAAGTCAAAAACTTTTTAATTATGTACTAATAATCATACTCTCATCTTTAAATGCTCGTTATTCTAACACCAGTTCGTAATTTCCTCGAGAAACTATTTACAATAAACGACTTTTTAAGATGAAAAACTCTTTACGTTTTTATCTAAACTTGTGAACGCTTTGCTATCAAAATTAGCTATTAGATTAAAATCTTCACGCATTATAACATACGAATTAAAAACAAAATGGCGGGACACCGTGTAATATTAACAACTCTATCTATTATTAATATTGCCTCCGGTTATAACATTATCGCTGCTTTTTCATGTCTCCGATGAGGCTTTGCTTGCGTGGAATTAGTGTCCGTTAATAATGTTTCATCATTTTAAAAAGTTAAGTCATCATTAGAGAACATCCCTAAACTTATTAGGTACTGTAAAACGCACTGTTACGTTTTGTCACGTTTTAATAGAAATTTGTAGTTACAAGTGAGTAAAAATTACAATTATTCGGGAGTGAAAAAACGTTAGTCTTCACTATTATAGCGCGGGAAAAATTCTGCTGTCACTAAGGTTATGTCTCTGACATTGAATGTGGAGAGAGCGCGGGCGACCAATCAGCGACGAGGAACGAGTGTCGATTTTGGATGCTGTTGACGTTTCATGCTATAGACAACGGCATTTTAATAGAGCGTGCGTTACAGTACTTATTTTATTTGATATTATTATTATAATTAAGTTTCTTTTTACTTGCGCCCATTTTTACTTAGAGCATTAAACCAACTCTAAGCATTTTTATCTAATTTATGTTATTATTATTTTTTCATCCAAGATTGCCTGAAAGAGATTGCGTGTTAGCAATAAGGCCGCCTATTTTGTACTTTATGTCTTTATTCATTTATCTGTATCTATCTTTTTGTGTGCAAATAAAGTTTATATTATTATTATTATTATATTTAAACGTTAATTTGATCGATTTTCAATTATTTTAAATGTTGAAACTAAGATACATATATATAAGATTTTCTATAGGTTTCAGATTTAGATATTTAGATAGTATTTGGGATTAAAATTTCTTTATAAGAATATCGGTTTCGATAGGTGCTAAAAAAACTTCAACTCTACTGACTATCAAGAGAAGCCTGTTACACAAAGGGTTGCGTTAACAAACGACACATTATCTCCTCTATCAACTTATAGTGTACAACTCAGTAAATAAAATATACTTTTGGTTGCTTATTTGCTTATTTTAATCTTTCTTTAAGCATTAATAGTTAGGTACTTCAAATATTGTCATGCTCAAATGAACTTACAAGCAAATTAAACTATTATAATTTGCAATATCCACAAAAAGCAGACAAAAACTTTTTTTTAGTAAATGCGTGAGAGTTATGAACCTTTTTGTTCGTGTCCTACGTAATTATGTCCCCACGTGTGTCCAAACAATGTCCTCTACATAATTTTGCCATGAATTATGGTGTTTTTTTTCTTCGGTCCGGGAACACGGTCCAATGGCGCGTGCAAAATTTTTCACCATGGAAGTTCGGTATCGCATAGGACATCAATGTAGGGGAATAGTTAGTCTTGATACTTTACTATGCTATTTGATGCAATCATTATTTATCAATACTAAAAAATCATAGAACACCTTGATTGAAGTAGACCACCGTATATATTTGTTTATTACAAAGCTTAAGGTTTAAGAACTTTATTTTCTCATAAAGAATTACAATATTGACTTACTGAGAAAACATAAACATTTTAACCTAACATAAGAAAGCAACACATAATGAGCGTACACATTAAAACACAAATTAAAATAAAAAAAATACTTGTATTAAAGTTCATGTGTATTATATTGATCAGCCTAAATGTAATGTATATACGGGAATAGAAGGACGTGTAAATGGTTGTAATGTTTAGAAAATAGAACCACAAACCGCACTTAACGGAGTGCAGTTTGTGGTTGGTTATTTCTTGTTTTTTTTCTATTATTGCTATTTTTTAATTTATAATAAATAAAATTAGCATTTCCATTTAATTTCGCGTTATATTCAGAATCAAAGTAACCGGCAACAGAAAGAGTGTCGCGGTGCCCTGATTTTGACGTTTTTCCATGGTCCAAGTGTGTCAAAATCTGGCTTTGAGGAACACGATTAAGGATGTTTTAAGATAGCAGAATTGAGGCCCTGCCCTTTGGCTGTAGCAGACTCTACAGTTTGCGCTGAACCTGGTTAAACGTTTTTTTTTAAAAGAGGTAGTATGTTACAGTAATTAATAGTACTTATTATTATGACAATAAATGTCGTTTCTTTCATTCTTCGTAGATGCTCCCTAGCCAGGAGCATTCGCCTGTAATGTAACATTACAGATTAAATTTTGAGTATAACATTACTGCCTCCCTAACTGACGAGCATTTAGTTGATTCCACAATGTCAGACGAAGCAATTCTCCTCACTCACCAATGTAATGCTCATATCAATAACATTACAGGTTGCGGACTATAATGCTTGGTTGTTTTCCCTCACTGATGTAGTGCTCGGATTTGTAACGTTACATTACAGGCGAATGCTTCTGGTGAGGGAGCCACTTACATGTTTAGTGTAAGTGTCATAAATACTTCAAGTCTGCAAGTATCAAGATGCGTCGTTCGCTATCCCGTGACAATATCGACTATTAGTCCCCGGAAGCGCGATATCTTACAAACTCCGCCATGTTCCGGCGCGTGAAACCTTGTGATATTATAGGAAGTCCCAATTTGATACGGCCTTTGAAAGCAACACCACCGTGTCGCGTCACTCTGTTCTGGATGTTGCTAAAATATTTAATTACACGAAGTTTGAATTACAACATGTAGTAAACACCATCTAATGATGAATCATTAGAAAGTACACACGCTGACTGTGAAGAGCCATGCAAGAATCGTTTTATTTCTAGTCTGTGGTAAGCAGTAACCCTTCATCTACCTACCTTCATAGACAAGTAGTATAATGCTCATTGAATAGAAACTGCATAAAAGATTATTGTATTGGATAGGCGCCTATCTGCTCTTTGGCAGAAAGGTATAACCCATCAAAAACAAAAATATGAATGAGAGCCAAGTTCTACATATAAGATATTACGTCACTGAAGAATGATAACCTTGTATGTCAAAAAAGCATATTTGTTTTATTTTTGTAAAAATCAAATAAAAACCACGTAGGTATTTTATAATACCGCGAAACAGTGTACCCAATATAATTACTACTAGTGTACTTTAAACATATTTTTTTTAATCTACATCAATTTCTTTACTTTTGAAAACCTCGTAACTATGTACATATAAAAACAGAAAACCTCTTAAGTCATTTAACTGGTATAATCCAGTTAAGTAAGGAATTGGTTACTAACATAATTAGGGCCTTTCTATCATTCAAAACATGAAACAAAAGCACATAACAATATTTTAAACATTGTGTTTCCTTTAAAGTTTGGATATCTGGACATACGAGGTAATCATTCTACAGCGACGAATATGCCTTGGTTGTTGACTTCAACGACAAAAGAAGTGAGATCTAGATGGGTGCCAAGTTTAATGGTCAGTCCTGAAATATATTTATGACAACATAAAATATTTTATTAGAACTTAAAATATCATTTCTTCTTATAACTTAGGATAATATATTGAAACCTAAGGTCTGACTTGGCTAGTTCTCTTATACGAATTATTATAAAGTACTCTACTAAAACAGTCGTGGAAGAGCCCTATGTTCGATAGCTAGTTTCTACCAGCCAGCCAAATTTCCGGAAGAATAAAATAAGAACTTACAGCTTTAGAACTTGCGAAGGCTATAATATAATTCGTATATGAAAAATTAGCCAAGTCAGACCTTAGTTTTCAATATTATCCTAAGTTTTAAGAAGAAATGATATTTTAAGTTGTTATAAAATATTTTATAAATGTACAAATAATTGCGAACAAATTATAAAAACACAAATGTTGAAAAAATTTCCACGAGCAGGATTTGAACCTGCACCCTTCTGACACTCCGGGTCAGGTGCTCTTCCAATTGAGCTATCGTTATATTTTATGTTGTTATAAATAAATTTCAGGACTGACCATTGAACTTGGCACCCATTTAGATATTTAATAATTTAATATTTAAAGCACCCATTTTAAAATATTAATTAATTACTTTCTAGGGTACTGATTTTAAGTGATGATAAGGCTTGAAATTGGAACTTCACTACACCTGGAATCCTCAACCATTAAGGAACTGGCAATCATATCTTGTAACTACCAGGACTGATATATGTTACTAATATTGATGGCGACATATTGAGACTAGATCGTGGTAGCTAGCCAGACCGATTTAACAAGTCCAACCATCACCAAAGCCGTGTACACAATGTACCCGCCCGCTGGGAATCAAACCCGGGGCCCTGGGTCTGTGACCTGTGTTCTAGTCGCTAAATCGCGCCAAACTTCTAGTCCCCTCTGAAGTTGCTTCGTTGCGCAGCTGTACAGTCAGGACCTACCGCTCGTCCCCGCCTTCGTCCTACTGACGCCTATTTTTTACTACTGCGACGCGAATCGCGCCAACTTCAGAGGGGACTAGAAGTTTGACGCGACCTATACAAGTAATTGTAGTGAATAGTTGATAAGTACTTAAACTGTCTGCCCGGCAATAATTAACTTTAACTTTTGAATAACTTACTTAATTACTTAGAGAAAATTAAGATTTCGGTGCAGTCGTAGGTATACCTACATACCTACAAGTAAATGCAAATTCTACTCTTCTCTTTATAAGAACAAGGTCTCTGCCAATTGCAGGCCACCTGTCGGCAGCGCATGCGCGAAGATGTCGCGAAGCCGCACAACAGCCATTGCGGTCGAGTCGTACCAACTGTCACTTTTCCCGCCTTTTTCTTATTACCGAAACAACATGTCGGACTTTTTATGACAACTCCCAAGCAGCTGTTTAGGGTTTTTTATGGATAAATCACCGCTAATTTTACGCTGCAATTGAGCAATTAACGTGAACACGCTAAGTTAGGTATTTCGTGTGAACTTCGCGACAGATGTAGGTCAGTACGGCTAATCAGCGACAGATCATGCGTGTAAAAGGAATTTTCACACGATATTCTTTTGATTTAATTATGTTTTTAATTAGGTGTTCGATATAGTTTCTCATAAAGAAGGAATGCGTTATTTTAATATCAATTATATTAGATATTTTTTTATTCTTAAAATAATCAACCAGTCTCAGGAAACTCGACTGAATTATCAAACCCACGACCCCCAGTAAAATTTTGTCTTGTAACTCTATGTAGGTAGTTACAAGACATTGTGAATGAAAAAGACAAAATAATAAAAATATTAATCACTTACATTTGAAAATTCATTACTTCATAATGGCACAACACAACGAAACATTAATTTAAGTAACATAATATAACGACGTTTTCTAAAAATTAAACCAAGCTAGATCGATTTGTCGCCCCCGAAACCCTCTGCATACTAAATTTCATGAAAATCGCTGGAGCCGTTTCCGAGATTCAGATTATATATATGTACAAGAATTGCTCGTTTAAAGGTATTAGATAAGCAAAATTCCGAACTTGATTATTACTGTATCATTGATGAAAAATACATGCTGCAAAATAGCTGCTATAATCTAAGGTGATGGTTAGACATTTTGGATAGGCAACATATAATTTATGCTTTGAAATGCAATTGCTAGCTTGCGAACAAAATACTTGAAATTAAACTTGAACTTAAACAGCAGTTTATTATGATTCAATATGATAACAAAAATCTATCTATGTGTAACATATTATTTACAAAATAAATAAATTTATGAGGATTAAAAACTTCGATTAAAAAAAGATAATTTTAAAAGAACGTATTAGATTCAGTACAATTTAATCGCCTCTGTGGTGTGGTGGGTAAGATCACCCGTGTCAGAGGTCCCGGGTTCAATTCCCAGCGGTACATGTTTGGGTACTTGGTTCAGTTGGTTGTCCCCCAGGCTTGCTACCACCACCTTATCTAAATATTTCGTTATAATATTAATGTTTGTAGCATTGTTGTGTTCTAGCAACTATAGGCCGAGGCTAAGATAGCCGGTTTCTCAGTAGTTGAGGATTCCGGTGAAGTGTACTTCCGTAATGTTCGGTGACGCTAAAAATGCCATCTGAGACAATCAAAGTACCTTTGGCCTTATCATCACTTAACATCAGGTGAAATAAAAGCCGAGGCTTACAAGTAAAAAAAATTAAATGTTTTTTGTTTTTGTTGTTTTTTGTTTGTTTTTTGTTTATTTTTTTTTTATTTAAAAAAATATACTTAGTCCTTTTCCAAAGGTCGGCTTGTGTATGGGAGTTAATAAGGCATGAGATGCGGGGCGCCGCGAAGCCCCACGCCTCACCTGGTGGCCTACTGGCGTGGTTTATCGGGTGACAAACAGAATTGCAATAAAAAAAGTCAAAAGCACCACTTGGTTATAATCTCATCAAACAAGACAATCACCATACAATTGTTTTCTTATTTTTTTAAGGAATCCTAAAAACGTGAAATTTTTACTTACCTACTACCTATTGCTACCTACTATAATTTTACGTAGATTTAACATAGCTAATTGTACCTACTATTGTTTTATAAGCTTATAGATTATAAGCTAAAAAATAGACGTCCTGAATAGTCCGGACCTCCATGGACGATTCAAAAGCACTATAATGTATGTAAGTTTATTTGAATAAGATTTGACTTTGACTTTGACTTTGAATTTGACTTTATAAATACGCAGTAATACAAAACGATGCTGTTTTACGGCAGTAAAGGAAAAGTAATGTGTATTGTACTTATAAGAGTCAAATCCTCTTATGCACCGCTAAGCATTCAGAAACAGTATTTTTCTTGAGCTCCTGGTCCTCACATTGCAAGGGTGGTTTCATCCTATCCTAATATATTTCTCTGAAAAAAAGAGTACTATCTTAAGTTATAACTTTACACATTTACTGACAAAACAGATACTTATCTCACAAAGCCACAGCATTTTGATCCAAACTCTCTCCCACAGCGGCCGGGGCGGTGGGAACCGTGTTTTTATAGTTTTTTTCTCTAGCTTTTTCTGGTCATCAAAAAATCGAAGTCATTACCAATGTAACTATGCATGAAAGGAAAGGAAGAGTTCCGTAACATCCGGTACTTTGAGTTGGAGGTACACTGAAGGCTCATTTAATTTAGACATTTAGCGTCGGACCACTGCCGTGCGGTTTCATATTTATTTATTTATTTATGTATTTATTTATTTATACACAAACAGAATATCATCAGGTCATGATGGCATAATAAAAAAAGTATTAACAATATTTAGGTTAGATAGTAGTCTACGTTAAGCGTAGGTACACAATATGCTTCAGAGAAATAAAGGCACAATATTGAGTTAACAAAAAATTTATCAAATAAAAAAATACTATCTAGAGTACTATCGTTAAATGAAACCAATGTGTAGACATATATATAGATCTGTAAAAGTTGTTTCATTTCATGTGTAGTGTTCGCGTAAACTTTAGAAAACAATATTTTGATCAAATAAAAGCAAATAAAAACAATATGAATTGAAATCAATAGTTGATTTTTTATCTAGAGTCGTCAATTTTCTACGGATTAAACAGAATTAATTTTAAACTAACGTTGATTTAAGCCCAACGTTGAAATAAGAGGATTTCAATTTTATCAAATGATTAATATTTGGTTTATTAATAACAAAATTGTATATAGAACCTTCCTCTCGCAGTGCCCCTTGCCTTACGTCCATATTATACCTGTTTTAATGACGTCCTGTATCTCAACCATCTCCGATTTGTGACGTATGTACCATACAAATGCTTCCACGAAAGCCAACCAGACTCGATAGTTAATAGAAAATATTTATCTATTTTAAGATACTCACAAATCTCCCTCTTCAAATTTTTGATAGTAAATAATGGGAATTTTCCTTATGATTATTACAAAATTATTATTTCAAAAGAATATATATAAAAACAGCTCTTCTCGTCGTCGTCTAGGTGCCTAACTCAGATTGCCAGAGGATGAGAATTTCTTTTAAACTTATTTCTATGTAGGTATTTCTGATTTTTTTAAAACAATTTTTGCTAAGGTACTTAATTCGATAGCTAGGCCACAGACCGATGTATTTTTCATGTAGCTCTCATTATTAGGTTAATTACATCCCACTACTGGGTTTTGAGCTCCACAAGAGCACATGGGGGGATCGGGCCATAACACCACGCAAGCCCAATGTGGATTAATAAGTTGAAGTGAATCTTGTTCACCTTTTTTCCAAAAGGTTGGTTATACCTTTTGCAACAACCCGACGTCTTATGACATGTTAAATCTCATTCCTATGTTTAATAGCAATATCTTATAAAAAAGCAAAAACGCCCACCCCGGAGGTAGAGAAAAAAAGGCAATTTCATTAACCCCAATCAAAATATGAGTCAATAAAAAGTCAAAAAGCGTCGTTATAACTTTTTTAAACCCTATTCGAGGTGCCAAAATGGCCACCCTTTCGACACGCTCACTTTGCAAAATCAAAAGTCATCATAAAATCCGAACACGTCTATAAATGGGCGAAGTAAAATATGTTAAAAAAGTAAGTTATGGTTAACAGAAAAACTTTTTGAAGTTTATTGATAATTTTACAAATTTTACAAGTTGGCCTGCTCAGTGAAGCCAAGAGACGCTGTTATCCATTGCTATTTTCTAGTTTTGGAGGATACCAGATCTAGTAAAATTACAGGGCAACACAATAACATGTTTTTCTGGCTAGCTACCACCATCTTATCTAAATACCTCCCCATAACGTCAATGTTCGTAGCATTGTTGTGTTTCGACAGCTAGAGATAAGATAGCCAGTGGCTCACTAGTTGAGGATCCCGGGTGAAGTGCGCTTCCATCATTGGCCTTATCATCACTCAACATCAGGTGAAATCAAGGCACTGTGCAGGTCTTTCTTCTGTGACTGAAGCTTTAGAAACGGCAGCGCACTCGTGATGTTTTCAGTGTCGTAAGCGTCCATGAACTGCGGTGGCCGCATTCCATCGTGAGGGTAGCATGCCCATTTGCCAGCTAAGTATTAAAAATTACAAGTACCATGTCATATGATTTTCTTGGACAAAGTACTAAAGTGTTCCTTGTGTTGTGAATAATATTATAGTAATGAGACAACAGCTTTTAAACTATAATGATTATCAGAAAAATTACATCCACAAAAAAATGATTTATAGAAGGAAGTTCGAAAATATAGTAGTTCTATTAGTAGGCATCAACGATGTGTATGACTACGAGACCATTGTTGTCCATCATTATCATCGGCCTATCTGGGTCCACTGCTGGATATAGGCCTCCCCTAATGAGCGCCATAGCGCCCTGTCAGGTCATCCTCCCACCTGGCCGGAGGTCATCCTACACTACGTTTACCGAGTCGTGGTCTCCACTCAAGAACACGTTTACCCCAGTAGTTGTCGGTTCTTCGCCAGATATGGCCGGCCCACTGCCACTTCAACTTGCTAATCCTTTGTCGTCCAAGTCATACCTATTTCACGTAATAAAAGTAATGATATACTTTGAGTACGAGTACTGACTAATATTATCTCTTTTTGTTTAATAATTTTTTTCTCGTGTGTGTTTACTGTCTGCTTCTTTTTTTTCTTTTTGTATTTATGTGTGTTGTTAATAAATGTGTTTCTTTCTTTTTTCTTTTTTTCTTTCTATAATAAAACATTGTAGTAGAAAAATATACAGAATTTAAACTTATAATTATTTTACATATAATTTTAAACTTACGTTTCGAACCGTTTACAAACAAGCAATAATATAAAATCTTACTACAGCCTGGCTAGTGTTATTCACCGCTGCTATTCCCTTAGCGACATTAAGCAAACACTACTGGCTAAACGAAACCCTCAAAAACCTCACGTGGAGGAAGCTCTTTGTATTTGCCGCCGGTGACTTGCATTCTTGACGTCACTAAAAAACAGGGTGGCTAAAGAAGTGTTGATAATGAAAAAGTAACGCGATGACTGGCGAGAGCTCGATCGCGAACTTAACGAGCTCGCGACGACTCAATTTGACAATGACAGGGTTTTTAACTAATTGGAAGGGATCCAGGAATTGCTAATTGTATTAATGTGTATGAAATAATAATAATAGTTTTCTTAAATTAATAAACTTAGATAACAATTTATAAAAGGAGATCGTTAAATTGAGGATATATATTAAGGAATATTAATTTATCCATCTACTGGTTTCTCATTTTAAAAACTAGATTTTTCAATTAAATCAATATTCTGTATGTTAGTATAGCAAATATATATTTAATACTAAAGGCAAACTATAAAGATGTAATAATTTGTACAAGAAGCTCGAAAAAATGATGGCTTTAAAATATTTAAAATAATTAAACTACTTTAATCAATATCCTGTACGAACATACTATGTATGTATGTAAAATGCAAGTCTACTTAATTATTAAAAAAAAATTGGTATAGAAACATCAGGGTTAAGCATAAAAAATATTAACACTTACGTAGGTGGTAACGTGAAAAAAAACACCGGTAGCAAATCTAAACATCAAAATGTCTGGTGAGAGCCACTCGGCTTCAAGGGTTGATTTAACAAACCCACAACTCTAAAACCCCTTGACGTCACCTTTCAAATTATTGAAATAGGAAGGGTAAACAGATTGCTTTAAAAAATCAGTCCAAAATATAACACTTTTTTTAATTTTTTTTTTAAATGGATGCCATTTCCTTTGTACAACTAAAGTGATAATAATGTAGTGGTTATATTAAGACATCGACATTCAGTGACGTTCGAGTGAAATGTGCCTTTGGAAACAGTCGTAAGAGTGTCGAGTAAAAATGATTACTAAGACGCAGTTAAGGTAATATTATCTTATAATGTTGTTGATAATGTGTTATTGTTAGCTATTCCAAATAAAATGTTCAAATGAATTTTACCGCAAATTTTGTTGCAGGTTCAAATCCTGTTTGTGGAAATTTTTTCGGCATTTGTGTTTTTGTATTCCAAATAAAGTTTTTAAAAAACCCTCCAGCGCAGTAGCTCCGTGATCATAGAGCATGCAACTGTCCCGAAATATCGGAAACTCAAAAACAACAAAAACACGCTCATAATTCATATAAATGGAACTCCTTGCCTTAGTCTGTGTTTCCTATCAAATATAATAGGGGTCTTCAAATCATGAGTGAATCAGTACCTTCTAGGCAAGCGTGTTACATCGTAGGCTACATCATTACTTACCATCAGGTGAGTTAGTAGTTAAATGCAAGCGTATCGAATTAGATAAAAAAAAGATTATATTATTTCAGACTTTTCATGAGGAGCTCGATAGCGCAGTGGCTAACGCGCCCGGTCTGCGAGTGCTGAGGTTAAGCAACTTTCGCAAGGGCCAGTCATCGGATGGGTGACCAAAAATGTATCATCTCTAGCTCCTCCGTGCTTCGGAAGGCACGTAAAGCCGTTGGTCCCGGCTGCATTAGCATTCGTTTCTTCCTTTCCATCCATAGGGAAGGCTCGTGTCCCAGCAGTGGGGACATAAAATGTGCTGATGACGATGATGATTCCAGACTTTTAACTAAATCAAGTTCATACAATACCGTTTTCTAAAGTTTACGCGAACACTGCACATTGAAATGAAGACGACCTCCTTGGTCGAGTGGCTTGCACACCGGTTTTCATGGTGTCGCCATCTCTGAGGTCCCGGGTTCGATCCCCGGTCGGATCAATTTAGAAATACCTGTTTTTCTATATTGTTTCGGGTCTGGGTGTTTCTTATGTATAATAAGTATGTATTTAAGTATATTAAGTATGTTTATCCGTTGTCTAGTTAACCATATAACGAGTTTCTTAAGGAAGCTTTTCTTGGGGCTAGATAATTGGTGTGAGTGTGGGAAACATTTATTTTTAAAAAACTTTAATACGGATCTTTTGCGTTTATTTAATAATGTAATTATTTATATTAAATTAGGTATATTTTGTTTTAAACTAATGTATAAAAAAACGCGAGTTGATCCGTAAAAGTTGTTTCATTTCATACAATACCGTTGAAAATCGTTCTTTTAAATATAAAAAAGAAGGCTATCTTGAGAACAATCCACCAATTTATACTATAAAATGATATCAAAGGTAACAATGATAAAACTATTAGGATCGCACAAAAGAGTTTTACCGGTTCACAATTCAATTGGCATCATTTGATAAAAGGATATTAAAAGTTATTTCAAAAAAATATACCAAAAAAAACAAAACTTTTGCTAAAACTCACTATTCCTAAGACCGTAAAGTCTATTCTTAAACGAGTAACGGAAAAAGCAAAGGCGGTCACGACAGAAAACAGTCCCGCTGCGCAATGGCAATGGGGCGTAAGTAAAAAAATGCACTTTTATTGTTTTCAGTCACCCGTTAGGTTGATATGTGGTCTTTTTATTATAAAACTTTTTGATATATTGCTGTTCGCCAAATGATATTAGGGTTGTTCTTCCGGTTCTAAAGAAATGCTTAATCAATCTAAAGCGTGAAAATGTTATACTTTTCTACAATGAAATGGACTATTCAGTATCATTAATTAATATCAAAACCTAATTATTAAACAAAAACTCTTTTGATTTTAAAAATTACATTTAATAAATAAATTACAGGTAATGATATTTATAAACAGCTAAAATATGATTGCAAATTCTTTTTTTGCAGTAGTTAATTATCTTGATTGAAATATAAATATCAACTCTTAGGTACATGACAATAAAATGTATTTAATATTAATATTACAAACAATGATTAGCATATTAAAGACCCAAAAACCGCCCCGCAATCGAATCACGGTTGTTAAGACGTCGTCTCTATCAATAACGACTAACAGTTCAAAAAAACAAAAGAGTGTTCTCACAATAACAGAAAAGTAATAAAACTCTCGATAAAACCCAAAAGAGGTTTTCTTGATTTGTGATAATCGCAAAGAATTAATAAAAAGTTGAGCATCAAGGGTTGTGCGGACTCCCGCTGCTTTTGTTTTATTGTTAAAATACCGCACACTGACTTCACACCGAAAAAACTTTCGATCGCAGCCCTTAAAGGGGAGTTTGCATAATTTTATGTGATTCAAAAACGGCTGCATCATGGGAAACTGTTTGTGAGGTCTCAATTCGGACTGCGCTTGAGTGTTTGAATGGTCTGTGAACTTCGCGGAACATTCTTGTTTTGTATAGCAAAAAATGTTCATCGATTCTTAATGCGCAAATTTTCAGATTTAATTTAAAACTATAGTTGAGAGAACATTTAAATTACTTTATCTGTAGATGTCGACAATGTCGCGGCTCTCTCGTTCGGGTGACGATTACACAAGTGAAGCTTCTTTTGCAATAGCTGCTCTTGATGGGTGACAAAACTTAACAATCCACAACTTTTATGCAGGTAAGACCGAGCAATATTCATAAAAAGCTTTTTAAAAGTTTTTAGGGTACCTACATTTATGTAAGATAGTAGATGAATCTTAGCAATAATTTAGTAAAGAGAGAATAAAATTTGTAGTAAACCTGAAGTAGTTCGTAACAATAAAAATATTCAATATTTCATCATCATCATCATCGTCAGCCATGACGCCCACTGCTGGGCATGGGATAAAATTTTTTTTTTCAATATTTATTTTGAAATATTTACTTAATCAAAAATACCTACATGTTTTTCCTTAATTTTATTTATTTATTTATTTGTTTATTTTCAGCCTATATCAGGGCAAAGGCCTTCCTTCCCCTTTTCCAATACTCACGGTCTGTAGCTTTCTGAAACCAATCCTTCAAAAATGAGTCCATCTCGTCCCGCCATCTCCGTCTAGGTTTCCGTTATAATTTATACCTTTATCGTTGCGTTCGATAGATATCCATCCATCGACATTAATAAGAATGATGAATGTACAGAAAACAAAAAAAAATAACCCCAGTATTTATAACTATTTGAGTATATTCTACTTTTGGCATGTTGATGCCGATATCGTTACCTTTTATTCATTCGTTATATTTTGTAATTAATACATCTTATATAACATCAATACATTAAAAAAAACTACAAACTTTACTATTATTGTAATGATTAAGACATTGAAACATAAAATATTACAGAAATTACCAACCAAATTATATAAATAAAATGATGCCTTACCGGAAATGAACGAATAACAAGAAGCCAATGAATACAAATTCGAAATAAAACTGTGCGCAACAATAGGAGTTAATCAAACCCTGCTATAACCTTAATATAATGTTTTTTTAAACATCCTCCCGAAAGGGTAACAATTATATAAATTAATACATCCTCTTTATATAAACACTACACGGACGCGGTTCCAAAACCAGCGATGACGTGAACTAAGGAGAGTCCTACGCACGTGTCCGTTCTTGATAAATTTCATAAGAGATAGGGCATAACAGATATATTTGTTACACCTCAGATTATAAATTTTATAAATTAATTATGATTAGGTATAAAATCACTAGAGGTCTGCCCGCAATGGTTGGTGGTTATAGTGATGGTTTTACTAAATCGAAAATAAAAGTGGGCGTGCGCACTGTAGTGCACACTTACCAAAGTTTCATTGCAATAGAATAAAAGGTATAAGAACGTATACGATACAAACAAAGAAACATTTATTTTTATATCATCATCATCATCATCATCATCATCTCAGCCAAAAGACGTCCACTGCTGGACAAAGGCTTCCCCCAAGGGTCTCCACAACGATAATATAAATAATAATAATAATCGATACTAAACATATAGATAATCAAATTCAAAACTTTATGGAAAATATCATAAAATATCTTTACATATTTTGTAGTGTGCAATAAGTAATGGATGCGTTATTTACTAATTAGGATGATGAAGCGTGTTCATTTAAAATTTACAAAAATTTACATGAGGAGCTCGATGGTGTGGAGGAGCTCGACGGTGCAGTGGTTAACACGCCCTTTATGCGAGTTAGAAGAGGTTAAGCAAATTTCGCAAAGGCCGGTCATCGGATGAGAGACCAAATATTTATCATCTCAAGCTCCTCCGTGCTTCGGAAGGCACGTAAAGCCGCTGGTCCCGGCTGCATTAGCAGTCATTAACAACCACCAATCCGCAATGGGCCCGCGTGGTGGTTTATGGCCTGTTCTTTCTATCTATCCATAGGGAAGCCTCGTGACCCAGCAGCGGGGACATAACAATGAGCTGATGATGATGACCATGACCAAAAAGCGTCTGTAGTGAATCAGTGCGTGTGTTTTTTCAATTATGAATATTAGTGTTGCATGCATACCCACTCCGTCTCCCGCTACATCACCGCTCAGACCACGGCCACGGTTCCACATTGTTGTGCGCGTAAAATCACTTCCTCCTTTTTCCACCATCTGACGCCATTTTTTATTCCATCATGGCCGCTGCATATGTCGCAGCACGTGTTCCGTGTAAGTTAAGTACGGGCCCATCATTAGTGGTCCACAGTAGAATACAACATTGTATTTGTTTCACATCTTTTTAAATTTAAGAGGTTCGATGAAAATCGGTAGCTTGGGTAAGAGCGAGCAGCACATTGTGTACAGTCCCTATCAGAATACCTGTACCTATACTCGTAGTCATTATAGTTGACTTTTGATTATATTATGTAATTTCTATAAACGGTCTGTTGTTTAAACTGTTATTTTATTGGTATTGGTAATATTACTTCAATACCAATATTTTTGTATGGTTCTTATATTTTTATATGATACTGAAACTTGATATTATTGATTCCATCATTTGATTTTCCAATGAGCTTTAAGTATTTTAGTATGACAAGCAATGATATAGCAGGAACGAGTTCTTTAATTTAAGACTATTATAGCGAAATAAGAGCTACAAAATAATTTCGACTTAACACTAGAAGTCTGGTCAAACCTCTCAAAGAGGTTTGCAAAACGGACTCATTACCAAATAAGACTTAATTTTTATCCTTATTAGCTTTAAAAAAGATCGTTTTGTCGTCATCATAACGAGATCTGGCTCGGTGTCTTTAGTGCATTCCGGGGAGGTGTCAAAGAGGTTCCTTAAATATTCTTAAACGTGGTTTGAGGCGGAATCAGTTACTTAATTATTTCATTTAGCAAAGACAAATGGGGTGCCTGGAGCTGTCGTGTTGTCGCTTGGCCCGTGTCGTGACTGTGTGCTAGTGATGTCATGAAGTTGGTGTGATATCGATAAAACTTTTTTGACATACAAGCTATATATCCAAAATTTTATTAATGGTAGGAAATTTGGCTAGGTTTGCTTGGTGCGGGACTCGAATTCCGCTTGTGGATATTTTTATTAATTGTTTTTGTGTTTTTATTTTGTTTTGTTAGTATTACAATTGCAAAAACATAATCAGAATATCTATGTACGTATAAGTATTTATATTTATTTAACTTTGATCGAGATTTTGGTTGAAATGTTCAATATTCCGTTATTGTCTACGCAAACTTTATATAGCTAAATACATTAGATACTTAGTGAGAAAATAATAAAGAACTTTACAAAAGAAAAATACTTTAAGGAGTTCAAATTAAAGATTAAACAAAATGTTATTTGAACAAAAGTTGGTGAACATTATTATTACTATTCTTAGAAACTGGTTACGTAATTGATTTTTTAAAAAGAGAAACAAAAATACCCTATATGAACACTGATTTATTTAATTAATGTAAAACTGTTAACAAATTCTACTCTGAATTAATAGCACTAGAGAGCACGTCCGTTCCATCCGAGCGCCTGAAGCAAAGTGGCAAGCGTTCGATGCGATGCTAAACGCCTCCCGCCAAGGCGTCTCCTTCACTTGACATTGTTGGTTGCACAGTGGGGGAATCTTGTAAGACGGCCGTTCCTGGCAGCTGAACGTCCTCGTCAGCTTGACCTTCGTCATTCCTTGGTGTCTGATCCTCAACATCTGGGTCCTCATCTAAAATATACAAACAATTTTAGAGAAAGTATTCGAAAACGCTACTATAGCAGTGGCTTCTCATTGCGACACGATCACAAGCGTGCACTCAAGCGATCAAGTCAAAACAAGCAGCCATAGCATTTTGGTAACAACTAATTCAAAACCGCCATTCATAAAAGAGTTCCGGATCTCTATCACCAATGACGACGTTGATCAGATATCGACGTTCATTATCGCTTAACACTGCACACGTTTTATATAACCATCTGACAACCACTAGCGGGGCTCCAGAGGCTAGATACAAACAAAACGTCGCGTCGGCCACTTTCGGGGCCTACCAGATTAAATGCCACCTTGTCGGGGCTAACTAAGCGTGTTACCACAATGTCGGGGTACAAATTATTTATTGCCACAATGTCGGGGCTAACTAAGCGTGTTACCACTATGTCGGGGCACAGATTATTTATTGCCACAATGTCGGGGCTAACTAAACATGTTACCACAATGTCGGGGCACAGATTATTTATTGCCACAATGTCGGGGCTAACTAAACATGTTACCACAATGTCGGGGCACAGATTATTTATTGCCACAATGTCGGGGCATAAAGCAGTTGCCAAAATGTCGAGGCAATCACTCACCAATCCCGAAGAACGCTTCACACGCGTCTGGGGTCCACTCGCCGCGCCACTGAACCATATGCTCTGCGGCGGTCTGGGTCTTCTTTCCGTATGAACCGGCCAGCAGCTCCAGCTCATAACGATGATGCGGTAATGCTCGCATGACCTTATAAGGGCCACGCATGCCAGAGTCCAGCTTCCCGGTGCTCTGCGAACCCTTGTTCACAAACACAAAACTGCCAACAGCAAAAGTACGAGGCTGTCGACGACCTTCATTTACATAAGCGTCCTGCCGCTGTTGATTGACAGCAAGCAGCTCAGATGTTCTTTGTCTCCTCAGAGCCATCAATCCTTCTTTGTTAGGACTAGAATTGTTCAACGCTACGTCGCGCACCAAAGATCTTAGGACCGGGGTGGTTCCTTCAATACCAGCTAGTATTTGAAGAGGTGATGTCTGTGTCGTAGCTTGCTTGGTGATATTTAAAGTGAGTTGAACTTTCCACAAGACATCGGACCACAAAGCACCCTTATTGTTAACTTCAATACGTAACATATTGAGAACTGTCCTGCAGTATCTCTCTACCTGTCCATTTTCACGATGCATATCTGGCGTGATAAAGTGAATGGAACAGCCCAGCTCAGTTACCCAGTTTTGAAATGACGAACCTTCAAACATTCTGCCGCGGTCGCAGATAATGGTTGACGGAGAACCAAATAGCGAAATAGCGTTGGAAAACACACGTTTTAATTCGTCAGTGTCTTGCCTGTATAGTGCGTACAACAGACAATATTTAGAAAACGAGTCTATAATCGCAAGTATGTACTTGAAACCGTTTGACTCGGTCAAAGGTCCAAGAGCGTCAGTATGGATCACTAAAAAGGGGACATTGGGCTTAGTCCAGGATTCGATTGGTTGACTGGGAGCTCGAGGTACTTTCTTATGAGCCAAACAAACTATACAGTGACCAATATATTTTTTTACAAACGCTCTCAGTCCCGGAAACCAAAAATGACGAAGAATTAAATCGGTGGTCTTATCTATTCCAATATGGTTATGGTCGTCATGAAAGACTCTCAATAGGCTAAGTCTATGTCCCTTTGGTATAAAACAAAGGAGACGTGAATCTTCGCCGGTCGGTGAAAACTTATAATACAACAATTCATTTTTAACGATAAATCGTGTAGCATCTAATTGACCTTCTCGAAGCTTTTGTATTAAACTTTGAGTCTCTAAATCAGCGGTTTGAGCCACTTTCGCCCAATTTCGTGGATTCTGAATATGAAAGACGTCAGCGGGCTGTCGGCTCAAAAAGTCGGCATGTTGCATATGGCATCCTTTTCGATATTCCAACGTAAAATCGAAGTCTTGCATATAGACCCACCATCGCGCCACGCGTGGCAACAAATCCTTTTTTCGTTCAGTCAATTTTAACGAGTTGCAATCGGTCATTATTTTGAACTTGATGCCGATTAAATAGTGCCTAAAATGTTGAAGCGCACGCACGATAGCGAGGGTTTCGAGCTCATAACTGTGGTAACGAGACTCTGCTCCTTGAGTGGACTTACTAAAATAGCCAACAACACGCTTTCGCCTTTCGTCATGTTCCTGAAGTAAGATTGCACCGTATCCTATCGCACTGGCATCTGTATGAAGCTCAGTCGGGAGTATGGGGTCAAAAATTGCTAAGACGGGCTCTTCTGTTAAACATTTAATAACATAATTACGAGCCGCCTCTTGCTCTGCGCCCCACATAAAAGGTTCACCTTTTCTGAGCAGTTTGGTAATACAGACCGTTTTAGCGGCATACTTTGCAATATATCTACGAAAGTAGCCCGCCAGTCCGAGGAACTGGCGAACTTCTCTTACATTGGTTGGCTTTGGAGACTTGATCAACGCCTCCGTTTTACTCGGGCTCGGTCGTACCTGACCATGTCCAATCAATCTGCCCAAATATTCAAGTTCAGTGTCCAAAAATGTACACTTCTTCAGGTTAACCGAAAACCCTGCATTTGTGAGCGTTTTCAGTACTTCTCGCAAAGCTTCTAGACCTTCCTCGATCGTGTTAGACATGATCAGGACGTCATCGATATAAGTGAGGACCTTACCGGTGTCCAACAGGTGTTTAAGGGTTTTTGATATAATCCTTTGGTAAGCAATAGGAGCATTAGCAAGACCATAGGGCATTTTCAAGTATTCGTAATGCCCCTCGGGCGTTACGAAGGCGGTTTTGCTGATGGAACTGTCATCCTTCATTGGCACCTGGTGGAAGCCAGTTGCCATGTCCAGACTAGTGAAATATTTAAAACGACCCAATTTATCGATATGATCATCGATCAAAGGCAGTGGAAACCGCTCCTTAACAGTGATGGCATTTAGGGCTCGGTAGTCTACGCACATTCTGTCCTCTCCGTTCTTTTTCTTAACGAGGATAATAGGACTCGCGAAATCGGACTGAGACTCACGAATAACCCCTTTGTCTATCAAATCTTTAATTATCTTATGAACACGATTCTTTTCGTCGGCTGAGAGTTTATACGGACGATAATTTATCGGTGCGTCACTGTTAAGCCTAATTTCCATACTACCCGTATTAACCGTCGACGTCGCCGTGCCAATGGTAAAAGTATTAGAAAAGTCTTTAATTAGTGCTAATAAACGATCCCTGTCTAAGCCAATCAAAGGCGTTTTTACCTTGTCGACCTCCATAGTAGACACACTATGAACGCTATCAACTCTTATTAAGCGCTGAGAGCCGTTTGTTCGAATGTAGGTAACACCGCTACGATTTAAAATATCAGTGCCTATCAAGATTGGAGCCTGCATACAATCAGAGGGGACCACAAACAAATCAACTTCCAACGATAGTTCAGGAAATTCCACAATAGTTTTCACATAAGACGTTGCTTCTATGTCTTGACTACCGATACCACGCATTCGACGATAAGTAGGCAACTTATTCAAACTAAAATACTTTAGAACAGACTCAGAAATGAGAGAAATATCAGAACCGGAATCTATCAAAACGTCTACGGGTAATTTTTGAATAACAGCGGGTATCACATTGTTTCGTTTTGAGTCGACTCCAAGCAAAAATTTACGTTGTTGAGGGAATTTTTACTATTTGATTTAGATTCAACACGATCTTTCGCAAAACATGAATCAACGAGATGTCCATTCTTCTTACAAAATGAACAGGTTTTTACTGGCTTATAACTAACAGACTGCGAGTTTGAAGTTGCAGGCTTTGAAGAGTGTGAACCAGAAAATTTTGTTTCGGTCCTACTTTTCTTTGGACAGTTAATTCGCTTGTGACCTATATTGCCACATGAGAAGCAAGCCAACCGGTCATACTTAGGTGCGTCGCGTTTATGCGGGTTAGATGTAGCACCGATAGGATGGCGAGCAGGATTGTTGGTAGCAGACGAAACATTTTTAGGTTTAATATACACCGATAAAAATTCAACCAAATCTTTTGACTGTAGTTTCGCGTTAGCTGTCGCAGCCTTTACTTGAGGATCGAAAATGCCACGCACGATAATAGCAACTTTCAACTCGTCCGTAAGCCCCCTAACAATACTGAGGCGCAAAAGGGACTTGCGTGCATACTCTGCGTACGTGGTGAACTTATTTGAATTTGTGCTCATTACGTCATACAATATAGAGGCCATGTCAACCTCACGAGGACATAACGAACGGAATTCGGCTTTGAAGTTTGTCCACGTGCGGTCACTGGTAACCCAGTCATTTAACCACGTTTTAGCATCACCACGTAAACAACCGCCAACGCGTCCTAAGCATTCCCTATCATCCCATTGGTTCAATTTGCGACCGCGATCTACTTCTGCACACCACGAGTCAAAATCATGAACATTAGGATCGAAGTTTGAGATGTAGTAATGTTTAGATCTTACTTGAATCAACGAGGAAAGCGCACCAACAATCCTGTCCGCGGCGTCCACACTGGCATCGCATGACGTCTCAGCGACCATGCCCGTAGCACGCGTTTCCACACCGGCAGCAGACGTCACGGCGGGCGCCGGAATCATCGGAGGCGTGAGGCTTCTAGCGCCAAGCCGTGGCACGGGGGTAGACGTTGATGCTTTTGATAAAGGCATCCGCTCTTCTAGTGCATCTAACCTACTCATTATCCTATCTAGGGGATCGCGTCGGGGGCTTGCGCGAGACGCATATGAACTGTCACGATGCCTTCGCGCATTATCGAAATTAGGAGACCTACCGCGATGTCTAGGCGATCTACTGTACATAACACGAGAACGGTTTCGCCGCTTTGAATCCTCATCACGACTCTCACGGGAAACGCGTCTTCTATTGCGTCGTCTACTACAATTATTACGACTTGTTGAACGAGACTCACGATCACTATCCGACATAATCACCAAAATTAGCACAAACAAAGCTTAAAACACTTAACACAAAACAAGTTTATGAATCAAACGGCAAAATCAATAAATTTAACTAATTTGCTTTAATCAAACGTTCACTTATTTACTGTGATAAACAAATTTTCATAAAAACGATCAAAACCCGTGTTCCAATCCCACTTCTGATCTTAGAAACTGGTTACGTAATTGATTTTTTAAAAAGAGAAACAAAAATACCCTATATGAACACTGATTTATTTAATTAATGTAAAACTGTTAACAAATTCTACTCTGAATTAATAGCACTAGAGAGCACGTCCGTTCCATCCGAGCGCCTGAAGCAAAGTGGCAAGCGTTCGATGCGATGCTAAACGCCTCCCGCCAAGGCGTCTCCTTCACTTGACATTGTTGGTTGCACAGTGGGGGAATCTTGTAAGACTATTTATTATACTAGTGGACCCGGCGGACTTCGTACCGCTTTGACAGTTTCCATTCATTCCCATGGGAATATCGGGATAAAAACTATCCTGTGTGTTAATCCAGGTTATAATCTATCTGTATTCCGAATTTCATCTAAATCCATTCAGTAGTTTTTACGTGAAAGAGTAACAAAAATCCATCCATACTTACAAACTTTCGCGTTTATAATATTAGTAGAATAAATAACGATCTTAAAAACTGTTTATCGATACTTTTATTCTTATACTTGCTGCTACTTCACCGAGTATGTTATGTCATGACGAACATTTACGTCATTTGAAGTGTCTCAGCGAATTCATGACAGACGTTGGTTGTACGATACTCGGAACTCATGATAATTCGTGACACTTCATAAAATTGTTTTACTTTCAACTAAAACGTAAGAGCGCACAAGTGTCTGTCTTTATGTTACTGATCCATCAAAGGAGCATACAGCCCACGTCTACTCCGATTCCCTACTTAATAGTCTACAATAGTGTCTCAGCAGCCTAATACAGATATTTTCGCAAATTTCTTTAAACTTTACTATTACTAGCTCATTTTTTTTTAAATATTAAACGGAGGCAAACGAGCAGGCGGGTCACCTGATGGGAAGTAATCGCCGCCGCCCATGGACACCTGCAAAACCAAAGTAATCGCAGATGCGTTGTCCGTTTTGAGGAAGGAGTTGGATCTTGAGGAGGAAGTAGAAATTGGGAGGGGGGAGGGGTGAGAGATGGGCCTCCGGTACTTTCACTCACCAGACGAAATACAACAGCAACGAGTGCCATTGTTTCACGCCGATATCCGGCCCATTTCGTGCTGCAACGCAGCGTGGCTCTACCACTCAGTCGGTGTCACTCATTTAGCACCACCCAGGGGTCACGTGTAGGGTCTCAAGGGTAAACCTACGGACGCGAGTAACTTTAGCCCCCAAAAATTTTCATTTCATTTTGTCATTTGAATCTGACGGCAACCTCACTTTCATTACTAGCAGATATTTCGGGTAAGCACTTCTTAGCCTTCATCTCACCTGATATTAGGTGATGATAAGGCCGGAGGTGGAAGCCCACTTCACCCGGAATCCTCAACTACCGAGGCACTGGCTATCTTATCTCTAGCTGCCGGAACACAACAATGCTACAAATATTGATATAAGTGCGATCTATTAGGATAAGACGGTGGTAGCTAGCCAGGCGGACAAACAAGTCCTACCACCAACCAAACCGAGTACACAAACATGTACTCTCCCACTGGGAATCGAACCCGGGACCTCGGGGTCTAAACCACTAGACCACAGAAAAATAAAAACGTAATATTCGTGGCTCTATAAACTCATTACCTTTGCTTAAACACAACTAACAAGTATAATAAAAATCAAACCTGTCAAAACTGAGTCCATCAGAGCAAAAAAATATCGATTTTCATAAATTTTCTTCAAAGAAACTACGAATCCCCTGGATGTGAAACTTTGCACAAATTACTTCTTTAATACAGATCTTTTCAATGAAAAAAATTACGAACATACAACTTTGGTTACGCCGTTGTACATAGGATTAGCCGGCGCGTACCCCTATATCCCCACGACCCAGTCAACACAAGCCTAGGTCCTAGCCTTTACAAGCGTCCTCGGGTTGTTCCCCTCTCGATTCGATTCGAACTCCTCGGAGAATCTAGAAGGGGAAGGAAAGAAAGTGTTCCCTGTTGAAACACTCTGACGATGTTACACACACGCTTTGAGAAACCCTTTAAGTTTCTCGCCGCTGCCGGGTAAGTCTTAACTCTAGACTACAAAGGCGGTAAAAAACCGCACGTGGAAAAAAAGTACTTTTTTCCGATTTCCCAACTCGGATCCGGGTACAAAGATAATGTAATGTATAGAGAAAAACTATATCACATACATACAAACATAGAACTCTGGTTAAACATGCTACAGATTTAAACCACCGCACCGAGCCCGCCGTGGTGGTTTACTGCCCATTCTCCCTACCCATTCATAGGGAAGGCTCGTGCCCCAAAAGTGGATTCATTAAATGAGCTGGTGATGATGATGATGCTACAGCTCTTACGTCAAAATCAGGTTGTTAAAACACGGTTTTGAACGTTTAAATTAGCAGAATCGGGGTCTTGCCGCTGTCACAGTTCATTAACGCTTGCAATATCATGGGAATTCAGTTCTTATACTTCTAATCAGACTAAGGGAGTTCGCAGACAACGGACTATTTTTCGCGGACTTTCTTACGAACAATAGATGACCATAAGATCGCTTACAACCCTATCGACTAACGCACACGAGAGACTGAAAGTAATAAAGCAAGCGAACAAAAGTCCGTCGTCTGCGCACTCCCTAAAAACGCTTATGACGTCAGTAAATTTAAACTGAAAATTAAATTAGTAATGGTTCGTATATTTCGACGACCTCCGTGGTCGAATGATTAGCGCGCCTGTCTGGCGTCGCGCCATCTCTGAGGTCCCGGGTTCAATCCCGGTCGAGTTAATTTAGAGAAAACTGTTTTTCTGAATTGATTTCAGGTCTGGGTGTTTTTCTGTATGTATATTTATCCGTTATCCTGTTTAACCATATTAACGAGTTTCAATAGAAGCTTATCTTGGGCTAGATAATTGGTGTGAGCGTAAACAAATTTTAATTTATTTTATTTATAGCTATAAAGCAATGTCTGGTTGATCGTTGATACCTAATCATTTTGTATTTATCGAAGAGCAGGCAAATGACTCCGCTCTACCTGATGTTAATAAGAACTCGCACTCAGCACATTGCCTAGTGCAAGTTTAAATCAAATCATTGCCAACCAAGTGTATAAAAGGTTACAAAAACATAAATGTTGAAAAAAATTCCACGAGCAGGATTTGTTCTGCACCCTTCTGACATTCCGGGTCAGGTGCTCTTCCAATTGAGCTATAGTGGTTCTAACCAGCCATAAAATTTTCGTTAAAAATTATTTGAACATTTTGTACAAAAGGTGTTAACATTTTTTAAGGAACTTAAAAACTTAATCGCCTTTTTCGGACACGGCAATCTTTTAGAGAGTTTCCATATTATTTTTATTTCAAGCTAACTAGGTATAAATACTATCTAAAGTCTTAAATTTAATAATGGAGTAAAATTACTGAAAACTGAAATAATACCTAGCACGAGTATAGAGCCACAAGAATTTGTACTGCAAAATTTTAGTTATCTTCGTTTTCCACCAGGAGACGCTACTTAATGCTAAACAAATTTTGATTATCGATAATGTGTTCAAATGACGTTTAAAAGTCGCACTAGGCATCCCGCTAACCATCGAGAAAGAAAAAAGAGAGAAAAGAAATATAATTACTTATAATAATATATTTTCACAGTGACCGGTCATTGACGGTTTCCAGCGAAGTAAGTGAATGTAATGTTAACGAAATTGAAAAAATACCATGTTGACTTAAACAATTATCTGCCAGTCGACCTTTCAACGCGTGTCATCGACACCTCGCACGGGAACCGAATCTGAGTCTATACTTACCGCGCACGCGACTTCCGCATACAACAATCATACCGGGTTACACCATAACTGACGCTTTACACACCAAAATATTATAATTTTTGGCTGTTTTAATGAACTTTATACAGGGTGTTTGTAAAATTGTAGTTAATATACCAAAGATAGATAGATAGAAAAAGTTTATTTGGTACTTCATCACACACACCATCACAATATAAGCAAAAACAGTAGGTAGGTACATAAACAAAAACATATACAAACAAAATAAGAATACCTACTGCACACAATGTAGCACCTACTGCGTGACTGCGACTCTCTGGCTAGGAAAAGAATGGGCCTCCTGGGGTCGGCCTATCCGAAATCGGAGGACTTCAGACTCTTCCCACTCAACGAGCGAACAAAACAAATGACAGCACCTGCGCCGATGACGTAATTCGCAAAATGGCAATAAAAAAAAATTGAAAACGCACAGAGAATAAAATTGTTGGGAGTTGAGAGTGTAGCAAATTTATTCTAGTTTGTCTGTAGTTAAACTTCTTCATACAAAAGTAGGCTCTAAATAGACGATATTTAAGTTTTAAGTCGCGTGGTCGCTCCGGTCGTTAACGCCCGGTTAGTATCTGAGGGGAAGAACGTTGCCAAACTTATGGCATCTATCTTTACAGAGGAGGAAGAGTGAAAGGATGGGGTTGCACAAAAGATCCCGATGGGTCAAAGTATTACTGCAAAAGGGAAACCTCAGCAGGCCCCACTAAGATAAGATAAGATACTGCACACAATAAAATAAGAACGCACATTAAAACAGTATGTGTGTGCTGTAGGAGAGCCGAAGGCATCACAAGATGTCTACTCAACATCAATGTTGGTAGGATACAATATTTTTTGTAATTCTGTAAGTCTGAAAACGAAAAACTGCAACCAAAATGTTTCTTTTAATTCATAAATTCATATTTATTTGTAGGTATTTTTTTAAATCATTTATCAACTATGTATTTGAAATATGATAAAATAAAAAAGTTGGTATGTTCCAGTTCTGTCCTTTAAATATATTAAGGTTGATAGGAATCAAAATTGAAAGGGAATTAAGTAAAAACAAAATAGTAAATATACCAGCGTACAATAAAATGAATAAAACGATAAGATTACCGTTATGACTTTCTCTCTCACATACCATCATCCTTTAGAAAAGCCTTTCTGATAATGCAAAGAAATTTACTCATGTGGTACTTAAAAACACTTTAAAATAAACACAACCTGTATCAATAACGAGTTCGTCTCGTTACCGTGTTGACTTTATGGTTTGTGGAGTTGTTATAGCGAATGCGATGTTATTATTGCGGTGTTCAAATTGGCTGACGTTTGATGCGAGGCTGTGGCACAGAGATATATACTCTGTGGCTGTGGTAACAGTCAACGCTGCAATAAGCGAGACAACAGCAAAAAATGTGCTATTTACAATTTCTTTCCTTATGTAAAAACTGTATTAATTTTATAAATATATTAAAATTAAAAAAATAAAAAGTATTTATTTATTTTAATCCTCCGTGGTTGTTAAGTATTCGCGGTAATTCAATAATTTACGTTTATTTATTTATTTATCATGTTACTAATTATTTAAATAAATCATTTAGTATTCAATAAAAATCAAGCAATCAACAGCAATTAGGTACTGCCCATTAAAATATCAATAAAATAATTAATAAGTTTTTAAACAATAGTAAATATTATAATCTCGAGTTTATCTATGCAAAAACTTAAAACCTACAATTGGTTTAAGATGGTCCTTCAATCATGACCACAGACCTAATTGTGACTATGAAACATTTAGCCTTCACGAAAAAAAGCGTATAACACCATAGACATAGCTTCCAAAGCATTACGACTGTGTCAATTTTATTCGTTTTCCAAGCCAGCGGTCGTGATACGCGCTAAAAATTAATGCCGCCCGCCCAGCAGCAGACAAAGCACCAGCCCGGCTGTTAGGCGGCCTCGCTGTTTGCCCAATATGGCGGTGGGCGGCTTAAGGGCAAGCCTGGAAATATGTGTCAAACAATCTGCTATAATTTATAGTAATATACCTACTAAAGCGACCTTCGTAAATGCCGGTCATAGAATGGGTGCCTAAAAAGCACTTCCGTGCTTCGAAAGGAGGCAAACGAGCAGGCGGGTCACCTGATGGAAAGTAATCACCGCCGCCCATGGACACCCGCAAAACCAAAGTAATCGCAGATGCGTTGAGGCCTTGAGGAAAGAGTTGGATCTTGAGGAGGGAGTAGGAATTGGGAGGGGGGAGGGGTGAGAGATGGGCCTCCGGTACTTTCACTCACCGGACGAAACACAATAGCAACGAGTGCCATTGTTTCACGCCGATATTCTGTGGGAGGGTGGTATTACGCCGGGCGAGCCAGCCCATTTCGTGCTGCAACGCATCGTGGCTCTACCATTCAGACAGTGTCACTCATTTAGCACCACCCAGGGGTCACGTGTAGGGTCTCAAGGGTAAACCTATGGACGCAAGTAACTTTAACCCCCAAATGTAAAGGCGTTGGTCCCGCCTGCATTAGCAGTCGCTCTGGGCCTGCGTGGTGGTTTATGGCCCGTTCTTCTTATCCATCCATAGGTAAGGCTCGTGCCCCAGCAGTGGGGACATAAAATGATCTGGTGGTGATGATGATGATAAATTAAAACCTATGTGATGTGCCACATTTAATACAAATAAATAAATTGAATTGAATTAAAAAGAAAGCTTACACGGACTTTATATTAATCATGATCAGCAACATTAGAGTAGTTATTGCCACTAGTGGTCGCTCAGTGGTGTAAATTGAACAGTTATACAAAATACAAAATGTATATACTATGTAATGTAAACACATATACGTACATTTTATCTTTCTGCACTCTTTGTCCATGCCAAATATTACATTCCGCCCTGAGCGAAATGTGCTTTCTTTCTTATAGTTAAATAGTTGTAAGATTACTGTGGGGTGCCCTTCGGTTCGCCTAAAATTGTTTGTCCTAATATGGTTTGGCCAAACCGTTTTGGCCTAAACTTAAAACGTACAATTATTGTTTCGCCTAAAAATTGTTTTGCCACCATTATAGTTTGGCCTAAGAATTGAAAGGCCTAATTTTAGAATGTCTAATGTAAAATAGCCTAAACTATATTGGCATAACTTTATATTGGCATAACTTTATTTTGGCATAACGATTATTTCGCAAAATTTATAAAAGCTCTAATTTTAGCATATCTAAAATGAAATGTGCCAATAATGTATTGGAATAAAAGCATAGAATTTTATTGAGAAAATAAATTGACAGAAGCGAATCGCTGCAAACCCGACTCCACGTAGTCTTGTCTGCCCTACGCTAGAGTGCAATATAAAAGCGCGTAGGCGCGGAGGGGCGAGGCGGCCCGCGAGCTAAGGAGCAGGTGGGTTGAGCTCGCCGCCGGGGCTGAGGCTGGCCGGCTAGGCCGGCCAGCAAGCCGAAGCCTCGGTGGTGAGCGAAAACCATCTGCGACGAAAAGCTCGCGTGGGACCGCCGGAGCCCCGCAGCGCCGAAGCTGTGACGGAAACTATGCATGCTGCATGCCTGCATGCATGCTGCATGCCTGCTTGCATGCTGCATGCCTGCTTGCATGATGCATGCCTGCTTGCACGCTTACATGCTGCATGCCTGCACGCATGCTGCATGCGTGCTTGGATGCTTACATGCTGCATGCCTGCACGCATGCTGCATATCTGCATGCATGCTGCACGCATGCTGTGTTTCTGCTTGCATGCTGCATGTCTGCATGCATGCTGCATGTTATGCTGCATGTCTGCATGCATGTTGCATGTTTTATTTTTAATTTTGTGCGAATTAATATTTAGGAATTACGAATTGTTCTGCCAAATGACGCATTTGGTAAATGACAATGTGGCGATAAAAAGTTAGGCGAAGTGAAATTAGGGCAAACACGATTCTGAAGAGTGAAATTAGGCGAAAAAATTTTAGGCTTTTCGTTTGGGTGCCATTGCAAATTAGGTGTACAAAAATTAGGCGATCCGATAGAGACCCATTACTGTGTGTTTTTTATTCATTCATTATTCTTCTACTACTACTACTGACTACGTACAAAATACCACTAAAATAACTAATCTATACTAATATTATAAAGAGGAAACCTTTGTATTTTTGTATGTATGTTTGCAACAAATAAACTCAAAAACTACTGAACCGATTTAAAACATTTTTTCACCATTAGAATGCTACATTAGCGTTGAGTAACATAGGCTATATTTAAAAAAAAATCCACCCGTGCGAAGCAGGGACGGGCCGCTAGTAACTAATAAACCGAGTACACAAACATGTTACCCCCGCTGTAAATCAAACCAGGTCTGAGACCGATGGTCTTAAACACTACCTTAAACTCGATCGAAAAAAGGTCGGCTTAAAAAGGGGTAGAAAGCTTTTCTTTACGTATTAATTTTTTTTTTGTCTGAGTTTCCAATTATATCAAAACTCATCCCCTTAACCCTTCTGTTTATATTTTCAGCGTTCGCCGGAACAATGTTTGATGAGCGGGCTGTTTACCGCGGCCATGCTGCAGGGCTCGGCAACATTTTCGTTCTGAACACAACGCATGACAAAAGCTTACGAAAATTTATTTACAAATCATTTTTATATGAAGCTTTGCCTTTGCCAAGAGTAGGATACTTAAGTATGTTTATCCGTTGTCTAGTAACCATTTAACGAGTTTCATAACGAAGCTTCTCTTAATTAATTACCTTTTAATAATTCATATTTTTTGGACATAATATTTTATTTATTTAACTCTTGAGTAGGTAATTATATTCGCATTCTATTATATAAATATAAGTTTGATATGTGAATTGTGATCTATGTACAGCCTGCACATCAACTTATCCAAAACTGTCAAATTATCGAAGAAATTTGACAGTTTGACACTTCTATTGTGACATCTGTACACAATGTCGCAGAGAGCAAATAAATGATGATCATAACTTATAACTATGTTCCAATATAGTTGTAGAAAATAAAATAATTAGAACTGTGTATGTTTTAAGTGTCTTAAAATACTTATACAGTATTACACTTAATAATATTATTAAAACATTATTACAAAAACACAAATGTTGAAAAAATTTCCACGAGCAGGATTTGAACCTGCACCCTTCTGACATACGGTCAGGTGCTCTCCCAATTGAGCTATCGTGGTTCTAACCAACCCGCCGAAATTATCTTTAGTATTTGTTAAAATATTATGATCGGATGTTAATGACGGTAGTTGTTTAATGGGCGCCTTTGGCTTTCAAAGTAAAAAGTGTTGAATAAATTTCGGCGGGCTGGTTAGAACCACGATAGCTCAATTGGGAGAGCACCTGACCCGGTATGTCAGAAGGGTGCAGGTTCAAATTCTGTTCGTGCAAATTTTTTCAACATTTGTGTTTTTGTAATATGTTCGCAACAAAAATTTGCGTTAAAATATAAAAAAACAAAATTAAAACATTTAAAAAAATTATTGTTAAAAATATAATTATGCAACACAACAATTTGTTTTGCGACAACAATAAAAGGGTAATTTTGGTTTTGATAAACAGTGGAACCTTAAAAAAACAATTAGATATTTTACCAATGGTTGACCATCTATGAGTACACTAGCGAAATTTTGTCCGTCATTGTCTCTTAAAATTGGCTTTTCTATTATAGGAAGCCGGCGACGTATATCTAGACTAAGTTTTATACAGAAATAAATTTATTTATTATTATTATTTTATTATTATAAGGTATCCTAAATGTGAGTTGGAGGAGCTCGATGGCGCAGTGGTTTACGCGTTTGGTCTGTGATTGCGGAAGTTAATAATAATAACCATTATTGTACCGATAGTCGTTTCGGCAAACGGTCTGATAGCGAAGAGCCTCGATCAACACCTAGAGAGGCTCTCGCTGAAAGGGTCAGATGTAAAAGGCAGTACTCCTTGACACGGCACGTATTGTCAGGAGGTTCCTCACTCTGCAGCCCTGACCACCGGTAGCTTGGGCTCTGCCCCGCTGCTGGTGGTACTCTAGGATTAGGTTTTTATAATGTTTTATTGTTTTTATATTAAAATATTGTAAAAATCTACTTTTAAGAAAGAAAATAAATAAAGGAGATAATAATACTTATATTTATTTCAGACACAGTCCATAAAGTTAATAATACAAAATACTTATAAGACTATATGTTGTTAGTAACATTGGGATAAAGTAAGTAAGTTAAGCATATTTTGCAAGTTAATCGGATGGGTGACCAAAACTTTGTGATCTCGAGCTACTCCGTGCTTTGGTTGGAAGGCACGTACAGCCGTTGGTCCCGGCTGCATTAGCAGTCGTTAACAACCACCAATCCGCACTGGGCCCGCGTGGTGGTTTATGGCTCATTCTGCCTACCCATCCATAGGGAAAGCACGTGCCCCAGCAGTGGAGACATAGAATGAGTTGGTGATGATGAATACTCGAAAACATAAAAAAGTATGCCTAATATACTAAACTCCGATCTTGATGTAGGTACGGCTGCGACGCTTGGACACTCACGCAAAAAGAAGAGCACAAACTTCTAGTGGCTAAGAGGAGAGTGCTGAGAAAGATTTTGGGACCGACAAGAGCAAGTGATGGCAGCTGGAGAGTAAGAAGGAATAAGGAGTTGGAAGAGCTGGTGGCTATACCCAATATATTGGATGAGACTAAGGCGCACAGACTGCGGTGGCTCGGACATGTTGAGCAAATGGGGCAGGATCGGGCGGACAAAGCGTGCTTACTTGGGAGTCCCTAGGGGGCAACGATCAGTTGGACGCCCGAGTACTGCTGAATGGACGAAGTCGACAAGGACCTACATGAGCTCCTGGAACGACTGGCACAAGATCGCGCAAAATAGGGCGCAGTGGCGTCACCTTGTATCGGAGGCCAAGACTCACTTTAAGTCGCTGAGCCAACGGAGTGAGTAAAAAATTTAAAAAATTATAAATTGACAAAAGGGCTAACACGTTGTTGTTATTATTAAAAGTACATTACACTTAGTCACAGCCGCAGGGCGTGCTCATCAGTGCCGGCTCATTGGGTCACCGAGGAGGGTCCACCCTTCATCGCTCGTCAATTGACAGCTAATATCGAATAGGCGATGACGTGACAATAGGTAGTTTATGGTAACTTAGCATGTTATAATGAAATTTTGACTAGAAATTAGTTTTTTTGCTACCTATAACCACATGAGTAAAGTGCTATAACGTCACATGTATAGCCTTTATTAAGAAGTTAGTTAAAATGATAAAAAAATAAAATTTTAAAATCCTTGAAGTGTTAAGTTTAATAATTAATAATTTATTTATATGAAATAGGTACACAATCAGCGGAGCATTTTAATTTACTTTATGTATGTAACTTTATGTATTAGTTTAATTGTTAAAGCCTGCTACGCCGAATAAATGTTTTGAATTTGATTTTGACAGATTACAGTCGATACATGGAAAAAATAAATACTACTAATTGAAGTAGGCTATTATTTACTATTATTAAGGCCCGTTCTCCCTATCCATCCATAGGGAAGGCTCGTGCCCCAGCAGTGGGGACATAAAATGAGCTGATGATGATGATGATGATGATTAAGTAGGCTAGACTATAATCTAGAAATAGTATGTAAGTTCATAATTAAATCCCTTCATCGCTCGTGTCCCAGCAGTGGAGACATAAAAATTAATTGATGATTTGTATGCCATCCCTACCATTAGCCGAGATATTCAGTATTTGACTTGACCAATTGGCATTACGTTATGTTTTTTACTATAAACAGTAATTTTTTTTACCAGCAAACTAAACAAAAGCAGTCGCGCTAATAAAATTATCGATTGATGTACCAAGCCCCCTAGCCAATAATTGAACCCTGTACTTGATTTAGTAACTGACCCCATTCGATTAGATGCCATAGCTGCTTAACGTAATAAGCTTCGATGCGCGTGCGCCCATAATACTAATAAAGTTTCAGTCACGCGAAGGGGGGTTCGAGGGAGGACGGGGGCTAATAACCGCAGCCTCCCTCTGCTGCTGCCAATTAACTTGACAAGGCTGGGGTGGAAGGTACTTGATCCATATTGGGGATTTAGAAGCGACGCTTCGTATATTTGTATACGCCGAATTTATAGTGAAAATTGGCAATTAACAACAAATTTCTGGTTTAACATAGAAACTAGTGCTCTACCAAGATAGTCCAATGATCGCTTGTCATTCTGTTCTATGTTCTATGTTAGCGGTGAAGGTTTCCGCACTTAGTCCTTTAGGTGGACCATTGTGCGTGAGCCATGGCGGCCGGTTATTCCAGCCAGCCCACCTCCCTCCAGAAGCAGATCAGTCTTCCTAGTCTTTTCAGGGCGTCCGCGAGTGATTCCGGTGTACCGAGAGTTTCTCTGCGGATCTGAGCGACGCCGGTGCACTCAAGGAGCACATGCGCCACCGTCTCCTCCGCCTCCATGCACGCTCTGCACAGAGGACTATCAGTAATACCTAGTGTGTGAAAGTGCTTATTCAGCGAGCAGTGTCCAGTAATGGTCCTCGCCACCAGTTTTAGGCTATTCCTGTCCATGCGCAGAAGGCGCTTGGTGAGCTTTGTGTCCAGGGATGGCATAGCCTCTTTGGATTGCCTGCATCCTGGTGTCGAGGTCCACCATTTTGTTGCTTGTGTCTGTGTGTGTTCCCTTAACCAGCTCCTTAACTGGTTAAAGGGGATGGGTACTATCGGTTCTGGTCCAACAGCTTTTGTGTTGGAGCCTCTTCTGGCTAGTTCATCAGCTGCATCGTTACCACGAGATCCACTGTGTCCCTTGATCCATTGCAGTGTCACTGTATTTCGGTTTAGCACCGTTACGCGTTCTAGAGCGTTGTGGCATTCCAGTATCAGTCTTGAGGTGATCTGGTTTTTCTTTAATGACCTAAGGACCGAGGTACTATCGGAGAGTATGCGGATGTGGGTGGGTGGATTTTATTTTATTTATTTTTATTATCCGTGACTTTCCTGACCTCTATGGCGTGTGCTGCCTGGATTAGAGACGGTATTTAGCATTCCTAGGGGCCTGGATATTTTAATGTTTAAGTCCTCTGAGAAAACTCCGACACCAGTTCCCTGGTCGGTTTTCGATCCATCAGTGTAGATTCTTAGTTCTTGCGGACCTGAGCGATCATACTGCTCTGCTGTGAGTTCTATTTGGTAACGTTTTTGAAAACAGTGTATTTTCAGGGTTCTGTCGCTTGGTGATGCCATCAAAGGCTGAAGTTTGATTGCATCCTCCTTTATGCGTGTATGTTTGATTCTGGAATCCCTACTTAGGGTGTCAGATATTTCGAGCCTGAAGGTCGCTATGGCCGCCTCTTCTCTTACAACTAGATGTAGGGGTGGTAACCCCAGCATTGCCCGTAGAGCGGCGGTGGGTGCTGTCTTCATGCTGCCGGTAATTGCTACGCAGGCGAATCTTTGAAGTTTTTCAAGGTCTTTCTGGGCCGTGCTTAGATTGGTCCTAGTCCCTATCTACTGACCCTGATAGGTAGGGTATGGCAGCTGGAACTACGGGTCCGGCTGTCTTTTCAAGGGTACCACGGGAGTTCCGGATCCTAAGCCCCCTGTCGGTTATGCCTTCGCGGGCGTCTCCGACAGGTTCCGGACATGGGTTGGACTCGTGGTGGCGCGTGGTTAGCTGTAGAAGTGGGAATGTTCGTCTGCCTGGTTGATGTGGCCAGGCTTCCATTTCGTGCACAGCGAGCGGGTCCAAGTAGCGGTCTCGAGGGGCCCGAGGCGAAAGGACTTGCGGGGCACGTGAGTTGCCCATAGTTGGTTGTCATGCTCGGTGGTTTTCACTGAGCAGAGCTCCAACATCTCCGGCACTAGTCTGGATAACTAGTAGAGGTGCCCGCTAGATGCAATACCTCCGGTTGAGCCAACCGCGTAGGATGTTGAAATCGGCAAGGTGCCTGGATAGGTACTGAGAAGTGAGTGGGCTTACAACTCCGCCACCAAAGAGGATAATTGGTAGTCAACTTAGAGTTGACGACCCGAGCAGTGGAATCTGCGAGTTGTGCTCTAGTGCAACGAGAAGTGAGCGAGCTTACAGCTCCGGTAACCTATCTGGATAATAGGTAGTGGACTATACGTGTCCACGGGGCGACTAGCTTGAGACACTAGTCTTAAAAGTACCGGATGAAGAATGCGCCTCGGTGCGTCCTGATCTGGCGTTATGACCTGACGTAGATGGTCCCTTGTGCTTGCACAAGGATGTCTGACACCTACTTTGTGACCTAATGGTTGGTAGGGGGTGTCAGTATAAACTTTAAAGTAGTGTTGAGTGGGTTGGTCCTAGGCCACCAAACTAAAGAGCCGTATGTGATGATTGGACGGATAACTGTGGTGTATAGCCAGTAGGTAATTTTTGGGCTTAAGCCCCAAAATTACCTCGCTTGTCATTTCAATTTAATAACTTGGACTAAAACATGTTAGAACAATGTAGGAATATAACTTTAGTAGACGTTTATATGTTGGTTGTCTACAAATACATAAGCTGTCTGTCGAATTAATTCTGCTAAATACTCTGGCATCGTGTTTAAAAGTAAAGAAGTAAGGTACTTATATATTTAGCTATGACCACCCCAGTAATTCTCACTGCCTCTGTTTTATTTGTAATTAGACCATCGATCAATGTTATACATGGTTATACATGATACCTAAGAGGTACATATTGTAGTCGGTAAGGCTTCTTCTAAGTCTGTCTGTCTGTTTCCACCATCTTTTTAAAGCCTGCGGCAGAACGACAAACGTAGAAGTTAATAACAAAGTAGCTTCTTAGCAGTTGAAGTTTCTGGGTAAAGTGCTTCTATTTTCAGCCTTATTATCATTTATCATCAAATGAGATGTCAAGAGCTTCTCCGTAGAGATAAAAAACCTGGGCTTATGAGCGGTGATAAATTTGGTTACTTCTCAAGCCTTTGTCCTTGAAGTTTTATTTGATAAAACACGAGCACTATGTCACAAAAAGCTTTGGCATAGTAAACTATATTAAAACTTTAACGGACATGTAAATTCCGGCGCATACAAAATTCAAACACAACGGCATTCGCCCGGCCCCGTATTAGTTCTGAGTAATTAACCTCTTATCGGCGCGTGCGCATGTAAAAATACGCACCCTCTTCCCGAACCCCTCTTATTCAAATTAACAAAACATTACTGTGTATTCCGAAACAATTATTTTATTCGCGCTGTTGAAAAAAGCCACCCTTTTAAACACATCACTTCATGGTGCATCAAACGGGATTCTCTACCTTAAGACTAATATGTTTAAGGTTGAAAGAAGCACCGCTATTAGAAGTTCAGTCGGTTGTGGAGATACGTAAGTGAAAATAAAGAAAAAAGGTGGCACGCGCCCTGGCGTACGCACTAGTATCTTCCCTTGCGATCGTGGGGTGAAGTAGGGATGTGCCTTTTGTTCTATCGATAATACAAGCTCTTCACAACTACTGATTACAGTCACAAACTATGTTACGAAATCTTTTATAAAGCGCTTTGAGGCAGTCAACGTGCTATACTTTTTAAACTATCACGGTCAACATGTTTTTTAGGATCTATTCCTATCGAATACCACAATCTAATACCATTGCTATTTCTTTTTATTCATATTTATTTTGTATTCCCGACGAATACCATTTTTAAAGCTAATAAATTTATAATGATAGGTACCAATAAAAAATATGGTAAAATCCTGGTTACTACCACTACTTACTCTAAAGTGTTAAAGATTTTACGGGTACTTATTTGCACCACCCTGAGACCAGAACATTAATAATTATAAATGACGTCATGATATATTTTTTCACAACATTGAAGCTCCGGCCTTTGTATCACCTGATAGTAGCTGTTAAGTAACAAGGGCAGGGCTCAACTCAGGAACATTAACTTAACATTACTAACTAACTTAACATCACCGTAGTTTATTTGCATGCAAAATAACTTTAAGCCTGGCTCCTTTAGTCGATCTGTTTGGGATAGTTGTGTCGTAACTCGCGTTCTATCGACTAGCCTCCCCTCCCTAGGCCCGAGTCGCGGCGCGTGCAGGTGCCGGTTCCGGTCGGCTTATCAACGATGCCCACACCTGGGATTGATGACAGATACCGCACTAATCGGAATGTCCGACTTGCTTTATTACTCACATTGTTCTACTTTTACTGTCTCCGGCTAAGCCAGCCGCTTAGGATTGTGGAACTGGCGCGGAACCTGGATGTACTGAGAAGTAAGTGGGCTTATAACTCCGTCACCAAACAGTTTCGGTAGTCGACTTTAGAGTTGACGACCCAAGCAGTGGAAACTGCGAGTTGTACTCTTAGTGCAACGAAAAATGAGCGACCTCACAGCTCCGGTAACCTATTTGGATATTAGTTAGTGGACTACCCGTATATAGATACGTGTCCACGGGGCAACTCGATTGAGACACTAGTCTTAAGAGTTCCGGATGAAGAATGCGCTTCGGTGCGGCTCGGAAATATAATATCGAATAATATCGAAAGCTATGGCCTAAAGCTTTCGATATTGCTTTCATATTGCTTTCGAAATGACAAGATGACGCCTCCTCCTCACCTCGCCTTCAAAGCGATCGAAAGCGAAAGAGTTAGGCGGTCGACCCCCTGATCTGGCGTTATGATCTGACCTGGTCCCTTGTGCCAGTTATGCTTGCACAAAGTTGTCTGACACCTACTTTGTAGCCTGATAGTTGCTAGGGGGTGTCAGTATCAAGAAAAGCCAACCTCAATAAAAAACAGATTTTTTGGTTTAATTATCATTTTTCATTATATAGATACCTCATTGACAAAAACTAAGTGTCGACAATGGAAGTGGTTGTCGCGTTTTGCTTAGTAGATATTATTTAATGAAAAAAGAGGGTAGTTAAGACCTTTCTTCGGGGGGCTTGAGCCGCTGAAACCCCTTCCGGGTGAAAGCATTTCAAGTACTTTAATCAAGATTTCTCTAAGGGCGTGACAGAAGTCACGCTGTTACTGTTTCTTTCTACGAAATATCACTCCCACATATTTTGCATACAAGATGAGCGGATCACACTGTTACGGCCTACTTCCGTCACATTTCTACGAAATCACTCCCACAAATTTACAATTTTAAAGTATGACGCCGCTAAGATAGCTCAATGAAATTTGCACGGTATGTAGTTGAAAAAATGGGCAAGTTTTTGATAAAGGTTTGGGCGAAATTTTTTTGGTAACTTTTTTTAAATCGTCCTGAAACATTTTAAAAGTTTACAAATTTTAATTAACATTGGGATTCAATATTTTTTTATGGCACAATGGTATCAAATCGGCCCAGAATTGGTTTTGAGTCTGCGAGATATACTATTAACCTATTTCGGAAAAAAAAAATCAAGCATGTATCTCAATAATGTCGCTGCGACCAATAATGTCTTTTAGGTCAAGATATGACAAAAAAATGCGAAAAATAAACATAACTTGGAAACAACAAAAAATCGCGGAACATACGAGGGTGTTTCGGATACACCTAAGGGTGTTCTATCACTGGATTTCCGCTTGACACTATTTTTTTGGATACCCTGTATAGAAGGCGAGCGGAAAGATGTAACACATAAAAAACAATATCATCATCAGCCTACACTAGCCCACTGTTGGGCATATGCCTCTCCTTTTTTGTTCATGTACAGATACCTGCACATCAAACTATCCAAACCTGTCAAATTTCTTCAATACATTGCCTTAGACATAAAGTTCAAAGTTCATTGAAGTTGACAGTTTGTGGTAGGTTGATGTGCCGTGTGTACACAAACATGTACTAACGAAAATAACCCCTCAAGCGTCGATCGACCACCAGGTGGCCGATAACAATTAAAATTCTATTGTGTCTGGTATTCGCGCGCTCGAGCTCTTAACAAAAATTATAATGTTACAGTTTGGCGGTTTTATCGCTTTAAGCGATTTCTTCCAGACAACCAGAAGGATGGAGAGATAATAAACACAAAAATCAAAAGTTAAAACTATTTAACATGATCGCGGGCGGTCACGGCCGTTGCCGTATTCATGGATTTCGGAAGTAACCGTATTTTTAAAAACTATCGTAAAAATAAGTGCGGCTACAAAGTTCTCAACTTCTCGAGAAAGATTTAGGTCTAATCTGCATTTACTATAAAAGCCTTGAACCCAAGACTTAAGTAAGTCCTGGGTTCCTGGGTGGGTGTGTAAATATGTTGTTCTGGAAGTCCAGAACAACATATTTACATACTGCACTGACTCTGATAACTAAAATGTATATATCTTGGCCTCAGCAAAGAGATTCTTCCAAAATTACGTTAATCATTTTCATTATACTTTTTAATTCGAATAAAGAGTACATTCAATTGGAAATGGGTCGTTAATGAGATAACATTATAGCTGTTTCGGAAAAAGATGTGGTTTTAGCTGTTTCATTTCTTTTGGGGCCAGGAAGTGACCTGGCAATGGAGCGATAATTTCGTGTCAACCCGCCCTACATGCCCTAGAGGGGCCCAACCATTACATCAGATTTAATTAACCTCAAATACTCGCTAGAGAACAACGATTCATCCATAGGAGGATACGCTAGGCTATTGAAATTTAAAAAAAACATCCTAATTTCAATAGAGTAGGTGGTTGGAATCTACCACCAGCCTGGGATCCCATCATACAAAATATTAAATCCCAGCCCCAACACTATACTGCCAGACCAAAAGATACTGTAAGATCTTTCTGCATAAAACGGAACGCACCTGATTAAATTTAAATGAGGGTATGCAAGCTACTAACTAATGAGACGACCAACACCTCAGTCTCCCTGTGACCACGGACCCTGCAAAGGGTTCGAAACGTCAGGATAAACATTAATTTAAAGTGTAGGCACACATTGCCTTACACTAGCGTGTGTGCGTACAAGCTCGCCATAGCGTCATCGTATTTCATTGTATGGTGTAAAGGATGAAATAAAACTCAATTCTCATTGCGCGCCGGTTTTGGCCGCTCGTCACTCAATCACTAGTTTAATTTACTACCTTTCCTTCTGAACAATATGGTTAATTGGGCATATACATATATACGCCCAAAAAAGTTATGTGTAAAAATAAACGCGAGTAGATCCGTAAAAGTTGTTTCATTTCAATTCAATAGTGTTTTTAGCTCCCCAGTATGCTTAAATATTTTGGATGAAGTGCGCATTTTTGACAGCAGAATCTCTTCTATCGTGGAACCTATTGCCGCTTTATTAAGCAAGAACTACAAAATAAAGATTTGTCCGCTCAATTTCACGTTTCGTGGCTTCATTTCTCCTGCAGAAAGACTTTCTTTACCTTAAACATAATAACTCACATAATGTTGATTATATGAAGATGGGCAGTAATTTCGCGCATCCGCTGCGAGTACAATATTGATAAGTGATGTTCGATCATAAAGGATTTCGTAACATTGTACCTACTTAATTCATTACCTATAAGGGCCAAAAGTTGTTTCTGGTATATTTGATGTAATACAAAATAGGGTGAAAAAAATATTATCGACTGAGAAAGTTTAACATCACGTGGATGTAGTCGGCAGGTTGATAGACAGATTACTGTGATAACATTTTGACCAAGACTTTGCCTAGCGACCCATTATTATTATTACTTAGTTTAATAGTTTATTATTGAAATTTACAAAATTAATATCTGACATTATAATAACCTAAAGTAACTAAAACTAATACAAAACTAAAATATGGCGTCGAAAAATTCCTCCGCGTCGCAGTCGACTGGTAAAGTACCCAGGAGACTTGCGGCATTGCCACATTGAATGGCAATGCTTAGTCAATCAAGTCAGTCTTGGGGCATGGGAAGTGTCATCCAGCCGTTTGGAGATGTCATTAAACAAAACAAGAACATTCGGACCCCACGGCCCGAGGGTTTCAACCCCAAACGGCTCGAAAATATAATTACCGATAAGGTTATTATACTTTCGCCGCTTGAGATTTTAGTAAGAAAGAAGAAGAGGGAGAAAAAGAAGAAGCAAGGATTATTGCTTAGTTTAAAAATACTAATAAGCCCTCTGGTAAGAATGTGCCGTTGTTATAATAAAATGGCGCGTAGTAGCAAAGACATTGATATTTATAACGCCAGTTTCACACGATGCAAAAAGTTTGTATCGGACGTCTTTAAAAATGAGCAGTTCTCTTCTTCTCCTTAAACTCAAAATCATTGTTCAGAATATTTTGTTGTGTATTTATTAGTGTTTAAGTTATAATGTTTTTTTTTTTTTTAAAATCATGTTGTGTACACTCTTTTGGATTATTGTCTAGCCTTCTCAACTTATTTGCGTAACTACTATAGATTGTATTGATGGTAATCTGTCTGTGTACCTATAACTAAATAAATAAATCAAAAATCGTTGCAATTTTTTTGTATATGAGAGTAATTAATTTTAAAGTAACTTAACAATTTTGTGCAAGTGTGCTTTGGTGGTGTGTGTTGCTCCTTCGTTTTTTTACGTCGTTACTTGCAGTGGAGACTTTTAATGACTTTTCTGTTATACCCATAACTTTTAAGATATTAATTTAATACAAAATACAAAAAAAAATACAAAAAAGTTTATTTCAGCAACTTAGTCTAATACAGTCATAATGTGGTTGGTGCTCCCATTTGAGCTAAAATAACTTGTTGTAGGCAGCACCGCTCTTCCATAGCATGATTACAAATAGACTAAACCACTTTAACAGTCGTAAAATTACTGCTTCAAATACCAATCAACACTACAAAATACATTATCAAAACACAGTAGTACCTAATATAAATAAATCACTCATCATCAAAATAAATACATAAATCAACATTCTTTATTAAAAAATAATTAACGAAAAAATGTAGGAACGATTTAAACTTCAGTATGCGCTGCCGTGGACTAAACTCTCTACTAGTACAGCCACTGGCTACTCATATTGACATTTGTTATAGCTAATCTATATATTAATACGTGAAGCAAAAACTTTGTACCTGTTTTTACGAAAATTGCGCGGACGGAGGATTATGAAATTTCGCACACTTATAGTTTACATTGAGAAGGTTATCCCAATGTTAATATTTTTTTTAATTATGCATAAAAATACATTAAATCAACAAAAACAACATTACACACACTACCATGTATTTGACACACACGAATTGTTTGTCTTTAATGCGGCCCACATCTGTCAATGTCAATCCAAACTCACATTCTATCTTTTAATTTTTCATTGCTTAGGATACAATCCGTGCAGCCTTAATAAAATTACGGTCGAATTTCGACCACTGGGCGACTACTAGTATGCATAATTATGTAAATTTTTAGCAAGAGCTAACAATTTCATTATACAATATTATTTTAATTAAAAATATATGTATTACTATCGTTATTGTAACTGGCACCTTCTGGTCATAAGGGTTTAGGTTAGGGCCAAGGCCAAGCCCATTGAGGCCCATTTGAGGCTACAACTCTGTGAGGTATATAGAGTTAGCCTGATGTTATGGCTGACCCACTAAAAACCCCCTTTTTTTAGTTTTAAAAACTAAAAAAAGGGCTCCCGTCACTTGAGCGGGATCGCGGTTCCCAAGAACTCTGTGGAGTCGTTCACGACACGACCCACCACTGTGGTCTCTTTGGTCACATTTCTACTCCTTGAAGAGTTTGTGCGAGGACTGTGGCGAGGATGGTGATTTTCACCCCCGCTGTGCGGCTAGGGTGATGCCGTCTCCTCTAAAAGGTAGAGCCACATTACGCTAAGGTGGCTGTTAAAATAAAATTCCGGGCAGGAGATACAGTTTTTATTCCCGCGCGCGGTAATCATTTCAATACTTTTCCTGTATAACTGCAGTTCAATGTTCATTCATTTTATTCATTCAATTCAATTCATTTAATCCATAATATAAATTAATGATTTATTCAAAGTATAATAGTAACTGTTTTATCATGTTGTAAGAATTTGGCTTTATTTCTTTTAAATTAAGCGCCAACACCATCCTGAACGTGCTCAGCGATAAGCTGGACAGCCCCCTTCTGGGGCACTGGGTCCAAGCACAAGTGCGTGTGCCCGGAGCCCCAGAGGGCGGCAGATATCTAAATTAATTTTTAAGACTTTGTATGTTAAAAGTACTTATTCTATGTAAACGCGGTGCACAACAACCACCAAAATTCAATTTTAATGTGAGAATTTTAGAATAGAAGCAAGAATAGAAGCTTATACGTAATACCTGTTGTGAATATGTATTGAAATGTATTCAGTAGTTGTGCCAATTAATTAAATAAATAAATGTAGGTTGTTCAGCATCACACTCGCCATGATATCCCGATCGAATATGGCATCACGTGACCATCGATCGAAATGATTCGTGATAATGCTGACCATCAATGGCGCGGCGCCGGCGCCGCGGGCGTCGTTTATGGCCGACGGTAGCTCGACGAGTGACCACTTAGTATCGTCTACAGGGCAGTGCAACGACAGAGAAAACAATGTTTTAAACCAACTGCGGGGAAACCTTTATCTCCCATGATGGTAAGTGATGATTAAACTGAAGGAAGTACACTTCACACGGAATACTCAACCACCGAGAAACTAGTTATCTCATCTCTGTCGGAAAAAATAATGTTACGTACTATTGTTGTAATGATGATTGTAGCTTCCAGACAAGCTGTGCGAGTATTACCAAGCAAACCTAGTATAATAGCACGTTATGAATCGAACCTGGGACCTCTTGGTCTAAGACCTGTGGTTAAACCCTTAGACCACTAAGTGACCGTGTAAGAATTACTTGAAGATAGCGATGCTGACCTTCTGCTACCTTGACATAACTAATGATTAGCTGTGGTGCTGGCAGCATTCGGTTGTATTATAAAGATTGAAAATGCCTTCTAACTTGAACATTATTCTCAACAGTCACCACCAATGAGTTGATGTCAATGATAGAGGCCTTTGCCCAGCAGTAATAGCACTTTGCTTTTGTTTGAGGATTGGTGGAAGCACGATTCTACCACTTACGAGTAAGTCTAGGGAACAATCCCTAGTGCCATGGAACCACGGGTAATTAAAATTACCCATGGTACCCATTAACGAGTGTAAGTATATAGTATTTCGCCAACTTTATTTCAATAGTGGCATTACTACTTAGTTACGACTGCAATAAAAAAAGCAGTTGCAGGAGTGAACTCTCTGTTTGTAACTCTACTCTGTGCACGACCAAGGAGCTAAGAACGCGAGAACACTCCTTCCTCTTCAAGCGCCAAGCTTACCCATCTGAATTGGAGAGACCACCCACGTAGTGTCTTCGCAAGCAAACTGCAACTACACAACTTGCAAGGGTTACTCGGAATGCTTTATGGATTAACACGGATACAAAAGGAAGCTTGTACGATGCCTATGTCTGTTGTACATTGCTGAGTTTGTTTACTTTGTATTTAGAACGATGTATGCAGGCAACGCCATGTATGCTTGAGTTTGCGATTTACGTTTGTTTTCATGACTTAGGCAGTAGGTGTTGGAAAATCGTGCTACCGTATAAAGGAATCAATCATTTCACTATAAATCAGCCAATTAGCCAAATGGCGGACAAGATGATGGCCTAGTTTGCCAAATGAACGGTAATCGGTCCAATATGATTGAATGATTGATACCTACAATGCTATATAAATTACGGTACTTACTATAGAATTTGGGATGTGTTTAAAATTTAATTCTGTAATATTTTTATTTTAAGTTGCGAATCGGGAACCGTCTGATTTTTATTTCATCTTATGGTAGGAGTCGATAAGGTCGAAAGTAGCGCACTTCACCTAATCAGATAGGATTCTGGGTGAAGTACGATGAATTTGGCTATTGGCTAAATATAAAAGATTTAAAGTGTTGTAAACATTTCTTTATTTAAATTGAAATAGGCAGCCCTGCTTTAACATTCACAAAAAAAACTTTTGTAAACATTGCTTTATTTTTTTTCTAAAGTTTACGCGAACACTACACATTGAAATGAAACTAAGTACTTGATTGAGTATATCCGTAAAAGTTGTTTATTAACCACCACCAATCCGCACCGGGCCCACGTGGTGGTTTATGGCCCGTTCTCCCTATCCATCTATAGGGAAGGCTCGTGCCCCAGCAGTGGGGACATTAAAATGAGCTGATGATGTAAAAGTTGTTTAATTTCAACATTGGGTTAATGTCTGACGCTCCGCAGGTTCACATGTGAACCTATAACAATTGGTTTTCAATTGTGTCTGGTTTTACGGTGCCTGACAGATTAATTAAATATCATGGATCCATGATAATTAGCCTTACAACTTGTAAACTATGTATTATTATTTTTTATTGTAACTGTGCTGTTGTTGTCCTAAATAAAATAAGTAAATCTCAAACTGTTGAAATAAAGGCTACTTAAATTTAAATTATTGATGGCATGTTTAATAAGATGGTGGTAGCTAACCAGGCGGACTTACAACAATTACCTTCCTACAACCTAGCACATCAAGAAGCACCTCTAGGGTTTGAACCCGAGGGGTATAACCACTAACACTACAGACGCATTTTACATTAGGTACTGTAGTACTTAAAATTAGATTAAAAAGAATATACTGACAGTCGGTCAAATCTTCTTGGTAACTCATTTAGTAAACTATAGTTTTTATTGCACAAACTAACAACACTGTCACCTTATAAAACGCTTGACTGTTACAATGTCAAGAATAAACAATGTAAATAAGATGAAAGTCAAGTCTAAGCCGTAGAGGAATAGAAAGAAAACCCTTCACAATTTTTAAAATGCTGTTCACTGGCAACCTGAGTTTGGCTGAACGGATTTGGATGACTCACACAAACAGACCAATGACCCGGACTAGGATATAGGATTGATACTTTTATCAGTTAAAAGGTTAGTAGTAGTTAGAATATAAAGCAAAATGGCATAATTTTTCATGACTTGTAAATATTTTTTTTCTTGGAATTACTACTTTTAATATTCAGTATTTTTTTAATCAATAGGAGAACCGTTTTTATATTACTCGTTAAAAAGCAGCAGCGATTATGACATCTCCCGCTGTCACGATGCGGCTCTTAAAATGCATGAAAAAACGCCAAAAATTACATTTTAATAGCCCCCAAAAATATCTATGTATATTAGATGGCCGATTAACATATTTGTATCGTTCAAATTAATTCGGTCACGGCTGACAAATTAAAGATACTTAAAATGAAAAAGGACTCACCCTTTTTGGTAGCTATCTTTTGATATTTTTTCACGTTATTCAGATAAATTCTTGACTCCAAAGGCATTTCAACAATGCAATGTTAAATAATTATGCGTTTGATTGTCACCTAAATGGATAGTTTGTTACAAAAGGTAGTTTAAGTCGCCTTCTTTGCCGGAGGGGTGGAGCGACGATATACTCAAAGTACCTCGATTCCGATCCGAACGCCTCGGAGAATCTAGGGAACGCACGCTTGCGTGATGCCATCTCGTCCAGAAACTTCTGAGCATATTTTGAGTTTCTTGGTGCCCTTAAAACACCAGTAATGCTGTAAAAACCATATGCAGCTAAAAGCAATCTAGTTCCAAGAAAAAAATGATACGAAAAGTGGCTATAGATTTGACTCGGTAACATGCATCAACAGAGCCTATGTCCATCACTGGACATACGACATAAAAGTCGTTTTCACACCAGTTGTCTTCGCGTCTGGACTCCATTTCCACTCAGCATCAGGTGGAATGGAGTCATTAGCCGAGCTAAGTATTAACAATAACAAAAGATTCGACGAGGAGCTCGATAACGCAGTGGTTAACGCGGCCGGTCTGCGAGTGCTGAGGTTAAGCAACTTTCGCATAGGCCGGTCATCGGATGGGTAACCAAAACTTTATCATCTCGAGCTCCTCCGTGCTTCGGAAGGCACGTAAAGCCGTTGGTCCCGGCTGCATTAGCAGTCGTTAACAACCACCAATCCGCATTAGGCCCGCGTGGTGGTTCATGGCCCGTTCTCCCTATCCATCCATAGAGAAGGCTCGTGTTCCAGCAGTGGGGACATGGAATGGGCTGATGATGATGATGATGATGAAATGAAATAGTATGCTATTTTTCTATTTTTTAACACCGTCCTGTAAATCCAGATATTGGCATCACACACTTATGGCATCTATCTTTACAGAGGAAGAAGAGTAAAAGGATGACATTGCACAAAAGATCCCGATGGGTCGAAGTGTTACTGGGAGAGAGATACCTCAGCAGGCCCCAAGTAATTCCAAGATAGCGGCAACATTACAATAACCCATTTAAACACCCATGGGAAATAATCGGTGCACAAAATAAAAGCACAACACTCGATAATCGAGTAATAACTCATGTTAAGGCCGGACGCCGCCGTGTGCGCAGTCTTATTTCAGCGCGCACCGGACCGGATGTGCGCTGATCGATGCGCGTAAGCCTTTGACAAATTTACTTACTTCCGGATGAGTAGAAGTGTGTTGAAACTTGGATTTGATGTGCAGTTGTTTCTGTTTTATGTTTATTTATAACGGTTTTTATATTAGATAGATAAAACGTTTATTATCCCTATAATATATTTATTTATTTTATTGTACACAGTTTAAGCAATAAATGATATTCTATTCTATTCTATTCACAAATACTCTCAATGCACACAAAAAACAAAACAAAATAAATATAAAAAGAGCAAGTAAAACAATTAAATGTAAGTGTGTGATGCTTTGCATAAAGGGATAAGGCTCAGTGTGGTTTTCTTACTCTTGGGTAAAACCCTGATTTCCAGTTATAGTAATTATGACAGCCTCTAAAGGTCCCACTGCTGGGCTCATGCCGTATCCCATCACGCTGGCCCTTCAACGAACGACAGTCAACTTACGACCACAACCGGGAATAATTGACGATTTTATAGTAACCAGGCTATATAATATTATGCATACTCTACTTATTCTCGTATAATATTAAAACTCTTCCGTTTTTAAGTCAGAATAAATTTTAAATTGGACAAACCGAAGTAAATCAAAACAGCTTATGTAACGTTTTGACTTACGACCCCTAAGTTTTAGGTGACAGATTTACTCCGGCAACACCTAACTGTGCTTAGGAGTCGTCGGTGAAAACGGCCATAATATTGTCAATAAAATTAAACTAATTGTTTAACCGCTCATCTCGTTGAAAACAATAGTATTAAAGGCTATAAACAAAATGTATAATATATACATATTTTCGTCTTTACAGTAGCAAACTTTTTTGTTACATCGATGAATTCCTTTGACACTGATCCGACGCGCAACCGCAACGAATCGACACAGATTATTTACATCAAAACAAAAAGCGGCAGATGAAAACAAAAGTGCAAAACGTCGGCATCAATGCCTCCGCAGTATTTGTGGGCACAAATAAAAAGATTAACATCTGCATGTTAACGATGTTAGATTTAGGGGCATGACTCTGTGGTGTTGCACTCGCGCGGCAACTCGCCCGTGATTTATTAATTGGTAGACTATGCGATGAAACAGAAGCGACAAAGCTTTTAGTTTCAGTTTAATATTTCGTGAGAATATGTTTATCAGGATACAATTTTTTAGATACCTACGAAAACGGTGTTATTTCGTTTTTAAATTACGGTAAAGTTAGAGAGACAGTTAGAGCTTAATACTAATCCACAAAAGAGCTCGATGGCGCAATGATTAACGTGCCCGGTCTGCTAGTGCTGAGGTAAAGCAACTTTTGCAAAGGTCGGTCATCGAATGGGTGACCAAAAATGTATCGTCTCGAGCTCCTCCGTGCTTAGGAAGGCACATAAAGCCGTTGATCCTGGCTGCATTAGCAGTCGTTAACAACCACCAATCCGCACTGGGCCCGCGTGGTGGTTTATGGCCCGTTATCCCTATTTATCCATAGGAAAGGCTCGTCCCCAGCAGTGGGGACATAAAATGAGCTAATACTCGTACTTGTACTCGTAATGATGAACTTTGCAAATAAATTGTTTAAAACTTTTTAGAGCTTTAAAGAACTTTATAGAGAAGAGAAAATTAAAAATAAGAGTGCAGTTTGTTTTTGTTTGTTTTGTTTTTGTTTTTTACTTACTCGATAGACATGGTGTTTATTTTTTATTGCACATGCACACAGGCAGTACATCAGCATCATCATGAGATGAGATGCGCTCAGCTCGTCCCCTATGAATATTAGCACAGGTAGATCTGACGAAATACCTATCTCTTTCGCGCTGCCTAGTCTTTGACCGACTCCCGGGCAGATAGGCTCTGCATTATTTTCGTATAAATCAAATGCCGTTTTTCCGCCGCTGCGTTGACGACAAATATAAAACTGTCAACCGTCGCCGCCACATAAAAGATGTCCATATTTAAAAAGTCGTTTGAATCATTTCGAATTAAATATGTTTCGATTTTTAAATTCGGAATAAATTTCGTGTCACCTGCGCCGGCGCAACCGGAAGAAGTGCGTTCGTATAGCTGCCTCTCGCTCTTCATATCCCTCTGTCTCTTGCCAGTCTCGTCGTTTTGTATCTTTCAGCTGATGGATATCCGTTCACAGATAACTCATGGTGGTTTTATATGCAATAAATTTTGTACGCTACTTTTCATAGATTGTCTCATAGATATGTTTGGTAGCAATTTGTAAATGGATAGCGCTGACAGGTGAACAAACAAACAATTCTTTTGATATGATATTTAGTTTTATATCTCTTAGATAAGTTCAACCTTTTGTGTTTGTGGGATTCCTTATCTTTGCGTGTCATTCGGGTCATCTTTTACATTAATATGAAGATTGATTTAAAATGTACAGTTTTCTTATTTATGTTATGTTTTCAGAACTCAGATTAATAATATCTTCTGAATCTGGAAAATCTATGAAAAAGTTTTGATGTTTTACCTAACCCCTAGAGCGTCGATCGACCAGTAGGTGGTCGATAATTTTTTCAAATTATATTGTGTCTGGTATTCGCGCGCTTGATCTCCTAATAAATTATTACAAAAACTAACTAAGTTGACGCAGTGACCTTAAGTAAGTCTTGGCTTCCGATAATAAGAGCCTCAATCTGAGTCTGCCCTGCGCCACCTCCTGCCAGTCATAAAAAAAATAAGAGCATATGAACAAAAAGGATTTTATATCAACTTTTATTACTAGGTAATCAGTATAGTTATTACTAGGTATTTTGCATTTTAAATACAATGAAATCAAGAAAAAACCACGCTTAATTAATGTGATGTTTTTTTTTACAAAGGTTATAGTCCATAAATGCATCTTTTTCCAAAATGCACGTGGCAAAAAAAACCACTTGATTAAAGATATAAATTCATCCCTAATGAAGTGGTTTCAATCATAAGCCGTTTACGGTGCTCTTTTGTTTTTGCGATCGTGTTTTTTAAAGATTTCGTTATAATCCGTGTTTTGTTTTTAATACAGTTTGTAGTATTGATGCCTTTGGCCACGCCTTTGTTTCCGTTCGGGGATTAATTCTAATAATGTTGTCATATTTCATCTTGGCTACCGGAGGGGTGTTACTGTGACGTCATTATTTATTTTTAATTGTAGGCTATGCAAAAACTGCTTAAAAAGCTACGCAACTTTAATTGTTAAATAAGGGCCAAAACTTTCAATTTACGTCCTACAAATTTTGCTAAAAACATTTATTTATTTATTTTAATAATTATACAGGATTATTCCCAATTACATAATTATGAATTAAAATCTAAATTGTTACAGTAAAATTTTCAAAATTACAATAATAAAATCATTCCATCATTATAATTCAACATTCTATAAAAACTATTAAATATATACTAAAAAATGACAAGATGATTACATATTATATAAAAAAATTACACATTCTCGACTTTTACTGCATCTCAATCTCCTATTTGCACAAAATTTTCTTTTTCTCGTATTATACAAAATAGTGCAACTTATGAAATAACCTTGATCCTTTTCCAATGTGCATAGCTGGTTTTTTTGTCAATAATATATTTTTGTAAAATTTCGAAAGTTTGCTAAATACAAGTACCAGCCCTTGAACCAACACTTAATAGAAATATCAGGGTGCATCGGATCCGCGCCTTTCTTTTGCTTTTTAAGAATCAAAAATCATTATTTGGATTTGATTTTTTTCGATATCTACCACCAAAGATAGATGAAAAAATTATTTTTTTACAAAACTATTGAAACAATCACAAAGTTATAATAAAAAACATTTACGTACCTACACAAAGAAACCAAATAAAATTAAAGTTCAACCATCAGCTGCCTCAAAGCCAAGTCGATACGTCCACAAAAATCCCTAGCAACCACCGATCTAATTTTAAATTTCACTTGCAACTCCACCAGACAGGGTAATTGCGATCCGTCTGTCTGTTCGTACGTCTATACCGAAGCCTGTACCAGTATTTAAACACATCAACTCGTGCCAACGTAGGGGGCTATTCAACTCTCTCTCCACAACCGTTTTCGCCACACTCAATAGCCCAGTGTTTAAATGAATTGAACGTGTATGTGCTGGTGCGGATAAGCGATGCTATTAAGATAAATTTTGCATCGACCTACCAAATGTAATTGTTGGATTAAATCGACGGATAATTTGAGAATTACTAATTATCGTGCAACGATTCGGTGTAAAGCTTTTGCATTGAGTTCTTGTATAACTATATATCTACGAGTGTACTAGTAATATACCAATCGCAGAAGTTTTTCTCAATAGCACAACCGCTTAGTTTTTCCTATTTTTAAAAGTAATGGTAAAAAAACAACATTTTAAATAGAAAGGTTGAAAAAAAAACATTTAAAAAATTGAGGTTAAAATTCCAATCCAGTGTTTTAATGACACACTTTAAAATCGTCTGTCACCATTAACTAATTAATTTGCGGAACAGGGTGTATAAATGCTTGTTTACGTATTTTACATCTGCTAGGTATATCTATACTAATATTATAAAGCTGAAGAGTTTGTTTGTTTGTTTGTTTGTTTGTTTGTTTGTTTGTTTGTTTGAACGCGCTAATCTCAGGAACTACTGGTTCGAATTGAAAAATTCTTTTTGTGTTGAATAGTACATTTATTGAGGAAGGTTATAGGCTATATTACATCACGCTATGACTAATAGGAGTGGAACAGTCGCTAATTAATATATAATATTTATTAAAGAAATAAGAAAAAAGAAATAATCTTTATTAAACATACACCCTAGGAGCCTGACTTGTGGCAAACCTACGTAAACATAGATGTAAGTAACTATGTAACATATATTACTACATCTTTTTAATAACGTACTGAGTATTGCATAAAGGGAAATTCGATAAAAAAAAACTTCTGATATAATTATACGTAGGTATTACGGTTTTCTTCTCTATTGAAAAATTCATTTTCCACACTACAACTTCAAAAAGCAGAAGTTTTTCGCTATACTAATAATAATCAATGCTTCCCTCTCTGACAGTATGTACTACAGTTCAAGTTTTGAATAAGTGCTTAACTTCTAATAAAAGACTCCGCGTCCACTACCATTAGACTGCGCATGCGCCAGCTACGCGCAAGCCGTGATTGGTGGGACCATAGCCAATCGCAGGCCCATAGAGCACACTCTACAATTTTCACTTAGCAACTTACATTACGAACAAAATGAACTTTACGATACGGCGTATGGAACCGAAGTGGAAACAAACTAAAGTACACCTTAACTTAAAGTGCAACAAAGGTGTTTTTTCAATAATACTGTTGTGTTTGTGGTTTTGTTTGTGGTTAGAGCTTGCTATGTAAATTCGTCGCCGCTAGAGGTTACTTCTTTTGAAAGTAAATAATACTTACATGTTTTAACATTTATCTAGTCTTTATAGAAAGATAGTTAGCATAATATTGCACTAAGAAAAATTTACATTGAATATTTAATTTTCAACAATTGGAAAGTTACAATTTGGCGGTCGTGTAATTGAAGTGATCTCATTCAGTGAGTCAGATGGAAAGATCATAGACTCTAGAAACAGAGAAAGCATCAAAATCTGATTAATCTATTTTTATTATACTCGTCATTTTATATTATATACCTATGTTATGCTTATTCATGTTCCGAAGAATGATTGTTTCTAAAGTTTAAGTGTAGATTGTGCTATTTATACAATCATAAAATTTTTAACCGACTTCATAACATAATGAATTTCGATTTTTCGCATTGAACCCAAGAGAAGAACGGAAGATGTTCGTCTCTTAATAAAAACCTGTATTCATATCCATTCAATCAATCAATCAATCAATCGCTCACCGATACTCAGTATTTTAAACAGTATTCAGTATGCTCTATAATTTCCGCAGTTAACTATGAACTTTACCATTTCAACTTTCCCACAAGAAGTGTTAGTCATGCAAAAAGATAGGCGCATCAAAATGTGTAAATGACACCCAAAATGATACCTTATCAAAAGACTCAATGAGTTTGCGAAGGATAAGCCTTCAAATCTAAAAAGTCTTTAGTGATCTACCCGTATTATGCACTTACGACTTTCCGTATTCGGCCGCGTGGAATCGCGCATGACTCGCCGGATTTGACGCAACTGTCAAATTTGACAGCGCGGCAAAATTAAGACTTCACCCCGCTGAGGAGCTGTCATAAGTTTGACATAACCTCTGATTACGCTCGCACGTTGAGTGTTTTAATAATAGAGCGGGTAGCTGGAGATCCAGCGAATTGTGATTAAAAGTGTATTTTAATAGGGGATGAAGATGTTTTGAAATTCAAATTGCTCGACACCCTTGTAACACCTTTACGAAATTCTTAAAAAAAGTTAAAACGCTTAATTATTATTTTCATCTGCGGTAATAACGGTAGTTAACTGTCTCAAATCAAAGAGAACTGTCATTTTTACCAAACTTCGACTTCAGTATTGTTTTTTAAAGTTTACGCGAATACTATACGATGAAATGAAACACTTTTTATGAGTTTACTCGCGTTTTATTATACATATTATTTATCCTGACGTCTCGCTGTCACCACAGACCCTGTAACGAGTTCAAGTGTAAGGATAAAATAATTATGTAGGTATCAAACGCGAGTAGACTCGTAAAAAGTGTTTCAGTTAAATCCGACGTCGAAATTAATAAAACACGATCGAAATCGAATTCTAAAAAAAAGTGACAGATAATTTTTTTTTTTATTTTGAACATTGAAACTACAGTGAAGGACTTGGCGGGAAAGTGAAGAGTCATGTCTGCGATTTTGTTTTATTTTCTAAAATTTGTGTTATATCGAATATTAATGTGAAATAATGGTGGATTATTAACCCGTTAAGTGTTCGTGAGTGTATGCACACTCATGCGAGTGTTGGCAAATGAAACAAAACTGTGCAACGACACTTTTCAAATTGTCTCAAGAAGTCCACGCGAGGACTTAGTAAAGCCCCACATCTCTATTGATATACTAGAGGGGTTAGGGGGTATAGGTATAATTTCTCACTTCTCATTTCTACTTACCATTCACATCATCATATAGGAAGGAAATATCGTTTTCATCCCCCCATCTCGGAAAGAGTATTTTTGCTCTTCGATATCTGAGTGCAAAAGCCGTTTTTATCCGCTAGAGGATAAAGTAAATTGAATTTAGAACATCGTGTGCACTAAGTTTGTGAATTCAAAATATCATTAAACCTATTTACTTCTACCTCTATGGTGCCGAATTTATCAGTACACAAGTCACTAACACCAACTTTACAGTACCTATCAAAATATTACACTCAACTTAAGTAATTGTAGCAACGTTACTTTAATTTTTTCTTAATTATACCTAAGTATTATTTGTTATAATTTAAAGATTATTTTGTAATACTTACCTATCATAATGTAGTAGTTAATACCTAAACTGAAATAAAAGTATCTTGTGATTGTAAATGTTTTTTTTTTGCATTTAGTCATTTCCTCGCTGAGGTGGGATGAAAAATTACGTGTTGCACTCGAGTGCAAAGATTTTTCACCTTGTGCTCTTTTGATTCCCTCGCTAATGCTCAGGATTCTAATTTTTGAATCACTCGCTGCGCTCGTGATTCAATTTTAGAATCCTTCGCTTGCTCGGTCATCAAAATTGAGCACGCGGTTAAAAAGCAACTTTGCACTCTTGTATAACAAATAACTATTATTTATGTATTACTTGTAAGAAAAATTACTTTGACACTGGCTAAATGTGTTAATCGCACGAAGCCATCAACTAACGAAAAAAAAAACTACAATGAAAGGCAAGAGTTTAAAAGTATGAGATTTTGTTTGTTTGTTGGTATGTCGGAGCTACTCTGGAACTACTGGTCCAATTCCAAAAATTCTTTCACATAGGCTTTTCACAACATAGGCTATATTTTATAATAATAAAAGAGTTTTTTAACTATAAAACCCACGCGGACAAAGTCGTGAGTAAAGTGCTTGTACATTATATACATTAGACACAGCCTTCCTCGAACTATTTCTCGTAACCAAAAGTAGGTCTACCGGACATTGGGTATTTCTGCATTGATCCTGACAAACTTGTGGAGTTGCAACTAAATATCCACCAGCACTTTCGTACCTTCGTAATAAGGCCTATAAAGCTTTGAACTTTTTGAATATGGTTGCAAAGTTAAGTTGGTGCTTTCGTATGCATCTGCCCCCATTTGCATTCGTCTGACTGATTGTCCTGCCACTTACGAGCCCCTCTGATGTGCTTACGTCTTCGTCGATATAGAGATATCGAAGATACGATGAAACAAAAGAACGAACAATCGATTCTAATCGTACTTAAATGAACAAGACTAGCGTAAAAGTTTCACACGAACAATTGAAGTAAAATACTTTTTTCCGAAACTCGCGTTTTATTTTACATATTATTTTATCTTGTCGACTTTTGGAACCCTTTACTGTGTCCGTGGTCACAAGGAGACTAAGGGGGTGACTTTTTGTCTTTCACTGTGATAAAATTGGTTTCACAATTTCGTGGTATGGTAAATGTATTGAAACTGAAAATAACAACTGAAAAAGACGACTTACTTAGGTGGGACTCGAACCCACGACCTTTCACGATGCGAGCGACAGCTTTTGTTTGCATTATGTTTTCAGCTTTTGCTTGGTTTTTTTTTGTGTAAAGTTTAATTAAAAAAATGTTTATTAGGCGGATAAATATGATAACAATTTTTTTGTATTTTTTTTCTATTTCTATATTGTTTTTTCTATTTTCTATATTGTTCTCTACTAGAACTGTCGACATAAAAAGTGCTTCAATGTGTAATATTAATTATTTTTGGGTATCTGCCAGCATATAGCGGTTTCAAATATGGGAAAAGTGTTTTTTTTTTCATTTTAAGTTTATCATTTATTACGCTGAGTTATTAAAAAAAGATTGTTAAAATTAAGACTGATTTAACATACCTACTTGCGAAATCCGAATAAGATTATAACATTGCAACATCTATGTGAAATACTCCACTGATCAGTTTTGCTATTTTTAAATGCTTAATTAACCATAATTTTAAATAAAAAAACCAGTTATTGTGATAATGAAAACCTGTACTCCAATAGATTATTATATTATGTGTATTTTAACTATGATTTAGAGCTTATCATTTATTCCTGTGCCTTAATCGTATATTAACTAAAGTATTACAAAAGTCGTTTAAAACACTTTTTCTGCTGATGTTACTATTAATCAATATTGAATTTAATCGACATTATCAAGAAAACTTTAAATCAGGGTCCTCCGCCACGGGTGACTGGGAGATCAGGGTCCTCGGGGAATAACAATTTTATCGGCTTCAGTTTATGCAAAATCACTTTCTTAAATACTTACTTACTATTTTAATTTCTTTAGACTTTGAAAAATATCGCCGTATTTAGATTTAATCAGCGGTACATACACCATAATCGTTTTCTATAAGCTTAAGAGTTTAAAAGAGTTTTTAGATTTCAATCTGGGGTAACCTACTTGGAATACGAGAAAAAAAAAATCCAAATCGCAATAGTAAATTACTTTTCCGAACATACATATGACTAAAGTTAAAACATGCGCTAATGTCTGTTTTTACAAACTTCCCCTAAGTTTAAAGTAGCCACTAAGCCATGTTAGGTGACAGATGCCGGGATTATAATTGCACCTCAAGGGGTCACCTGGATCTTAGAATAAGAAATTTTACTTAGGATCTCGTTATTTATTTTGTCACATTAGGTACGACATGTTCAGTATGTGGGCATCTCACAAAGGAAGTTAGTATTCGAAACAACTTTTACGGATCTACTCGCGTTTATTAAATCCCAGCCCCAACACCATACTGCCAGACCAAAAGATACTGTTAGCTCTTTTTGCGTAAAACTACATTGATTATTTAATATTGTAAGACGTTGGCTAAATGTTTGTGCAAAGCCATAAAAAAAAGGTCAAAGTAGTAGTCTGATATGCAGGCGTGTGTACTTTACGTATCGAAATTGGAAACTTACTTGAACTTGAGCTTAACACAGGCCACTGTTAACTTTATGTTATTATATTAGATCCTTACCTATGAAGTTGACGTTTTGTATGAAGATTTTTATAACATTAAATTTTTAAAACTAACGTTTTTTCAATTTTCTTAACGTCTATTTATGTATATACTAAAAAAATTGTAGGGCAGTGTGTTTGTTTCTCTAGCTAAATATAACAGCCCTTAAAAAGAAAAAAAAACAAGTCCCTTCAAGCTACATTGAAACAAAAGGTCAATTCCGCGAACAAAAAAAGAAGTCGATTAAAAAAAACTTGGGCCATAAAACACAGAATTAAAAATCATTATTACTACTGAAGCCTAAGCATTATAGTCTTAATTAAATGTGTATAATAATATTTACAACCGGTATTGAGTTTTAGAAGTTATACAGTTATTAATGAGTGAGAAATACTACTTACAGTATACTAAAACTGTTGTCTCCTTTATTTAACAAACAAACTACAGTAATAGTTATGTAGGCCACTGGTTTGAAACAGTTTTGTGAGAGATTTGGCAATAAATATTTATAATTTTGCTGTAGAGATTTAATCTTTTTTATATTTATTTATGTTATCAGTATCAGATAATTTTTACTTATCAATTCTATATAAGATCCAATTAAGCTTTTGTTAGCTGTTATGTTAGCGGTAAGATTTCTTTATTAGAAATCTGTAAACTAATTATTATGAGATTTTATATTTAAAAATTAAAATATTAAATTATTTATTTTTAAAATACCTATTTACCTTTCCACTGCTATAAAAATACACATTACTGAACACCTCATCAAAATCTTTGGGAGTAAATAACAACAAAAACGTACAAACATAATTCGTATATTTACATGAAAAACGTTGCATAATTAAAATCAATTACAATATCAAACAGTCTACTATTCAATAGCATTCTAACAACAATAATTTACATATTACTGGCGACATAGTCCTCTAACATAATAATTACTAAAAACTACAAATAATCTAACTACAGGAAAGTGGCAATACTGTCGCGGCAAGATGACAACTTAACAACTAAATCGGCAGGACGGATCACACTGGCAAGAATCACTTAAAACTAAAAGGCGAAGAATAAAAATAATAAGCGTAAGATTCTTTCGAGAAACACGATACATCGTAACTTTATACGTACGACGTAACAATGTCGTTGCGCTAAAATTTTTAAGTAAGTACTTAAAATAATTTAACACCTACTTGGTAACACAATGAGTATACTATGGTATAAATATCCCTGTACTCTACTAACGACCCCTAACAACAGCGACACATGTACAAATTATTGCTGAGGATAAAGGGTAATAAAGACTCATAATTTGGCTAACTTTGTTGAATCTACATTTTAAAACTATAGGCACTATTACCTGATAACTTTTTACTGTAACAGCTCGTAAAGAGCCGCGATGTATGTTTGCGCCATTTGCAAGGTTTCGTACTTCGACAGTTGACGATCAGCGCCCAGCGACGGTAAGTGTCCTCGGAGTCTGTCGAAGGCTTTATTCAAGTTCTGCATCCTCCTCCTCTCCCGAGCGTTAGCTGCCAGTCGACGTCTCCTCAACACAGCAGCATTGGTCGCCCGTCCGCGCCTCTTCCCCGATCCGTCCATAACCTCGTTATCCTCAGCACTGTCCTCCAAAACGTCTTGTGACAATCCTCTATACGCGATGTGGTTCGGCGAATCATGCGTCAAACTTCCATCAATCGAAGGTGTCGGCTCCAAACTGGACCGGCCGGAGTCCGGTGACCGTGGCCAAGCGAGATAACACTCCTCAGTATTGTACTCCATCATCACGTCAGTCGTGAACATGTCTTTCTCGGTGTAGAAGCGATGTCCGTAAGTTTCGGCGGCCATTTTGCGAACGTCAACAACACGGGTGCGTACGGCTTGGAGTCCCACAGGGGTATGATCGGGGCGATTACCTGTTTCTCCTTATATAGGCTCCCGGTTTGCGGGAAAGGGTGCGCTTATGTTTTCCTGTTGCGTGTGAGTGGGACAGCGGGGCTTTTGAGAGGGTAATTTAAGGCCAATCATCATTAATTATTCCCTCCCCCGGCTGCGTGTGCCGATATTCGGTATTGTTTGATAGTTCGTTTGACTGTTACGGTGACCCTCCTGTTTTGTGGGTTCATTTCATGATAGGTTCAATTGATGTATTGTTAACTTTGAATCTAGTAAAATGAAAATAGTTTAAGTATGTTATAGTCAACGTTTATTGTCTTATAGGGATGGGTTACAACGACTAGTCAGGTATTAAGTTGGTTGACAATCAATATATAATGTAAACCTCTATTTATTATTTTCAATATACAATCCTCCTTATCTATAATATACTTATATTATAAAGAGGAAAGCTTTTAATTTTTGTATGTATGCAACGAATAAACTCAAAAACTACTGGACCGATTTAAAAAATCTTTCACCATTAGAATGCTACTCGTACATTAACGCTGAGTAACAAAGGCTATATTTTAAAAAAAATGTTCAAAAATAAAAGTACACCCGTGCGAAGCCGGGGCGCTAGTTATGTATAAGTGTAATATATAAACATCTATCAATGTAAAACTAACCTAAGTTTCACAAATAAAAAAAAAACATTATATCCAATTAAGAAAATATACATTCAACTATACATAATTTTAAAGTTCAATAATTATTATATTGATTACATTTCTTTATTTTAAAGAAAACTAGCTGAAACTATAACAAATTAGTTGTATTGACGATGTGGTAAGTTACATTCAAAGTTAAAATTAAGAAACTGCTAACTGTTGCTGTTAAATTGTGTATTAATGAACTGAAACACAAGTGCGTTGAAATCTTTTCCTTCACACTTTGTCAAAGATTAAATAATTGTAAGTATATATATGTCATAATCATAGAATTGTAATCTGGTAAGAATATAATAATATTTAGTGTGAAAATATAAATAAATAAATAAAAATAAATCCAATTATTAAGCGACGAAAAACGCGACTAACTACGATCTTGCAAAATAAGCAACTTTCGCAAGGCCGGGTTACGGGTGGTGTAATAACTTTATCTTGAGCTCCTTCGTTATAGGGAAGGCCCTTTGAGCTGTTGGTTGTTCATTTTAGTCACATTTTATACATTTTATGTGTTGTGTGTTTTAGTCGGTACAATTTAAAAGATGTTAGTGACATTAGTTGTTGACATTGAATGGGCGCCTTTGGCTTTCAAAGTAAAAAGTGTTGAATAATTTCGGCGGGCTGGTTAGAACCACGACAGCTCAATTGGAAGAGCACCTGACCCGGTATGTCAGAAGGGTGCAGGTTGAAATCCTGCTCGTGGAAATTTTTTCAACATTTATGTTTTCGTTCAACTTAACTTACACGATCCCAACCAAAATGCAGTAGCCGCTGCGCAAATATGGTTTTTTTTCCTACTGGGAATCGAACCCGGGACTTCTCGGTCTGAGATCGGTGGTCTCAATCACTAAACCACAGAGGCGGTTAGAATATTAAGATATATATAAGGGATTGTACAAGCTTAGGTATGTGCTTATTATTTTTATGTGTAAGTTCATAATTGGTATTTAAAATTTTGATTGTGTAAAATTGTTCAATATCATAATTATGTTGTGTAGTATTCCTAATAGAAACTCATTATATTAATTAATAATAAAATAAGCCTAAAGTGTCCCTATTCAGAGTAAAAGCCTTCTGTCTCCATTCCTATCCTTTTAAGAAAGCTGGATACGGTTGGCATACGAGGTTCATCACTGGAGATGTTTGGGAGTTATCTCTCGGACCGTAGACAGGCTGTTGTGATCGGTGACGTTACTAGTGAGGAGGAAAATATTATATTCGGAGTCCCTCAGGGCAGTGTCCTTGGTCCAACATTATTCCTCGTTTATGTGAACGATCTATGTGACCTTTATATGAAAAACTGTAAACTGTTCACTTATGCCGATGACACAGCCATCCTTGTTTCAGGGATGGATTGGAACGAAGTCTATAATGATGCTCAATCAGCGTTGAGAACCGTCACTCTTTGGCTAAACTCAAACCTGCTGACCTTAAATGTCTCAAAGAGTAAATGCCTGACTTTCTCCTATACCAAGAGGACACAGCCACCAAATCATCTTACGGTTCGTGTGCATGCTTGTATGTCTCCTGATATCTCTTGTGGCTGCCCAATTCTAGAACGTGTTCCAAACATTAAGTACCTTGGTGTATGGCTTGATCCATCATTATCCTGGAGGAATCAAACAGCTTCTTTGACGCCAAAAATCCGCAAATTAATCCATGTGTTTAAGAAATTGCGTTATGTTGCCGACATTGCTCTACTGAAAATAATTTACTTCTCGCTTGCGCAGTCAGTTATCTCTTACTGCATTACAGTGTGGGGAGCAGCTGCGCAAACACACATGTTAAAGGTAGAGGTGGCTCAGAGAGCTGTCTTAAAAGTAATGACATTCAAGCCTTTTCGTTATCCAACTGATAGCTTATTTGCAGACTCTAATGTCCTATCCATTCGAAGACTGTTCATACAGCAAACTATTCTCCGGAAGCACACTGAACTAATTTTTGACCGTCAGTCTTCGAATACAAAACGCAGAAGAGACTTAGTGTGCCCTACTATGAGACGTAACACTGCATCTGCTGGTCGCCACTACCTACACCTTGGTGGTATGCTATATAACTATGCCAACAAAGAACTCCAAATTTATCACCTGGCTTCAAGTCCATGCCGACGTAAATTATTTGCTTGGCTTGTGTTGCTCTCATACCAGCAATCAGAAAATCTATTAAAACATATACATAATATGTGCAGCTCCTTATCTCACTCACACACACGCAAACACATACACACACGCACACACATACACATACACCCTCGCAGACACATATACACACACACACACACACACACAAACACACACACACACACACACACACACACACACAAACACACACACACACACACACACTTTTTGTTTTTCACATTATTTCTACATATATTTGTAAACTAAAAAAATTGTTATGCATAATATGCCTGTTATAATAAACCTTTATTTACTGTTTGGGAGAGGGCGCCCTCACTGCGCTGCAGTTTAAAACTTTTGCAGTTGAGGACACCACGTCTGTTATTTAGACTTAAGTTTGTGATAAATAAAGAAATTTGTATTTGTATTGTATTTGTATTTGTATTTGTACTTTCTCTTCTTCAATTTTTTTCCTATCTTAAGTAAGAAGATTTTGCTTTTTTAAACTCGTTTGAGCTGTGTAACTTATTTCTGTCTTAAAGAAAACTTGCAAAAAAAGTTCGAACGTATTAAACCGTGATTTGCGTCGTATAATCTGTACCGGTATTGTACTCGTATTCTCGTATAGTTTACAATCATTTATTGATTATTTTGTTGTACACTTGGCCGTAGACAAAATATATTTACCACCAATGTAAGTCCCCATAGATGTAAGTACCTAGTTTGGGGAATACTAGTAATAGTCTATACGTACTGTTGTAACTCTTTTCAATTATTCTATACTAATATTATAAAGAGGAAAGCTTTGTGTTTTTGTATGTATGTTTGCAACGAATAAACTCAAAAACTACTGGACCGATTTAAAAAAATCTTTCACCTTTAGAATGCGACATTAGCGCTGAGTAACATAGGCTAAATAAAAAAAAAGAAATGCGGTACGAAGTCCGCTAGTATGAAATAAAATTATTTTTATTTTTATTTGTTTTATTAATTTAAAGGTTAATTAGTTTAATCACAGTGTACTCATTGGCTTTAGTTTACCTATGGCAAAATACCTGTGCAGCAAATTCAGTGGGACGCGAACCAGTCTCAATACGACACCGGGTCGCGCGGGAATCGAAACCCGACTGATACGCTTTTCACTGCGTACAGAGGTGGGTGAAATTTAAGACTATCTGACGTAGGTGGGCCGGGTGGCGGGGACCAACGAATGCTCGATTGGATGTGGTGGATGGGTTTAAAAATATTAACAGGTTTTAGAATTGTTTAATTACTAATATATAGTAAGCGTATGTGAATTGCAAAAGATTTAAATTATTTACATTAAATAAGGAAAAAAAAATTGGAAAAATTTAATTAAAAAAAGCAATTCACCGGTTTTGACAAAGTTCTAGTTTTCCCAGTGACAATCCTTTTTTTAAGAATATAATTCTAAATAAATTTTATGTCAATTCGTTTTTTTTATATATTTGCTCAAATTTAAGTTTTTATTTTATTTCGAGACACATCACCTTACCTTCTTGTGTATGAAGAGACTAATGAATGTGGATGAAGCGAAAGAAGTCTGTAAGGATCGCAGCAAGTGGAAAGAGGTGGTCTCTGCCTACCCCTCCGGGAAAAAGGCGTGATGTATGTATGTATGTATGTATGTATCACCTTATACCATACCACATATTATCTAGAAAGTTTCTTATGCAAATATTTTCATTGCAATTTTAATTGAATTTCAATCAAAAACACAGCCTATACTTAAGGTATTACATTTTATACAGATCGTTTTAATGTTTTTGTTGTCTCTGAGTTTGGTAGTAGGTACCTACTTCACATAACATCCGAGATCATAACTCATGTAAATGTGCCTACTTATCGTACTCAGTCAACATAAACTAACAATAATAATTCTTAACCAACACAAACATGTGAATTATTCCGAAAAACTTCACTTCGATCAAGCTTAATAAATAAACATCCAATGTATGTTGCAAATTAACGCATCCATACAAGCTGTGACATTCCTACCTCCATTACAGAGCATCTTTAATCCCTGGTGGTCCAATCAGTTTTCACATCCCTAATACGCGAAATCACAGCTCTGCTTCATTGCTAAATTAATATTGAATTAAAAATTTATAATTCATATCCGGTTAATTTAAATTGTTAGGTTAGTTATTTATATTTAAACTTTAAAATGCACTTGAATAGAGATTAAAATTATATCTTGCCTCTTGTGACAACAACTTGAATTTCGTCTAGAAAAAGATATGAGACTCTTATTTAACATTATGAAATTTATTTTATTAATATATTTTTATGAAAATGTGTTACTTAAATATGTGTTTAATAATATGTATTTAATAATGTAGAGAGTGCTAGCGGCTGCAACACAGTTCTAAATTTCTGCAGCTTCTATCGTAAAAATTTTTTCTGTACTATGTTTTAATGATTTAATAAAGAATTTGTTATTAAATTTGTTATTGTTATTATTTAAACTTTGAGTATTTTTGACAATTTATTAACTTAACTGTAAATCGATATTCGCAGGTTCTTATCTAGTCTATAAAAAAATATCATCAAGGATCTTCCCTTGATGATATTTTTAGACGAGTTATTTGTTGATAGTGTTTTTTCTAGAACCATCTAATGGACGTTGTAACTAATTGTTTATATGACAGATCGAGTAAGAATAGGAAAAAGATGCTGTCAATAAAATAAAGAAAATTTAAACTATAAAGTTTTGCCAATTTTTTTTTGCATTATTTGCATCTATTGCGCGGGCTTAAATTCAAATGCTTTCCTACTAAAAGTTTGTAAATATTAAGACCTCACGTTTCCTAAGTCAGGTCAAGAACATTGTTTTTTAACCCTCCCTTCACGCGTCATTAACCCTCGTACAACGATTGGGTTTCGCACAAAAAAACATGGGTCTACGCGACCTGCAATTTTGAAGAATACAATTTTGGTTTGTCAGACTTGGGAATAGATATTGTTTTGATCCGATGTGCTGAGCTGTTTGTGTTACTATTTAAAACAAATAATTGGAAAGACTTGTCACTCTTGAAACAGTTTTTCTAATAATTACATTGTATTTGTTAGTAAGCAATTAATAAATTATGTTATTAAATCTAAATTAATCTGTGTAAACTTCCATTGTGCATGTATCTTAAAAGATCTTTACAAATTAATTAATTAATTAAAACGAAATAATATAAAATTTTACTATTAAAAATGTTCATTTCACAATATTATATTGTGACGTGTTCGCTCACTATGGGCCTTATCAGAAGGCTCAAGGTCACTCAAAGAGCAATGGAGAGGGCTATGCTCGGGGTTTCTCTGCGAGATCGAATCAGAAATGAGGAGATCCGCAGAAGAACAAAGGTAACCGACATAGCCCGAAGAGTTGCTAAGCTCAAGTGGTAGTGGGCAGGGCACATTGTTCGCAGGACTGATGGCCGCTGGGGTGGAACAGTCCTCGAGTGGCGACCGCGTACCGGAAAGCGCAGTGTGGGCAGGCCTCCAACAAGGTGGACCGACGATCTGGTGAAGGTCGCGGGAAGCCGCTGGATGCGAGCAGCACAAAACCGGTCGTTGTGGAGATCCTTGGGGGAGGCCTTTGTCCAGCAGTGGACGTCTTTTGGTTGAGATGATGATGATGATGATGATATTAAAAATGTACCAGCCTCAGGAAGCTTTAACCAATTCTAATTCTACTTTGTTTCTTTATATCTAACATAATTTAATGTAGGTTACATTAGGTAAAATTATTTATTATAAATAATTATAATAAGTAACATAGAATAACTAAGTTGAAACTTTTTGCTCTACTATTATATTAAAAATATTAGTTTCTCGTTAAGCAAAAGATCTGTGCTTTCGAGAGTAAACGTCTAGAAGAGCTGGACTTATTTTAGCTCGAAGCCCGACCACCTGCGGCTATTTTCTACAATTATCGCGGTGGAGTGGAATCTTGACCTGCCCTAAGTGTGACCGCACTTTTCTCGCAAAAATTGGCTATACTAGTCACTTGCGAGCGCACGAAAGGGCAGAGCAACAGAACCTCCGTGACGGCAGCCCAATAAAGCGGTCGCTGTAGCCGGAATCGGCTAGGAGAGATAAGATAAGAATAAGATTAAGGTAAACGCTGGTATAGTCGTCAGTGTCCCGAAACTCGTCAACTAAACATTTTAAGCATTTTGTGTGTTTCTACTAATAGAAAATTTAATATTGCTTATGGCGATACATTCTTGATATTATAATGTACGATTGTAATGGTAACCCTTGCCTAAAAGTATTATGGTGTCGGAAGAACTTAGCAAGAAAAGTATGCTCCCCGAAAAAAATTGCGATTGCCCGCATTTTGCTACTAAACTGAGTGAACACCACCTCGTATTACTTCACTTGTCAGGTCGCTTCGGATAACAACACGATAAGTGTTTTTGTTTATTGGTATAATTAATTAGATTGAACCCCGCTTTTGGTAATATTTACAGTAAAATGTAAATTACTAAGTTGAGAAGCGTTTTTCAATTAAGCACATTAAAAAATAATTTGTATTATTTAGTTTTTTTTAAAAAACGTGTCTAAAAATTTAACTTTAAATTTAAAGAAAAAGAGTTCAAATTGGTGATGAAAATTGACGAGTTTTAGGTCATTTTGACGATTTGATCATAACCAGACATATACCTACAAAAAGCTCGCACAAGATATTTTACAAATAAAAAATTTATAAGAACATTATCTGTGCCCAATTGGAATAGTCCACAATATTTACCAATCATCATCGTCATCATAAAGCCCGTACCAGCCCACAGCTTACAGACATAGCTTCTTCTAATGCATGCTACTGAGCCCGACCAGTTCAACCCATAATATCTCATCCAACTGTTGCCAGCCTGCAACTTTGCGTATGCCGCCGCTCTACCGCGCATTAGGTCACCTTACATCTTACATCATTATCAGCTCATTTGTATGTCCCCACTGCTGGGGCACGAGCCTTCCCTATGGATGGATAGGAAAAACGGGCCATAAACTACCACGCGGGTCCAGTGCGGATTGGTGGTTGTTAACCACTGCTAATGCAGCCGGGACCAACGGCTTTACGTGCCTTCCGAAGCACGAAGGAGCTCGAGATGATACATTTTTGGTCACCCATCCGATGACCGGTCATTGCGAAAGTTGCTTGAACTCGGCAGTCGCAGACCGAGCGCGTTAACCACTGCGCCATTGAGCTCCTCCTCTGCGCCATCGAGTTTGCCTACGCTCAAAGACATTTAACTACTTACTATAGACAGGACATAGAGATCGACACTGTAATCCACTACTTATTACCAAGTGGTAACAAGTCACTCAGTTTGATGTGATACGACCTCTAATGCAGTCGTGTTTGTGCGCGAATAGATTTGACAATATCTACAGAAAATATGCCTAATTGCGTGTTGCGATATTGCAAATCCCGATATAGTAAAACGGCTGAACGTGATTACAGTTTATTTTCGTTAGTATTTTGTATATTTACCCAATAATCAGCCTATATAATAATTTCCAATAAAGTATTCTAGAACATTTGCCTATACCCTATACCGCCCTCTGGTGGTAAGAAGCATAAGCACTACTTTTAGATGATTTAGTGATGTTCAAGCGATGTCGTTTTATTTATCGATTAATGTTATATATAATATTTTTATATCGTAAGTTTAATATAAGTAGTAATATTCTGATACAATGATCATTGCGTTGGAGGACTGTTATGCACTGGAACAGTAAAACTAAGTGATACCTCAGCGGTCCCCCGACGCGATGATCATTGAATCAGAATATTACTACTTATATTAAACTTAATGTCTGACACCCCGCAGGTTCACATGTGAACCTATAACAATTGGTTTTCAATTGTGTCTGGTTTTACGGTACCTGACAGATTAAAGGGCCAATACGGATTTTAAATTTTCATTTTTCATTTTTTTCACCGGAATTTTCATTTTCTACCTTGATTGCCGCTTGCTTATTGTTATATATTAGGTCCTTACTTATGAAATTGACGTTTTGTAGAATAGAATAGAATAGAATAGAATACTTTTATTTGCTTAATACCATGTACATAGATTGTGGATAATAAATCAATTAAATAGAATCAATAGTATTATACCTTATAAATGTAAGCATGCAAATATTTTATAAAATTAGTATTAACAATAATCCTAAATATAAAAATAAATTGTATGAGTTTTGTTTTAATTATATTTTTTATACTTAAGTTTTTTAAATTTTCTTAGTATTTATTGATGTTAACTTTCTAAAAATTAAAGGCCAGCATGTTTGTTTCACTAGCTAAATATAGCAGACTATAAGTAGAAAAAACAAGTACCTTCAAAGGTACAATGAAACAAAAGGTCAATTCCGCTAAGTACAAATAAAAAAAGAGTCAATTTAAAAAAAAAAATAGGCCATAAAGATACAAGATTAAAAATAATTGTTATTACTAAAGCCTTAACAATAAGTCTTAATTAAATGTATATACAAATATTTACAAATGGTATTAAGTTTTGGAAGTAATACACTTGTTAATGTGTGAGAAAAAAATCGTCAATTTCATAGGTAAAGACCTAATATATTTTATACCGATTTTGGTTAACCTTTATAAAAGTTATCGAAACGCCGAAATCATAACGGAACATCCCTACTGGTGTACTAGCGACACCTACCGTGTGGTAGAAACTTATTCTAATTGATTTTAATACGCTGTTTTGCTTCTCAACGTTAGATGGCGTTACTAGCGCCCCAGCTCAAACTTTTTGTATCAAAAAGTCTCTAATAGCCGCTCTATTACCTATTGAATCTCTTTGCCTACGCTACAATATATTTAGCAAATAGGTTGACAAAAAGTTATAATAAGAGGTTATGTTTCTAATAGATCACGAACTCTCACAGACCGCAATAGCAAAACGCTTTGGCCGCGTAACGGGACACCGACCAAGTCGACTGTGAAAATTGTATTTACAACAAAAAAGAAAAAAAAGCAAAAAAACTACGTAATAGGATACCGCGCAAGGGTTGAACCCGGGACCGTTAGTCCGGTGGATCCGTTCCGGGTTGACTTCCGATTGGTGTATTGGGTACCTTATTGTGACAGAATTTGGGAGTTAATGACTTTTAACGTATATGCTTAAAAAAAACACAAATGTTGAAAATTTTTCCACGAGCAGGATTTGAACCAGCACCCATCTGACACACCGGGACAGGTGCTCTTTCAATTGAGCTATCGTGGTTCTAACCATGGTATGGTATGGTAAGGTATATGCTTAATATTGTACCGAAGTATTTAATTTACAATGATTGCGCTTTCGGCTTGTGATCGTACATGTTAAGCAACTTTTGTAAAATTTTGTCGCCGAATGGGTGACCACATGAAAACGTTGCGACCTCTTTCGTGCATCGGAAGACACGAAAAGCCGTTGAATTTGGTAGTTGTTGTAAGACAGAAGTTGTTAAAATATACCAACCCGCATTAGGCGATCATCAACTACTTACGTCCTATATAGAAAGACATTATCCAGGGTTATGCCAGAGGTCTCTCTATGTAGAAGTAATGTAGATTTTTAAAAAAAATGTAGATACACAATGTTAAATGCAACATTGCTGAAATAGCCCGCTTGCGAACACACACGCTTGGCGAATTCAGTCGTCTCCTGTCACGCGTCGCGCTCACTTAGCTAAGTTAATAGTACCTACTTATATAGAAACGTATAACTTGTAATGTGTATCTATTCAGTGCAATATACATCTACAGTGTCTATTGAAGTTTTACTTATTGGACCTTCTGATACCCGTTAGGTAGTGCCGGTTTTTTAGACCAAATATAGTATTTTTGGATTCAGTACCCATAAAAATATAGTAGATAGGGAATTAATTAACAAGAATATAGTATATTAAAAATATTTATTTTATTTCTTAAATGAATATTGAAGAAATAAAATATGACAAATATATAAGCTATGATAATAAGGGTGTTCCGTTTTAGATAATAGAGATTGATTTTAGCGACTTTGCTGATAAAATATAGTAGATTTGCCTACTATAATATATTTTTAAAATAGTAGATTATAGGCTTATACTATATCATTATGATATTATTTAACGGAATCAATTACAGTTTATAAAAACATTTACTTCACGTTTCACCATCTTATCTAAGTGTGTTGCTAAAAAGATATGTTTTTCTAAGAGGTAAGATAGTTTGTCCTTTTGTAATAATTATATACTACTCAAAACAAAATAAGGGCCACGAGGTATTTTTTCATTTTGGTGTAAATTATTAAACATTTACATATTGAAAGTAGTAAAATATTGAGTATACAAACTCTTTGATACCTAAACTTTTTAATATTGTAGTATTCATCTAATGCTGGCAAAAATTTTAAATAAAATTTGATTTAAAATTATTTTTGAAAATTTTGATTGCATTTTCTTTGACGTTTTGCTTTCCTTAGCTTCTTGGTTTATTAGAAATTATTAGAGTTCATTAATATCTCGAGTCAGAAACATCTTTTGCAATATGCCACAAGCACGCAGGCGTCATATGGACTCGCTGACAGCAACCAGAGCCGTTACAATGATTGAAGAAGGTCATTCGCAGCGATCTGTGGGTTTGCAATTGGGATTTTCTCGAAGAGCTATTCAAAATCTATGGAATCGTTTCCAAGAGACCGGCAGTGTTAGAAGAAGACCTGGTTCGGGCAGAGTTCGCATTACAACAGCTCAAGAGGATCGTTACATTCGATTAAGTGCGCGCCGAGATCGCACAACGACGGCCCGCAAGCTGCAAAATCGTTTACGGCTCACAACGGGTACTCGTGTCAGTGACCAAACTATTCGTAATCGATTGCATGAAGACCAGCAGGCATCAAGAAGGCGAGTTGTCCGTATTCCATTAACCAGAAATCATCGTGCAAATCGTTTAAGATTTTCCCGTCAACATTTGGACTGGGACATAAACCAATGGGGCATGGTGCTCTTCACAGACGAATGCAAAGTTAAATTTTTTAACGACGATCGGCGTATTAGAGTATGGAGAAGACGCGGCGAGAGATTTTCAGAAGCCTGCATCCATGAAGTCGATCGTTTTGGTGGTCCAAATGTAATGATTTGGGGCGGGATAAGCTTACACGGCAAAACTGAGCTCGCTATTTTAAATGAGGGTACTGTTACTGCTCAGCGGTATATTGAGGAAGTCGTCAGACCACATGTGATCCCATTTGCCCAGCGAGCGGGTCCTGGATTCATCTTGATGCAAGACAATGCTCGTGCACACACGGCTCAAGCGACTCGGTTTGTACTGGAAGCGTCTCAAATTCAAGTCTTGCCGTGGCCGGCGAACAGTCCGGACTTAAATCCAATAGAGCACATGTGAGATCAGTTGAAACGAAGAGTTAGAGACGGTGATCAGGAAATCCACAACCAACAGCAACTCATCAACGCTGTTAAAAGAACCTGGGAAGAGATTCCAATGGAAAATGTCAGGCATTTGATTGAGAGCATGCACTCCAGGCTTCAGGAGTGCGTAACGAAACGAGGGGGGCATACCCGTTACTAAAAGATGAGCATGGAGTATTTTCTTTTGTTTTCAGTAACTTTACATTGTTTTTATTTTTAACCTTAAATGTGTTTTTTCTTTCAAAAGCAAATAAACTTTTTAATCATTATTATTGGAATAAATTTATTGGTCTACACGGTAAAAACAACATTAGTTTTCGTTATGGAGACAAAAAAATTAATATTGGTTTTATTATTTTCATGGTACAGACAAAATACCTCGTGGCCCTTATTTTGTTTTGAGTAGTATATATTAGAAAGTACCTACCTTTTTTTTTTATACGTAGCACGGCAAATGACTCCAATTCACCTGATGTTAAGTAAATATGGAATCCAGATGCGACGATAACTGGTGCAGCGTGAGAACAGCGCAGCGTCAGTTATCCTCACTTTGCCGGCCCACAATACCTAACCAACCTACCAATAGAAGAGAACTTACCATCATGCTAGATAAAAGCCAAGTGTTTTCCCGTTGATGACTAATTAAAACAAAAAGAAAACCACCTCAAAATAAAAAATAATACAACAGTCAGAAATAAGGTTGGAACATTTTGCAAACTTGAGATGTTTATGTAACAAAACTGCTCCCTTTTATATGGCTACTATAACCCATCGCAGTGTGTGGGCCCCATAAACAAATCATTGATCATGTTCCCAGTGAATTAACATAATTTTGATAACATAATAAAGAGATGAACCGAATCCGCCGCGATTCCACCTTATGAATATTTATAAGTACATTGTTTTCGAACAAGAAAAGTCGGTTGCAAACAAAATCCTGCTTCGTAGTAAGCGACCTATTTGGTTAGGGTAATTTGATAGATTATACAATTAAAATTATCAATTTTAATAACTTAATCCTTGCTGATTGAATGATTGCTATCCGGTGGGGGTAATCGATCAAACCACCATGTTTTAGAGTTGCTGTTATTGATTTAAGTGGTACATTTGAGTCGTTAATTCTTGACAACAAAGTAATATTCATATGTTGTAGGCAACAAACAGGGTTTTTTTACTTATAACATTAACATACGCCACGGGTCCGGAGGCACAACTATGTTCTGAATGAGTTACCGACCTGAATTCACTTTAATGATGAAATTCACTTTAATGACCGCGATGACATAACATATTATGTTGACATAACATATCGGCGTGAAACTGGCACTCGTTGCTGTGGTGTTTCGTCTGGTGAGTACCGGAGGCCCACCTCTCACCGCTCCTCTTCCCAATTCCTACTTCCTCCTCAATCAAGGCCGGCAACGCATCTGCGATTACTTTGGTTTTGCGGGTGTCCATGGGCAGCGGTGATTACTTCCCATCAGGTGGGTTACTCTTGAAACACAATTGCAATAATCAATTTCCAATCCCAAATCTAAAAAATTCAAATGGCACTCTTAAAAGCGATAATAGCGCTACATTGGAATTAAATTGCGTGGAAATTTAGTGAACAGATTATTGTCAAGATGGGGCGTTCCGAAATTGCGAAACTTATCCCAATATCGATACATATTAATCGCATTGGAATTGTATTGAGATTGAGTTTGCGTCAAGAGTAGCCTACCTGGTGACCCGCCTGCTCGTTTGCCTCCTTTTAATATATAAAAAAACAAGCTTTCTCTAAAGAGCAAAAAACAGTATGCATTAGAAATGAGTGTGATTGAAATAAATGCTTTTTATTATTTTTTATTTATTTATTAGCATTTCTGTGGTACATGTTTACACATCAGACTACCACAAACAGTCAAATTTCCTCAAAAGACTTTGATCTTTATGTAAATGGCATAAGGTTGAACATTTAATGAAGAAATTTGACTGTTTTGGATAGGTAGATGTGCTTCTAATGTAAATAATGTAGTGACTGTTATGTCCTAAAATATATATAAGTGAAATGTTATTTTCTATAGTTTAAGAGAACAGTAGTACACATTTAAATAAAACTACTTTTACGTATCTACTCGCGGTCATTTTACACATTGATTTATATTATTTTATCCTGACCTTTTTCAGGGTCCGTGGTTACGAGGAGTCTTCCAGTGACCACCACTCAAAACAAAATAAATCAAAGTGTGAAATAAACTCGAGTAGATCCGAAAAAGTTGTTTTATTCAAGATAAGAAAAAGATGGAATAGCTGGATCGCTGTCATCGAAACTGTATATACAAGTATGCAGTTACACACTACACACTACATACTACACAACCAACTTAAGACGTGCTATATGTTATTATTATTCATCATCATCAGCTCATTTTATGTCCCCACTGCTGGGGCACGAGCCTTCCCTAAGGATGGAAAGGGAGAAAGACCCATAAACCACCACGCGGGCCCGGTGCGGATTGGTGGTTTTTAACGACTGCTAATGCAGCCGGGACCAACGGCTTTACGTGCCTTCCGTATGCCTTCCACGGAGGAGCTCGAGATGATAAATTTTTGATCACCCATCCGATGATCGGCGAAAATTGCTTAACGTCAGCACTGGCAGACCGGGTGCGTTAACCACTGCGCCATAGAGCTCCTCGATGTTATATTATTATTATTGTTCTTATTTTTTTATTTTTTATTATATAGCTTTTTATATTACCTTGTCTAAATGGCTGCCACACAAGATGTATCTAATAGGAAATGGCAATAGCGGAAGCTGGAATCATATAAAAATGGAGTAAATTACCCATAAACGTTGTGACAGACAGACAAACAGTTTAGCGAAATTATAGAGCAGCCCGTCGGATACTGTTAAATTTGACGCCTTTGTTATATTTTTTATTAGTAACGCCGACTTGGGAGGTATCGGATGATACACCGCTCAATGGAGTAGGGAGTGGTTTTTAAATAAAATTTTGTTATGTACTAGTTCTTATTATGTAATTAAATTAACCTACAATATTTAAAGAATATTTTTTGTTCACTTACTTACCATAATAAAATCATGCAGAATAACAATTACATTTTGAATCGCATTGTTAAACCACAGCGTTTGTCATAAAAGCGACTACATTCCCATAATGAAACTAACTTAACTAAAAACTTTTTTTATATTTATTTTGGATTACAAACAGGTTTACAATGTTTGATTTATAATATGACTATATATACTATACTTATAATATATTGTTCACAATTTATAATTAAGAAGCTTATTTAAGTGGAGCTATATATAATTCAAGAGGAAATAGAATGGAGAGAGAGATGCTCGATGGCGGAGTGGATAACGCGCCCAGTCAGCGAGTGCTGAGATTTACTTTCTTTCCCAAACCCGGTCGATGGGTTATCAAAATTTATCATCTCGAGCTCCTTTTCGAGCTTACGAAGGCACGTAAACTCGTTGGTACCGGCTCTAACAACCATCAATCCGCACTGGGCCCGCGTAGTGAAGGCTCGTGCCCCAGCAGTGGGGACATAAAAATGAGCTGATGATTGAGGAAATGGGTAACAACTTTTTCGAATTATTTTTAGATTACATAGAAAGTAGACTTTAAGCTTATGTAACTATCTAACTATATTTGTATATTTGTTTTGAATTTATTCCTTTTTACTTTACCCGGAATCCTCAACTACTGGGTTACTGGCTAATTGCTATCATCTCTATAATCTTATCTCTAGCTGTCGAAACAGCAACGCTGCCAACATTGTCGTTATGTCAACAAACTGAGATAAGATGTTGGTAGCTATCCACACGAACTAAAACAAGCCCTTCCAGCAACCATACTGAGCACATAATATGTTTGCTGGAAACAACCCGAGACCTCTTAAATCCTCAGACCTTTCTTTAATTAACATTGAATTTACGTATCTAATTATGCTTATATCTCTAAAAATATGTTTTTACATCAGACTATGGTTACAGGATAGGATCAATGTAGAAACCTCTTTACTAAGTATTCATTAAAATGTTTAAATAATTTTTAACGCAAATTTTGTTGCGAACAAATTACAAAAACACAAATGTTGAAAAAATTAAATCCTGCTCGTGAAAATTTTTTCAACATTTGTATTTAAGTATTCATTAGTTAAGTTTCGAAATGGATATTGAAATGAAATGAAATAATTTATTTGTTTGTTTACATTGGTTTGTGTTACTAGTAAGTACATCATACAAATAACATTATGCATCAAGTTCTAATATTACAAAGCGGGTAACGTACAGATTTATATTCTACCAATAACAGCAACAAGTGCGGCAGCGTAGGATCACCTTGCTTGCTTTTACTAGTTTGTCTTCCAACAATAGTAACGACAAACCGTTTGTGCTATTTCTGTGGAATGTGGTCGGTCACTGCGCAATTGCTTCTGAACAGTTCCCGGCGAACCGTGAAAAAATGATTTCTATAAAATTGCCTTGAAGTGGCGTCAAGGCATATGAAGTACTGTTGGATAGCGAGGCGCGAGTCGGTGCAACTGTTAGCGTTCCTGCGTGTGGCACTCACGGTCGCGGGATACGTTCCCGGTTATAATATCTATGTAATACTAACATACAAACATATACATACCTACAATACACTAAAATACAATAAATTTTAACGCAAATTCGCAACAAAATTTGCGTTAAAAATTATTTGAACATTTTATAAATAGCTTGCTTACTTCTTAACTGATCTTTAATATTTGTAAAAATATTATGATCGGATGTTAGTGACGGTAGTTGTTGACATTGAGTGGGCGCCTTTGGCTTTCAAAGTAAAAAGTGTTGAATAATTTCGGCGGGCTGGTTAGAACCACGATAGCTCAATTGGAAGAGCACCTGACCCGGTATGTCAGAAGGGTGCAGGTTCAAACCCTGCTCGTGGAAATTTTTTCAACATTTGTGTTTTCGTTACTTATACTTGTTAAATTATTTCGCTCTGTAGAAGTTAATATTATTATTAATTTATTATTATTAGTTGGTTCACTTTGAGACTGTTATTAACATTTTTAAAGCTGGTTTATATTTTGTGAATTTATATTTACTAGTGGTCGTCCAGTGGTCGAAATTCGACCGTAATTTTATTAAGGCTGCACGGATTGTATCCTAAGCAATGAAAAATTTAAAAAGATGGAATGTGAGTTTAGATTGTCATTGACAGATGTCGGCCGCATTAAAGACAAACAATACGTGTGTCAAATACATGGTAGTGTTTGTGTTTTTGTTGATTTAATATATTTTTTATGCATACTTAATTAAAAAAATATATTTACTTTCGGATAACCTTCACTATATTAACTATAAGTGTGCGAAATTTTATACTCCTCCGTCCGAGCAAATTTTGCTAAAAACGGGTACAAAGTTTTTGCTTCACGTAATAATATATAGATAATCTTGTTAAATTTGTTTCACTCTGAACTTAGCTATTTGGATTCTGGTTGCATAGTAATACATATTGTGGCGGCTTATAGACAAGACAACACTATAGCTTGTAATTTTGAAGTGTATCAATGCATTGTTTTGGTGTATGTTCTTGCTAGCTCTTCTTAAATAAATAAATAAATAAATATAGCTACAAATAACTCATTGCATACATATCAATGAGCTTGATGGCGCGCGGTTTGTCTGGTTGTCCTGTGATAGAAAGGTGATGGAGGAACCAAATTGAACAATTTCATTGCACACTCTCCGAAGTGAATCCAATAAAAAATCGAAAGACTTGCGACCTGGAAACAGTTCGTCATCGTCAATAAGCTTTTTGGCTCTCCTGTCAATCGACTCCAGTACTCCAAGTTGGTATTTGGCGGAACCGTCCCAAAGGTGAGAACAATACTCCATACACGACCGGACTTGTGCTTGATATAGAGTAAGCAGCTGTCCCGGTGTGAAGTGCCTTCTTATTTTTATTGGTTTATTAAATAAAATTAAAAATTAAAAAAAATCTTATGCCTATATGTGTTTTTTTTTACATTTTTTAAAAGTAAAAGAATATTTATTTAATTAAGGTCACTTAGGATCAATTTGGATTAGTCCTCCTTCTACCGCCCTCTACACCGCCCTGCTATTTAGAGCAGGATAAGAATAATTTGTCTCATATAAGGCTTTTCTGTCCCTTCTTTATTCAATGTACATACTTACAGTGAAAAGGTCCCGTTGTTCTATATAGAAGTAAACCAAAAATCACTCCCGTGACACACTTACCCAACTGGGCCAAGGGATAAAGAACGTAATATCTTACCTCCAATTACACAAGCGTAAGCGGGAGCGTTTAAGAATATCACCATCATCATCAGCTCATTTTATGTTCCTACTGGTAGGGCACGAGCCTTTCCTATGGATGAAAAAGGAGAACGGTCCATAAACCACACGAAGGCCCAGTGCGGATTGGTGATGCAGCTGGACCAACGGCCTTACGTGCCTTTCGAACCACGGTGAAAATCAGGAATCAAGAATAAGATTAGCTTAACTAATTTACAATTCAATTCAATTCAAACATTTATTTCAGACATAGTAGTCAGCGTTGTAATAAAATATTATAAAATTACAAATAAAATTACAAATAAAATTACACATAAAGTTACGAATAAAATTACAAATAAAATTACAAAATAAAATTGCAATAATATTACAAATAAAATTACAATAAAAATACAATAAAAATTTAATTAAATTACGTTAATTTACGTAATAACCAATGAAATTAAAAAAAAATTGGTTGTCTGTAAAGTCGGTTTACTGACGATAGTTGAACGTGACAATTTAAAAAAATTTTTCATAAAATTCTTCATTTAGAAAATCATTATAAATTTAAAAAATAAAAATACAACAAAATATATGTTGTATTCGAAATCGGCACCCCCGAAAACCATGGAAATGATACCCATATTAATTTTACATAAAAAAGTCACGTCCGCCATCTTGGATCTCGAAATAGATGTTGTATTCGAAATCGGCACCCCCGAAAACCATGGAAATAATACCCATATTGATTTTACATAAAGAAGTTGCGTCCGCCATCTTGGATCTCGAAATAAATGTTGTATTCGAAATCGGCACCCCCGAAAACCATGGAAATGATACCCATATTGATTTTACATAAAAAAGTTGCGTCCGCCATCTTGGATTTCGAAATAAATGTTGTATTCGAAATCGGCACCCCCGAAAACCATGGAAATGATACCCATATTGATTTTACATAAAAAAGTTGCGTCCGCCATCTTGGATCTCGAAATAAATGTTGTATTCGAAATCGGCACCCCCGAAAACCATGGAAATGATACCCATATTGATTTTACATAAAAAAGTTGCGTCCGCCATCTTGGATCTCGAAATAAATGTTGTATTCGAAATCGGCACCCCCGAAAACCATGGAAATGATACCCATATTGATTTTACATAAAAAAGTTGCGTCCGCCATCTTGGATCTCGAAGTAAATGTTGTATTCGAAATCGGCACACCCGAAAACCATAAATATATCATAGATATCGCTCGCTAATTATCGCTCGCTAATGTCGCGTCATATCGCTCGCTAATGCCGCGGCATTAGCGAGCGACAATTAGCGAGCGAGGTAACGCGGAACTTTTTCGTGCATGCAGCCGGGTCTATCAATTTATAAGACGTTATCACGTCAAAATGATACATACCTAGCGCTTATTATTCGTTTATTAAAATTACTCGAAACCTTGGAATAGTTTTGACTATCGTAAACTATATCAAAATGTTGGCAATGTGCAATGAAATAGGTATTATTAGTTGAGGCTTAGAGTACTTAGAGTATGACTGTCATTCAGTACTTGATCACGTCAAAAGTCATAGTTATTTGTTATACAAGAGTGCAAAGTTGCTTTTTAACCGCGTGCTCAATTTTGATGACCGAGCAAGCGAAGGATTCTAAAATTGAATCACGAGCGCAGCAAGTGATTCAAAAATTAGAATCCTGAGCATTAGCGAGGGAATCAAAAGAGCACGAGGTGAAAAATCTTTGCACTCGAGTGCAACACGTAACTTTTGATCCCACCTCAGCGAGGAAATGACTAAATGCAAAAAAAACATTTACAATCACAAGATACTTATATTTCAGTTTAGGTATTAACTACTACATTATGATAGGTAGGTAAGTATTACAGAATAATCTTTAAATTATAACAAATAATACTTAGGTATAATTAAGAAAAATTTAAAGTAACGTTGCTACAGTTACTTAAGTTGAGTGTAATATTTATGTTGTAGGTACTGTAATGTTGGTGTTAGTGACTTGTGTACTGATAAGTTCGGCACCATGGAGGTAGAAGTAAATAGGTTTAATGATGTTTTGAATTCACAAACTTAGTGCACACGATGTTGTAAATTCAATTTACTTCATCCTCTAGCGGATAAAAACGGCTTTTGCACTCAGATATCGAAGAGCAAAAATACTCTTTCCGAGATTGGGGGGATGAAAAACTATTTTTTTAATTCAAATTAACTTTAAGAAAAGTGTTTTTGAATCGACCGAACATTTTTTTTACCTACTACCTTCGATCAACAATTGTTGATCGAAGCCTACTACCCATACGGGACGTCTATTTTTTAGCTGTGGAGAAGAATAGGCGCAAGAAACTCCTTAGCTTTAATAAAAGTAATGATATTTTTAAAAAAAATGTATGTCGTTACCAAGTCATACAATATTTAATTTAATACATTTTACAATTAAAAACTTTCAAGAGCCCGGAATTACAAATATTGCTTACCTCTAATAAGACGAGGTAAAACTGCTTTAACACCATATTCTCACACTAGTGGACCCGGCCGACTTCGTACCGCTTTGACAGTTTCTTTAATTCCCGTGGGAATATCGGGATAAAATCCTATGTGTTAATTCAGGTTATACTATCTGTATGCCGAATTTCATCCAAATCCATCCATCCGTTGCAGCGTGAAGATGCAACAAATACACACAAACTTTCGCATTTATAATATTAGTGTGATTCGCTAACGTCATCAAAGAGTAAATAAAAGGCGCACTCATCACTCATCAATCGTAATTGTTTTTAAATTTTCCAGCTAAACATAAAAAAATCGCTGCAGCTTACATATTGAACCTACAATTCCTCTTTCTTTGTAAACCATTAAATCCATCCTCCAAGCGCATACAATGTCTCAAAAGGCACCAAGGGAACTCAAGCAGCACTTTGTTCATCGTTGCATGCAAAGTGCGAAATTAGTTGTAAACTGCTACTTTACTGGGATTTAATGAGGCTGTTTACGACGACTTGTTTTTATTTCAGTGTACTTCTTGAATGGAGGATTAATACAACTTAAAGTTTAAAAATGGTTTCAGACACACTACCGATCTTGGATGTCGACAAAAAAGATAAAGGATCATCGTCATCATAGTCTGATGACACGTGTTATCTGATCTTCTTATATATTACTAATCACTTTAGATGGTAGGACATTTTACAATACTTGAGAAAGTGTGCAAAAAATGTCCTTGTTGCCGGTTCTTCTCAGTACACGGCTTCCTGCCGAAGACTTACGAAGCGATGGCGTAGGTAGTGACATTCATAATATAGCTAAATGATTGTAGCCAAAGATTTATAAAAAAAAAAGGTTTTTTTATATAATATTTACGGGTAAACACTGTGCCTTGATCTCACCTGATGTTAAGTGATGATAAGGCCATTTGGTGGAAGCGCACTTCACCCGGGATCTTCAACAAGTGAGACCCTGGCTCTTATCTCTAGCTGCCGGAACACAACAATGCTACAAACATTGATGTTATGACGACATAATATTTAGATAAGATGGTGGTAGCTAGCCAGGCGGACAAATAAGTCCTACCACCAGCCAAACCGAGTACACAAAGATGTACACCCCGCTGGGAATCGAACGCGGGACCTCTGGGTCTAAACCGGTGGTACTTAGCTACTAGACCACAGAGGCGGTTGAAGAATTTTAAATGTTGAATTAAACACGGTTTCCGCATAGAACCTTTTTGGAATTCTGGCCAGAATCCGACTGGAAGAAAATGTCTCTTTTGCCACATAACAAGAAGGCTTTAGAAGGTAAGCTTCATACATGACGTGCTTGAGCTAAGCACTCATAGACAACCTTTCACGGGCGGAATCGAGTAACAACTGAAAGAAGGTAATCTGCAGTCTTCTTAGTAGGTAATTTTGGTCCGTTTTGTCATCCCATCTCGATGGATGGGATGACAAAACGGGTCATTTTCCAAAAATCCTGAAACACTTCAAAATTTGTAACCAGGCCAAATACCGAAATTTAAGGAATTACAGATTTCCAAACATACTTTCCACCCTTATTTCTCCCCTCTAGGGAATATTTTTCAAAAAATGCAAAAACACGCCAAATTGGATAATACTTTAAAAATAACAATTTACCCAAAAAACCTTCTTCCCTTTTTTACTCCTCTAAAGGAAAATAAACAGAATGCTTGAAACACGTCATTCTTTGTTTCTCTTCAAAAAGCCAAATACCAATTTTCATATATTTTACTTCAAAAGTGACGGACTTTCATACAAACTTTCACCCCCTATTTGACCTCTTTAGGGTATGATTTCCGTAAAATCCTTTCTTAGTGGCTGGTTACGTCACTCAATTAACGTCCAAATGTCATTTAATTAGCTCGAGCGGTTTCGGCTCGGCGATGATGAATCAGTCAGGATAAGTCATTATATAACATATAGAAGATAGATGTATTGTACCAAATAAATATTTATTTCTATTTTTATTTCTAAAGGCACAAGAACTGAATCTTCAGGATCGGCAACCCTTTGATGTTTACAAGCGTCTACAGTATGCTAAGAAAAATCCGAACTTACACACTAACTGACTCATCAATACCCAGGTAGCTCAGTTCAAGCTCTAGGAACTAGAAAAAAAATCCCTCTGTGACAGAAGCTATCCTTATTTGGGGCGGGTGGCTGGCGACTTACTTAGATCCTTTGCGAGTAGAGTTTGCCCCAATGTAGTGTTCACGTTCAATCTTTATTTGTGGCGGGTGGCTGGCGACTTACTTAGATCTTAGCGAGTAAAGTTTGCCCCAATGTAGTGTTCACGTTAACCACATTAAATTAGTATCGTGCAAATATTGTTTATACAAAATAAATATTCAAATCAAACACAAACCTCGATCGATCTTGATATCATGCATCGATTATTTTAATAAACCATAATAGGTGCTGGTGTAGGGTTAACTCTCGATGGACGGAAGGTGTTGATTAGAATATGCTCCGGGGCTTAATTCACGCCTCCGAATTGTAACTTGAGTTGCCACGTTGTGTTTTCGTTTTGAATACGAAGCGATTTGTACAGAAAAGGGTTAGAAACTTTCGAAAAAGTTGTAGACTAGCTTTTAGAACAGTTGCTCTGAATATAATTGATTTGAATTTAAACAGTGATGATTTTTGGAATCGGAATTACTGTGTTTGGGCAATAAGTGAGCGTTGTTTTATTTGTTTTCTAATGAAGAGTTTTATAGTTATATTTGTAAAAAAAATGTTTTTTGTGGAAAAGCCACTTTTGATTCGTTTTATTGAATTTAAATCGTAGATTCATGGACGTGGTGATTATTTATAATTTGGTTCCCTTTTTGTAACTTATACCACTTGCGGTTGTCTTGTTTATTGATTTTACTTTTACTTTTTAATTTGATAAAACTAGAAAAACTCAACCTTCATTATCAATCGTTAAAAATCTGTATAAGACAATAAACAGATTTTTAAAACAGTAACACTAAGCAGAAATAGTTTGTTGTTATAAAAATTTTACTAGAAATAATAAACCAGTCTCAGGAATCTCGAGTGGGAATCGAGTGCTGCTGCTGAGGCTGCTTGAATTTTCTAGTATTTTGTTATTGTAACTATATATATAGCATATAGTAAGTAGTTGTCGCCCGCGACTTCGTTCGCGAAGACTACATCCCACAGGAACCTGTTACCGGGATAAAAAGTATGCTATATTTTAGTACGGGTCATGGTCTCAGTTTAATCCAAATCCGTTCAGCCATTTTTACGTGATGCGCGCTCAAATAAACAGACAAACAGATAAACAGACAAATATTCTTAAAACTGTTGTAACGCGTACTGTTATCGATTCTAAGTATCCCCAGCCAACTTTTTTTCGAATATCTTCCATATACAGACTTTCAACTCTCTTTAGCTTTATTATATGTATGAAAAATTGTTTATTGTGTCTAAAGGGTACATTAAGTTTTAACCGTATCTGGAGCACCCGTTTAAGCAAATATGTGCTTGTTTTGGGATACTCCGCTCTTCCATAACAATAACAAATAGTACCTAGTTAAATTTATTTCCATTACTTATAAAGTATTTTACCTTAATATTTTACAAAATATGTATAGATGTATATATAGTAAATGAGGAAATATATGTTACTGTAATACTGTAAGACACTCGAATATCTCCTTCGTTTTCCAACCCTGACCTTTTAAATCACTTCAAACACACAGTACGCAATATCTGTACGCAAAAAACATACGCAATCTACAATGAGCCGAACCAATTTCGCGTTTTTGTTTCGAAAATAATTTCGAAAACGTGGAGCAGTTTGTATGTTTCAAAAAGTGACCTTAACTCGAAAAGAAGTGGAAGAGGTATAATGAAGCGATGCCCTTGCCGCAAGTAGGTAATAATAAATACTGAATAAAGGGAGGCAACTCATTGAATTTCCTTTCAAGGATGCAGCACGCGATAGTGGCTTTGAAACTGTTTTTGTATTAATATTCCTTTTTTTTATTGTATGCCAAGGCCGATATTAAGTGCGTGCGACGAACAAGGGATCCATCTTTTTATGTTATTGGATATCGGAGAGGTTTTTTTTATTAAATATTATGTTTGATGCCGAAGTTTTTTATTTGTTGTTTTATAGAAAAATTTGCTATGAAAAAAACACAAATAATCTCCTGAATTTCTTGCGGTTCTTGCAGTACATAGTTTTCTGTTACAGATAGTGTTAAAAATAATTACACGAGCTGGAATTGAACTTACACGTTCTGCCCATTTTTGGTCCCTGTGCCAAAAATAATGTTTTTAATTTGTACCCAACAAAAGTGCAAATAAATATTGAAAATAGAAATGTTTACATTTTAGTGGTTTGAGCATAAAAAAATTATGACGTATACGCAACTATTTTTATATTAATTCGTATTGATCCAGCCTCTTGCCCTACTATCATATTGTGCAATAAAGATTATATAAATGTAATCATTATTATAATTAATAACAAATAAAAAAGTAAAATAAACATTTTAAAAACAAATATAAAAATATCAAGAAAAACATTCGGTACAATACTGAGTAGCAATAATCACACACACTTCATAACTTGAAGGAAGCTCGTTATAATCTTTCGGATGTTAGCAGAAAAAAAACAAAAGACACCGCAAAACAATATGACAAATAGATATTCAAACAAAACACTATTTATTGCAAGTCAGTGCGCAAGGATCGGTCGGCCACCAAAGACCGCAAATTAAAAAAATTGCGAAAAAAATATGTCTTTGTCGCAAACCGCAAGGATATCTAATACAAAACAAAAATAGAATCTAACACACAAGTTTTTATAAACAACTTGGTCTTTCGTACTTTAAAAATAAGGTTGCTATTCACATTTACAACGTTTTTGACAAATGAACTAATAACTTTGTTGCCAAATATTTGCACGAACTTGCACAAAAGCTTATTCATTCAATTGTAATCTCTAAATCTATGTATTAACGTACGAATATACTTTAGCAAAACCTGTATAAAGAAGTCGCATAGGCCATAATTATAGAAACACTTCATTAAGCAAATAGTTAATATTTTTGTCGTAAACCGAAAAACAAAATTGCCAGTCCTTTCAGAATGGTGAACAAAACAAATATTGATTATAATAACCGATACTTATTTCAATTTAATTTTGTGTGCACCGATGACATTTAGAGTGGTACCGTTCCTAATATTTGGCTTTGTGTTTTCACTACATAAAACTTTAATTATAGGGCTTAGATTTACCACGTGTATCGAAGCTTAGCGCATCTGTGGCCTCATAGTAAGATTAGCAGTTTAGAGCCACAAGGTCCAAAAATGGTGTGTTGCGAAGAATTTTCTCACATTATCTTATTTAATGTAAGCATAAGTACTTACATAATCATCATCATCATCAGCTTATTTTCTTTCCCCACTGCTGGGGCACGAGCCTTCCCTATGGATAGGGAGAACGGGTCATAAACCACCACGCGGGCCCAGTGCGGATTGGTGGTTGTTAACGACTGCGATTGCAGCCGGGACCAACGGCTTTACGTGCCTTCCTAAGCACGGAGGTGCGAGAGATGATAAATACGCACTTATGTAGTTACATAACTGCAACACATGGCTGGACACGTCAGCCGCATAGGCCCAGAGAGGTGGTCGAAGATCGTCACTGACTGGGATCCATGTGTTAGACACCGGAGACGTGGCAGGTCAAAGAGGAGATGGGAAGGTCCTGACCACTTTTTTGCCGGAGTGGTATGAGCGATAGAGACGAGTGGAGATGAGAAGGGAGGCCTTTGCCCAGCAGTGGGACATATAATGGGCTACATAAAAAAAAACTGCCGAGATTTTAATAGTCAGCGGCCGTTTTTTTCAATTGTAATTTTCTGCTATAATATAGCTTTATTTGATACTAGCGGCCCGCCCCGGCTTCGCACGGGTGTACATTTATTTTTAAACATTTTTTCTTTTTTTTTTAATATAGCCTATGTTACTCAGCGTTAATGTAGCATTCTAATGGTAAAATATTTTTTTTAATCGGTTCATTAGTTTTTGAGTTTATTCGTTGCAAACATACATACATACAAAAATACAAAGCTTTCCTCTTTATAATATTAGTATAGATATTAGGTTGCTATATGATAAGTAGTATTATGGTAATTTATATTTATGTATAGCCATAAAATCAAAGTGTAATCTCTGAGCCATACGACTGTAGAGCTGTTTGCCCAGCACTGGGCTCATTATCTCATTTATTTTCTAACGTTCCGCAAACAAGTTGGAACAAGGCGATTAAGCCTGATTACTGGGTGCGGGTTCGATACCCGATTATAGACATTTCCAAGTTTTGGCGGTTTCCAATATATTTTCAGCGTAAAAATAATGAATTATAGAAGGCGTCTGTTTGTTTTTGTTTTGTTTTTGTGGCGCTGTTTTTTTGAGTCAGAAGCTTTTTTGGTGTTCTAATGATCATCAACCATATTTTTTTTAGCTTAGCCATCGGAAGTAGTAACAACTATGCCGTTCTTTATGCTGACGTCAGTGCTGACGTTAGTAACTGGAACGCGTCAACAACAGTCAGCGTTGTACTAACTTTGAAGCTGCTTTCACCGCTAGATAGTTTTAGCTGGATATCTATTCAAGAAAAGAAAAGTTGTTGAAGGAATAATTAAATAAGTAACTCCGAGATTCGTATAACTCACAAAACTGCGTTACATGATAATGTGACAAATAGCAGTAGGTATCTTAAATACTCAAAGGCGACCTATCTTTTTTAGGGTTCCGTAGCCAAATGGCAGAAAACGGAACCCTTATGGATTCATCATGCCTGTCTGTCTGTCCGTCCGTATGTCACAGCCACTTTTTTTCGAAACTATAAGAACTTTACTGTTGAAACTTGGTAAGTAGATGTATTCTGTGAACCGCATTAAGATTTTCACACAAAAATAGAAAAAAAAACAATAAATTTTGGGGGTTCTCCATACTTAGAACTGAAACTCAAAAAATTTTTTTTATCAAACCCATACGTGTGGATAGGTCTTCAAAAATGATATTAAGATTTCTAATATAATTTTTTCTAAACTGAATAGTTTACGCGAGAGACACTTCCAAAGTGGCAAAATATGAGTCCCCCCCCTGTAACTTCTAAAATAAGAGAATAATAAAACTAAAAAAAATATATGATTTGATTTACATTACCATTCAAACTTCCACCGAAAATTGGTTTAAACGAGATCTAGTAAGTAGTTTTTATTTTTAATACGTCATAAAATACCCTTCGTGCGCGAGTCCGACTCGCACTTGAACGGTTTTTTGTAAATGGTTTGCTTATGTAGTTTTTTTTGTGCCCTTTTTTAAGCCCACGGTTTGAAGGTTAAAGAAATGAGGCTGACCATCAAATTAGCGTTCGGTACGATACACAATCGCCTCTGTGGTCTAGTGGCTTAGACCGCCGGTTTAGACCCAGAGGTCCCGGGTTCGATTCCTAGGGGGGGTACATGTTTGTGTACTCGGTTTGGTTGGTGGTAGGACTTGTTTGTCCGCCTGGCTAGCTACCACCATCTTATCTAAATATGTCGTCATAACATCAATGTTTGTAGTATTGTTGTGTTCCGGCAGCTAGAGATAAGATAGCCAGTGCCTCACTAGTTGAGGATCCCGGGTGAAGTACGCTTCCATCATTGGCCATATCATCACTTAACATCAGGTGAGATCTAGGCATTGTGCATACCTGTTAATATAAAAAAAAATATTAACTAATATCATCAAATCCCAAAAATCCATAGAGCCACAACTCGTCCGAACTCTAAACAGAGTCCAAACAAGTTTTTTTTTCAACCTAAAACAACACATTTTGACGCCCACTGTTGATTTTACAATATTGCTTAATCTCGCCCCGTATGAGAATTAAGAAACAAAAGGGAAAAAAATGGCGCCAAAAATTAGGGTTATTTTTTATCTGTGTCTGTTTAAAAAAGTATATTGGGCATTTTATAGGTGGACGCCTGATCTGTGGTGTAATGATAGGTTTTCTAAGAATGATTGGAACGGTAGGCGATCGATAAAGACTGTAGGGATCGGGAGAAATTGATAATGAGCATAGTTTACAAGAAGCGTGGTTTTAAATAGTTTATGGTTGGACTTGGAATTTGTAATTAGTATGGGAAGATTGTTTCAAACTGATTATTAAGCTGGAGGGTCACGCACGATTTTGTCAGACTATTGAACAATTACAAAATACAATTTAACTAGATAAAATCAATCAGTCTCAGGAAATATCTTGTAACTACAGTAACTATAGCATTGTGATAGCATAATTAAAATAATAAAAATATTATACAATTATTTAAAAAGCTGGGTGGTATTGACAGTTTCAGCCTTGAAGCGCTACAAGAAGGATAAACTATAGTCAATAGTCAACAGTATTGTCATTTATGTTGCCCAAAAGCAGAAAGGTGAGCTTTTTAAATAATTATGTAATACGAAAACAAAATAATATTTTTATGTAGGTATAGAGAGCGTTGATGTCTTTTAACATAAGAATAACAGTAGAAAAAGATTTTAACTTTAACAAGTTAAAGTTTGACGACCTCCTTGGTCGAGTGGCTTGCACACCGGTTTTCATGGTGTCGCCATCTCTGAGGTCCCGGGTTCGATCCCCGGTCGGGTCAATTTTTTGTCAATTCATAGAAACACCTGTTTTTCTAATTTGTTTCGGGTCTGGGTGTTTCCTATGTATAATAAGTATGTATTTAAGTATATTAAGTATGTTTATCCGTTCTCTAGTTAACCATTTTGTCGAGTTTCTTAAGGAAGCTCTTGTTGGGGCTAGATAATTGGTGTGAGTGTGGGAAACATTTTTTTTTTAAAGCACAACCAAGCACTTGATAAATATGACTAGGAATGTTTGTCTCGGTGATTCTAACAAAAGAGGAGTTCTAAATGCAAAAAAAAATACAATTTTCAAATAGCCCTAATAATACGGTCTCAGCAAAACTTCTCTTTTCTGTCGCTACCAACCGTGGTTTTTTTTTAATTCTCCCACTTCTCCATAAATCCCATAGATTGGATGCACCCTGATCCGTCATTACAGGATATAAGGTGATCGTAAACAAACAAAAACTGAATGGCTACAAAGTGGGCCGGCAGTACTGCACCGGATTATTTAATTGGTTGGCGAAACAAGGCGCGAGCTCGTAGACTTGAAATGTATAGAGTGGGCCATAAAAATTGTGTGTACTTTTAAAAGAGTGTTAGAGCAAGTGATTACGCCAAACCTCAAATTGGTTTATTTAAAAACGTATTAATAGTGTGATGGTAGCATGATTTTCATATTAGGACTATGTGAAAACTGTCAAAATCAGGTCGCTGCCGACACGATTGCATACGTTTTCAAATAGCAAAGTCGTGACCGAGGTTTTGCGTATCTCATTTACAAAATTTGCTAAATTAGATAAGTTTTCGCTAAGATTGTTTACAAACAATAAAATTAAATTATTGTTGTATGTATAAAGTACCTACATATTTTTAGAATTTAGTTCTGTTTACTTTTTTGACAATAATACCTATCGTCGCTGTAGAATGATAACCTTGTATGTCGAAAAAGCATTTTTTTTTTGTAAAAATCAAATGAAAATCACTTTTTTATAATATCGCGAAACAGTGTACCTAATATAATTACTACTTGTGTTCATTAAACATATTTTTTTAGTCTACATCAGTTTTTTTTTTACATTTGAAATTTAGTAACTATGTAGGTAATATAAAAACAGAAAACCTCTTTAGTCATTTAACTGGTATTATCCAGTTAAGTAAGGGATTGTTAATAACATAAATAGGGCCTTTTTATCATTTTTTGGATATCTGGACATACGAGGTTAGCATTCTACAGCGACGCTATTTAATTGAAAGGAAAAACAACTCAAATGATGTCATAAAAACGAATAAATATTAGTATTTTCTAAAATTGCTTTGCATTTTCAAATTATCAAAAGACTTGTCTACAAGACATTGGGATCTATGCAGCGTCTGCCCAATCACCGATCGATGATTTATGGCGCGAAGGCTTCGACGGATGTTTGTTTAATCGATTAAGGCGGTAGCGGGATAACACTAGCGGCGTTCGGCGAGAGATTGAGACACTTCAACTTGGGAGCATACGAGTATACGAGTATAATATTATGTGATAATAAATAAACAAAAGACATATTTTATATTTCCAAATGGATAATGAAAATCAATATCAAAAAATAAGTACTCGGACATTATTATTGTTAAATATATAAATAAAATATTTTTTCTTTTTTATAGATAGCTCAGCAAATGACTCCATCCCACCTGATGTTAAGTGGAAATGGAGTCCAGACGCGAAGATAACTGGTGCAGCGTGAAAACAAACGTAGCATCAGTTAACCTCACCCTGCCGGCCCACAAGGTACTTCTTCACGCCTCCTTTGAAGGACCCCATATCATAGGAAGGAGGGAAAACGTGTGCTGGTAGACTATTCCACCTTTTGGAGGTGCGACAAAGAAACGACATTATTATCTATACATTAATACGTGAAGTAAAAACTTTGTACCCGTATTTACGAAATTTGCGCGGACGGAGGAGAATGAAATTTCGCACACTTATAGTTTATATAGAGAAGATTATCCAAATGTAAATATTTTTTTTAATTATGCATAAATAATACATAAAATCAACAAAAACAACATTACACACACTACCATGTATTTGACACACACGTATTGTTTGTCTTTAATGCGGCCGACATCTGTCAATGCCAATCCAAACTCACATTCTATCTCTTTTAATTTTTCATTGCTTAGGATACAATCCGTGCAGCCTTAATAAAATTACGGTTGAATTTCGACCACTGGGCGACCACTAGTATACTATATAAATTGACCCCCACGAGCCAGGCCTAGCCTAGTGTGGGCGTCATTGTACACTCCTGTATTTTTATGATCGGATGTTAGTGACGGTAGTTGTTGACATTGAATGGGCGCCTTTGGCTTACAAAGTAAAAAATGTTGAATAATTTCGGCGGGCTGGTTAGACCCACGATAGCTCAATTGGAAGAGCACCTGACCCGGAATGTCAGAAGGGTGCAGGTTCAAATCCTGCTCGTGGAAATTTTTCAACATTTGTGTTTTTGTAATTTGTTCGCAACAAAATTTGCGTTAAAAATTATTTTAACATTTATAAATAGCTTGCTTACTTCTTAACTGATCTTTAATATTTGTAAAAATATTATGATCGGATTTTAGTGACGGTAGTCAATACTAAAGTAATATGACATTTTATGCTGAGAAGATGCCTTTACAGTATCATACACCATGTATAAATGAATCTACTCGCGTTTATTTTACACACTACTTTTTAATGTTTATCCTGACGTTTTGAACCCTTTGCAGGGTCCGTGGTCACAGGGAGACTGAGGTGTTGGTCGTCTCATAATTAGTTAGTAGCTTGTATACCCTCACTTAAATTAATCAGGTGCGTTCCGTTTTACGCAGAAAGAGCTTACACTATCTTTTGGTCTGGCAGTAGGTATGGTGTTGGTGCTGGGATTTAATGTTTTGTATAATGGGATCCCATGCTGGTGGTAGATTCCAACCATCTTCTCTATTAAAATTAGGATGTTTTTTAATTTCAATAGCCTCGCGTATCATCCTACACGTTACTATCGTAGAAAACAATATACACCATCTATCTTAAATTATGAATGTTTTATTTGTATGAATGTGTTAAAAAACTAAAAAAAAAACTTAAAAAATTAAAAAAAAGACTGAAAAAATGTTATTCCATCCTATTCTATTCTATCCTGAACGGGATCCAATTCATCGTAGCATTCTAGTTTCAGTATAGATTAAGTTATGAACCCTTTTTTATTTAGAAATTACAAGAGCTGTAATTAATATGTCACTTGATTCAAAAGTAACGTCGTTGTACTGTACTTTCTCGTAAATTCTGTAATCGCCTTTACTGATTAGCATATAGGTGAATTCCCATAGCACCCTTAAGGTCACGGTTGGTGACCGTGCCTTATGGGAAAGCGTGCAAGGAGACGGTCAAACGGACAGACAGACCGACAGGTGGCGCAGTTCCCACGAGACTGCCAATTACATCGCTTACTTGCAGTAAATACATCGCTCTTTACGGGTGACAATGAAATTGGCTTTTGTTTTTCGCCTACCTTTCACATGGTTATATATTATACATAGTCGTATATACATAATATCTATTTTCTTAAATTCTCTTGGCAAACTTTGTGTTTTGGCTGTCGTCAGTTTTCTATCAGTTATAGAGTGTTATAGAGTTGCTACTACTTCTTCTAGTTATTATTTTTTTTTTTTTAGAATGAGGGAAAATACTATTGTGTCATACGTAATTGATTTACGATTTATAGTATTACAGCTCTTTAAAGTTCACACGAAAAATCAAAACAAAACAACAATAAAGTACGTGGTTCTGAATTTGAATCTAATAATTAATAGATATGGAAATTACTATTCGGTTGCATTTGGAAATGCGATGATTACCGAAAATACCGAGGCACATTAAGAAAGTAGAAGCAATGTACTCTACCGTACTTCTCCAAAAGGGGTAACAGAGCATCAAAATCAGGAGTTTTTAGTAAATTCGCCGTGAGGGACCTCGACGCCTCATTTAGCATAACCAAAGTAGGGCTCCGAGGTACAAAAGATAACATCAATGACAGGTTGCTAGCCAATGCTATGCCATGCTAGCTACTTAGGTGCAGCGTGAAAACAACGCAGCATCAGTCACCTTCAATCTGCCGGCCCATAAGGTGCCTCTCCACGCCTCGTTTGAAGGCTCCAAGTCATAAGATGGAGGTAAAACGTGCGTTGGTAGACTGTTCTATCATTGAAAGATACGACAAAGAAACGAGTCACCAAATTTGTTTGTGCGTAATGGAATGTTTCAGGCAGTACAGCAGTGACTCCAAAGAGAAGCGTACATTCTCCTATGGAGGATAGGAGAAGGTGGGATTATGTCAAAGAGTTCTTCAAAGTATTCACCATGGTATAAGCGAAAGAAGACGTTGAGTGTCGCAATCATTGTCATCATCATCATCACCAGCTCAATATCTCTCATAAACTATCACGTGAGCACGATCAGATCGAGCGCTATAAACACTGCGCCATCGAACTCTTAGTGACGCAATATCTCTTCGTATTTTTTCATATTAACAGGTAATCACAGTGCCTTGATCTTCCCTGATGTTAAGTGATGATAAGGCCAATGATGGAAGCGCACTTTACCCGGGATCCTCAACTAGTGAGACCCTGGCTATCTTATCTCAGCTGTCGAAACACAACAATGCTACAAAGATTGATATGATGGCGACACATTTAGATAAGATGGTGGTAGCTAGCCAGGCGGATAGACAAGCCCTACCACCAACCAAACCGAGTACACAAACATGTTACCCCCCGCTAGGAATCGAACCCGGGAACTCTGGGTCTAAACCAGTGGTCTTAGCCACTAGACCACAGAGGCGGTTGCAGGGTTCGAGAGTATTTAATGGTATCGAGGAGGAGCTCGATGGCGCAGTGGTCAACGCGTCCAGTCTGCGATTGCTATGGGTGACCAAAACTTTATCCGGCTGCATTAGGAGTCGTTAAAAACCAATCCGCACTAGGCCCGCGCGGTGGTTTATGGTTCTCCCTATCTATCCAAAGGAAAGGGTTGCGCCCTAGCAGTGGGGCCCCCGATCCGATCTGAACCCCTCGGAGAATCTATTAGGGCACGGGGTTACACACTAGTACTATTATGCCGTTACCTCTAAAAAACCTCTTACGGTGATTCGTTTCACAAAGCTTGAGGAACCCTTTAAGGTTCTCGCCACCCCAAAAAAGACCGGTGAAGCTGAAAACGCCCAGTGGCAATCAGCAATATGGTAATAGTCACCTCTCGATCACACCAATCACCATGTCATTTTCTGTAGCGCCAGTACAGCTCACCGTTTATATGTAAATCGCGACCACTGACCGTGACCCATATGTTACTCGTTATGTGGTTGATACCATCGGCAGATGCGTGCTGTATGGTCCGGCGACCCTCGCACCTTTACTGCACCTTACCTATTTGAACCATCTTTTTAAATATCTATTTTATAGACAAAATTAGAGCAACAGAAGATAGTCCAGTAACAACGCTTTTTTAGACTCCATACTAATACAACTACAACTGTTACCTACTTACTATTGCCATCATCATCATTATGATGATGATAGTAAGTAGGTGATAGTACTACTTACTATACGATAGTAGTTACTTATTATAGCTTGCCTTTATTTCGTTAAAGGTGCGCCGACCAAAAAATGCCAAAAGTGCAGTTACGGTTAAGTTAATATAATTGAAAATACTATCTTATTACATAAACAAAATGTATATTTAGTATCAAACACATGTGTTTACAATTAGGCCGATCCATAAATTCATAACACACTATAGTTTTTTCTACAATATCATTTAAAGTTGGGGAAAAATCATGAAAACGAGTGGCGGCGTTTAGTTGATATGTTATAGTTTATCTAAATTATTGCACCTGTGATTTTGTCTAAACAATCACCAATGTCTTAACTACAAATCGTCTGTTTCATATTTTCGATTTATCGAGCGGTTTTTTAAATTATTATATTTCAAATTAACACGTTAAATTCTCCATACAAAATTACTAGAGCCACGCGTCATCAAATAAATATGGACGAAGACATTTCAAATAAAATATTTCAAATTTTTTATTTGTCACTTACGGATGGCGCACTCTTAAGGTTGTACGAAAGGGTTGTTAGGCCGTTCATATACCAAAAGCTTTTCGTACCACGGTATTCTGAATGGCCTAAGGACTCTTCTTCAATAAGGCGATTAGACCGACTATAATTTTTTTTTAATTTAGTCCTTAGTTTTACTGACGGGTAGAAAACGGTTATTGAAACCAGCAGTTGGAATAAATGTCTGAAAAAAACAATAAAAATGATTTTAAATCATAATGTTATTTTTCTAATGTAATTTTTTTACTATCCTTTCTAAAGTTTTCGCTAAAATAACATTGGTTCATACACATTCTTTTTCGTTTCGAGGTCACAATATGCAGAAATTAATCGTCAGTATAAAAGATAGGTCAGTATATAGTTTTTTTTAATGCGAGTAAATTTGTCAAAAGTATATTTTTTATGTCATTCATTATCAGGTGTACCAAAAAAAACACTGAAACCATAAATCCGAATGGCCGATTCGATTGGCCACAGACAGACCAGCAGCGAACCCGCGACTCCGTGACATATGGCGCGGCCGTTACCACGTGTCATGCCCACCTGAGCACCTGAGCCTGTGAGCCCTGAGCCCACGTGCTCGATCGGTTTTTGTTTTGTTACAAACGGATAGATTGGACTTTTTCTATTAACAGTAGTGAGATGAGATGTTACGACTTTGTGCATAGGAGGTACTGTCACAGAGACAACAACCTCTGTAGTCTTGTGGTTAGACCATCTCGGCCTCAATTTATTCCATTATATACTTTTTAATTTAGTTTTTTTTTTTAATAAGAGAAGGAGGCACACGTGCAGGCGGGTCACCTGATGGCGAGTAATCACCGCTGCCCATGAACACCCGCAAAACCAGAGGAATCGCAGACGCGTTGCCGGCCTTTAAGAAAGGAATAGGCTCGTTTCTTGAAGATCCCAAGGTAGTAACGGTCCGGAAATACCGCCGAGAGCTGTTTCCACAACACTGTAGTTCGAGGCAGGAAATTTCGTGAAAAACGCACAGTAGTAGACCGCCATCCATCAAGGTGATGTGGATAGAATGACAGTCGATTGCGTGTAGTGCGGTGAAGGAAAGCAGCGGCATCTTCTCGTATTAATTGTTTTTTACCTCTGTTGTGGACAAGGTCGCTGGTTGCACAATGATGGCGATTTGGTTATAACTGTATGACATGTAAGTTATTGTGTAATTGTTTTTAGTTCTAAATAAAAAAAAACTTCAACTTATAGGTAGGTCCCGGGTTTGATTCCCTGTATCTACTCTTACGTTGATGATAGGACTTGTCTTTGTCACCACATGCCCTTAACAAAAAAAACCAGACTCGCTTGATGCGGGTAAGGTTTTAAATGTTACGGCAACGACCGGGAGTAACGTGTTTACTTGTCTTCCGAACCAAACCTTGAGTTTAGACTTCTGGATATTGGTTAAGGACCAAGTTTGTGCGCCATTATGTCAGAATGGGAAATTATTTAACAATATCTTTGTAAAATGTTCAAATAATTTTTAACGCAAATTTTGTTATGAACAAATTACATCCTGCTCGTGGATTTTTTTTCAACATTTGTGTTTTTGTTTTAATTTAATTTTTTTATAATTCTATTGAGCCATTTAATTTTTGGTATCAAGAACGAACTTCGAAACTTCCTATTTTTAAAGAAAAAAAACGAAGTTGCAACATTAAAAAAACGTTTGAATAACTGAATTTATGCGATTTATAAATAGTCTATTATGAACAGTTCCAAATCCTCAAAAATGGCTTTTTACTTTCAATTTTATAAACGGTCGTGTTAAATATTAACGACACGACCATCCCCAGGTCAACAAGTCAGAAGATCAAGGACAGCCATATTGCCCCTGCTGATATCGCGGTCAAAGCAAGGGGCGCGGCGCCCGGGGGTTACCTATTCTGAACAAACGAATGTATACATACCTACAATTTTGTAGTATTGAAAATGGTCGTTCTACTAGTATACATATATACACACAATAGTGCGTATTGTAAATTTTTAACCTAAACCTTAATTTCAAAAGAATTGATTTAAAAAATCTTTGTTCGTATGAAAATTTATGAGCATTTAATGATGCATATTTTATGAACACTTATTCAAATTGAAATGTTTTAGTGGAAAATTGCATAATACAAATATTGTGAAACAAAACAAAATAATGTGTTAACAAATATAGACAGAAACCCATTGCGGAAAGCAGAAACTTTCCTCTTTCAATTTCAGTACCCGACAGTGTCCACAATGTACTATTATAGTTTTTAAACAATATGGTTTCAACAAAAATAATACGAACACACCAAAAATAAATAAATTGAGAGATTATTAAATTAATACTTTGCGAAACTTACAGAAGATCCTCGTATTGAATAAAAAACATATACCTACCTAGTTATGTTTCTTTTTGTTGTTATAAGTATTGTTCTGTATATTTGTTAGTTTATTTAATTATAACAAATTTATATTTATTTATAACAAATAATTAACGACTGGTTTTGAATATTTATAAAATACAGTAAAAAAAAATTAAATGCCTTAATTTTTTTACTGTAGTTTATAAATATTTAATTCAGATTAAGTGTAGCAACTCGCACTTAAAAATAAAAAGTAAAGATTGACTTGTTTTGTCGATTTTTTTTGTTAGTTATCCAATGAATCTTTAGAATAGGTCTCGTTGAGGGGTTGACGTTGAACCATTGCACACGGTAATATACCGTCGCGTCGCCCCGCTATGTGGAATTATTTTAATTAGCCAACCGTCCAGGGTAGCTGCACGCGATGACTCCTGACAATGATCTGGATGACTGGTGCGAGTTTTACTGACTAAATTTTCGAACCAGTGACTAATTCTAACGCTATGATTTCAATGATTAGAACTCCTTTTTATCTTATTCAAGTTCTTATCCTTAGAAATATAATATTTCATGATACTTTAATTTCAAGATCACCGGTGAGATTTAAAAATCGCTTCCCTGACCATTTATTATATTTACAAATTGCCGCACTCATAGACGTCAATTATCATTAATGATTACTTAGCACCTAAAATTGTTTATTGTAAATAAGTCTCTAACAGTGACGTTTCAAGCACATTTTCAACTGAACTGATATGTAATCAATAATGAAAATTGACGTCTATGAGTGCGTCTATACGTACGGAACGTCATACGCCCTGCATATGTACTACCGGTACATATGTGAGTGCCACGCCCTAAACAAGTTTATGTCCCTGACTTTTGCCAATTGCATGTTTTAGTAAAACTCGCTGATAATATGGTATGTGCGAAAATTTATGTGGCAGCATTTTGACTCTCCACGTTCGTCAACAATGCTGCTTCAATGCCAGAAAAAAAATTGTTGAACGGTGGAATTCCATACATCTTATTATGTAAAAACTAACCATGTGTAACTGTTCTTTGTTTTTCATTTGTGTGTGAGCAATTGGCAATAAAGTATCTATCTATTAACTTTTTAGAACCTACAAGAAACAATTTTGTTACTAGAATAAAAGTACTAGAACAGTTCAACGAGTCTTCTTGGGTCTCGGTAGCTCAACGGTCAAAGCATTGGATCGGTGATCCAAGGGCCGTGGGTTCGATTCACACTCGAGCTCCTGAGACTGGTTAATTTTTCTAGCAATATTTTATCGTGTAACTACATAACTATAGCATTGTAAATACAAACATTTTTAAAATAAAAATATTTAACGAACTTTTTTGTAGAAAAGCATGTATTTTTATGAGACCCCCTTATGCTTTAAACTTTCGGTCAACAATAGTTCCTTATATTAGTAAACTAGTAAAAACAATCATACTTATTACCAAAGGAGGTAAAGGACCAAAACTGTGGCTATAAAGAAATTCCCGACCCCCGCGGCTACCTGCTTTTTTACGACCGTCACGTTTTTTTTGCGGTGAAATCTAGCGGCTATTATTTCGTCTTATAGTATTTATCACAACATTTCTGGACGGGAAAGGAGGCCGCGTTATTATCCAGCGTTTTTGGGTTAGCGAACTTGCACTGTGATCTATGTAGTGCAGGGAAGATTTTTTAAGAAACCATGTTATGATGATTGGACAAGGACGTCCGATTTCGGCTTCATGAATGCATTAGTTGCTAGGTCTGAACCCAGAAACCCAAAAAAGCTTGATAATAACGCGGCCTCCAGAAATGTTGTGATAAATACTACTTATAAGACGAAATAATAGCCGCTAGATTACCGCAAAAAAGCGTTGTCGCTGTCGTCAGATCGTCGGAACGTCGGATTCGCCGGCTGGTGATTGAAAGAGGGTACCCGGTTGTTGTAAGATGGAAGTCGTAAGATGTTGTGACATGGTGCGTAGTGACATTACAGGGAATTAATAAGACCTCAATGCTTGAAATTAGCTAACAATTTTGATTTGCCTGATTGTTATTAGTAACAAACAGTACGGTAGATGTACAGACGGCTGCAAATCAGACTATTCAAAGCTGATAAGTTTCTTCAATAAATGTTCAATTATATTCCAAAGACATAAAACTCAAAATCTATTAAACCCACACACAACAATACCTTATTTTAGTTATAGTCCTAATTTGGTAATTTTTATTTTATTTTCATTTTTTTAAATATGTACGCCACCTATGGAAGAGGGGGGCCTTTTTTTATACGGAGTGGAAAATCTGCTAACAGACGCATCAGCGGGTTACAGGGGACCCGCTGGCTGTCCGAGGATGGCCAAGACTCTGTTCCAGGGCTTTGGCCCTAGAAAAAGCGAGTCGAGGCCAACTCGGTAAAAACCACTCCGATGTCCTTGGGACACCTTGGGACCAGCAAACCGGCGATCATCGTGCCGTCCTCATCTGAAAAGGACGCATCGAACGCCGGCAAGGTGGGGCCTGACGATATCATGGGAACCCTTTCGGACACTTCCACAACCCCGTCGGTGACTGCTCACCCTATAAGTAGATGGGCGAGCCCCTCCTCTGCCCCTAATTGGGGCGATGGAAAAGGGGGGCTATCTGCAACAGGCATTATTATAATATACTTATTAGGATGGTCCCAACCTAGGATTGTTGTTATACTGAATTTGTTTGAAATAAACAATTTTTTTTTTATTGATAAATTTGACAGTTTGTTGAAGTCCGATGCGCAGGAGTCCGCGTGTGTACTTCGAGTATCAGGGTTAAATACTCACCTACCGCTCGCTGTGATACATGTGCATTACATGTATCGTTTGTAACGATTTCGTGCGTATCACACATCAGCTCATCAGCAAACTGGTCCGTTTTTTACTAAGTATCTAACAAGCCGAAGGTGTCAAACCCATCCCATCATTACTGGATCGGTTCGGCGTTATCTTGATCGCCAAATAATGACACAAACATTTGTCACTGCTGACGACCAAGTCAACCCCTTCGGCGCGTGGAATCTTAATGATATTGTTTTTTGACTCTAATAGTTACGAAACAACAACGGTTAGGCGATAATCATTGATAGAAAAGTAAAAACTATTGTAAAAAATATTTTAAAAAATAAGTTCATTCTTAGTAGCATTTTTCTATAGTTAGTCGTGTTTCTACAATTCCAGCGAGTTGGGGGCAATAAATTTGACATAGTAGGTAACCATACTGCCTACCTATAAAGTTCTTAAAAGGACATATTTTTAGAATTTAAGTATAAATGAGGTAATTAACTATACCTATGTGTCTAAGGCGAAGTTTACAAACATTTGGTAAAACAAAACGACACTAATATGATAAAAGACTGCATCGGCGAAATATCTTTAAGTAGTAAAATAAATTTAATTAATAACAATTCGTTTGGCATACTTTCTGATACCAACCTTTTGTGAATCCGATTTTGATGAAATTTAGGTACAGAAGAGATAATAAGTATTACGACTTACTGTGACTAAGGGGACAGCAAATATTTAAAAAAAAAAATCGTGTTTATGCGATGCTAGTCAATGGTGACTTGAATAGATTGACGGACAGCTAGCTCACTCTGTTGAAAGAAATAGTATTAACTACCTGTTTTAAAAGCATTTCATAAGCATGCTCTATATTAGGATAGCACGCTGCTCGACCGACATAGTTCTTAGGGCGGCCGCCAGAGGGCGCTAATCATAATATTTTAATGTGTGATTTCAATGAAATTAAAAACCGAAATTAATCAAATAGATATTTAATAACATTATTTTATTAGTAAAAAAAGAATGGCTGTCTTATTTTTATCAGCATAAACAGATCCAAATCATGTGATGATAAGACACGAAAAACTCCCAACTGCATTTTAACTACCTAATAAATATGGTAGGTAATACACAAAAAGTATTTTACAATAAATCAGTCTCATCCGACTACTTAAAATTATTCATTTAAATTTTTATATCTTAAAACTTAATATATTTAGAAAAAAATATAATAAAGCAGGTATAAAGTATAAGTAGGAAAATTATATTCGCTTAATATGTAAGTCCCCGTTCCTCCAACTTTTCTCGTACTCCTTCCGGTTTCGGCCAAAACATCATAAGTAGCGTAGAACCTGTAAAATAAATATGGTTACATCATCAATCATCATCTCACGCCTCGGTGGCCATCGGTCGGCTTCGGTAGCAACGTTTTCCGAGATTCTGGGTTCAGTTCTCAGATCGGACAAGGTGTTTTTGTATTTTTCGATGCATTGCCTGGGTTTCGATTACCAACTCGCATTTGGCAAGCGTGGTGATTAAGCCAATACCCATCAATTGTAGCGATGACTTGATTTTAATTATGAAGACCTTTGCCCAGCAGTGGGACAGCTTATAAACTTACTACTACTACTCTTAATGTCACCTGGGCTTATTACGAGCCTTACTTCTAAGCTCTAGTTCTTTTAAACCAATGCTTAATGGTAATACAGAGATGTTTAAAGTTACTAAAAATTCACGAATGAATTCCCCGATCCGATTCGTACCCTTCGGAGAATCTAGAACCGCCGAAACCTCCGAAGGTTTAAGTAAAGAACCCTTTAAGTTTCCATCCGTCTGTTTCCGTCCGTTTCCGTCTGAGACAAATAGCAAACTCTCTCCAAAAAAAACGAATGAATATTATATTATAATAAATTCTATCGCCAGAACAGTATTTTAAATTAGCTTCACCGTTTCAAACAGCACTGTTGTTACAGCGTACTCACCAGCAGCGAAGGCTCCGAACACGCTGAAGGCGGCCAGACAGTGGGTGTTCATGGTGGCCCCCAGCAGGTACGACCCCACGGCAGCACCAGTCCGCCCCACCATGTACATCACACACATCGCCATGGCCCTGCAAGGTAAACAGTCGTTATACCAACCCTATATGCTATCAGAGGCCTGCAGATAGAGAGTGTAAAATACAGAAAAAGAGCAGCGTCTTCCTATCATCTATCTATTGATGCTTTTTTCATTTTTGACCGAGTGGCAAAGCTTTCGGCCCAACCCGAAGTTCAATTACCAGGTTAGACAAAATGTGTTTCGGATTTTTCGATGCATAACCCGGTTTGGTGATAACAAACACTCCATCGAGTGACCAGCTAGTTCGTCCGTACGTTCGTACGTCCTTTCGTCTTACATTCCGTACTTCGGAAGGTACGCAAAGCCGTTGGTCTCGGCAGCATAGAATATTTTCGAATTCAAATTCAAAACCATTTATTCAGTTTAGGCTACAAGTAGCTCTTGTGAATGTCACTATGGCATCTGTTCGTAAGTCTACTCTGGGCGGAAGATCTTGTACTGAGAAGAACCGGCATGAAACTCAGCAAGTGTCCAGCTCTTTTCTCTCTTACAGCCCGTCAAAAATATTGGAAAATGCCCTATCATAGCAGGACACTTTCCATTACAAATAAACACAAAACATACTTATAGAAGACAACCACAACATGTAAAAAAAAAAACAGAAAATAAAAAAACTCGGTTAACAAATTTACATCAGGTAAAGTTTCAATTTCCACAATGTCATACAGTACCACTACAGTACTCTAGTAAAAGTCAAAAATTGTTTAAGAAAAAAAAAAGCAGTCGTTAACAACCAGCAATCCGCCTAGGGTCTGCGTGGTGGTTTATAAACCCATTATCTCTGAAGGTGTCCACCTACAGGGCAGGTTCGTCTTCAGCAGTGGGGTGGGGGACTGCGTTGTAATTTATAACCCGTTCTGTGGTGGTTTGCATAGGGAAGGTTCGTGTCCAGCAGTGGGGACTTTAAGTAAAAAATGATGGTGTTCCCACCTTAGACAAGTTGGGAAGACGTCCACAGCGATCGCAGCCAGTATAGAAGCAGCACAGCCGGAGCACAGCGCCAATATCAGCAGGGTGGTGGCCGCGGCTCCGTGCGGCACGAACGCGGCAGCCGTAGTGGCGACGCCACACACCACCATTATACCACCTGGGGAGAAGTCAACGAAGAAAAATTCAGTCATGTTTTTTTACTTAAATAAATTTCAAAATAAGTAAGTACTGACTTTATTTCCCTGTATATTTTTCATATAATATTTACGGTCACGATGGGCATGAGAAATAATAAAAATCCTTTTATTTATATATAGCTTGCTGTGCCCCGCGGTTTCACCTGCGTTAATTAGCTAACAATCTATTGTATTATTTTAGAACTAATTTGATTACCATAAAAAAGGTTATTGTGAGTCAACCTTAAAAGCTAGACATATGATGTCGCGGATTTTTTTTAGAACTTTTAAAGGGGAACAATTTCGTAATACATGATTTTTGCGTAACTTTCACCGTTTACGCAGCGCACGCAAGGAAAGCTCTCAAAAAATGTTTTCCCGTTTTTGCAACATTTTTCATTGCTGCTCCACTCCTATTGGTCATAGTGTGATGTAATATAGCCTATAACCTATCTAAATAAATGGACTATTCAACACAAAAAAAATATCAATTCGAACCAGTAGTTCCTAAGATTAGCGCGTTCAAACAAACAAACAAACTCTTCAGCTTTATAATATTAGTATGATATCCGATACATACTTCAAAGTTTTTTTTTAATTAATACCAATAAGCCACTTAACTTTATATGTCTAAAGTAAATACAGAGATCTTAACACTAAAAAAAATTGTAGATATTATAACTGAATTTATCAATATTTTTATTAGTTCATCGTAAGTTTCAAATTACGATTTACGTATACGTACTTAAAATCAGTTGAAATCCACGTGAACGAAGTCGCGGTAAAAGTGCTAGTCATAAAATATATTGTTTCCTCATGGACTTTGTGTTCGTGTGAAAGGCTAGCCGGGAGACGTTCCATAGTTTCGTTGAACTTTTAATAAATTTGATAAGACATTAGAATCAAGTTTACGGAAGAAGGTTTGTACACACAAAACTTTATAATTTTATAATGATTACGTAGTTTACAAATATTATTAGTCTTATCTTAACACCATTAAGTCTCGATGTTCTAACTTTTTATTGAATCATACTGTCATTAACCCAATTTATGGTTAATGAATGTTTTGATTTCTTTGTCAAATATCACATTGCTCCACATAAGTAAATAATACGGGTACAATAACATTACGTTTGGATAAGTATGATGAAGTTACGCGATAGGTTTGATACGAAGGAGTTCGTAACACTAACAGTAAAGAGTTTTCTTTCCAATCTTGTTATTAAACGCCAGGATGATCATGAAGATCAGCATAAACATCGCCTTTATCGCAATAGCTATAAAGACCACCCTTACCAACACGATAGGATTGATACGAAGGAGTTCGTAACACTTACAGTAAAGAGTTTTCTTTCCAATCTTGTTATTAAACGCCCCGATGGTCAGGAAGATCAGCATTAGCATCGCTTTTATCGCAATAGCAATAAAGACCCTCCTTACCAACACGATAAGATTGATACGAAGGAGTTCATAACACTTCCAGTAAAGAGTCTTCTTCCCAATCACACTAATTATTATAAATGCGAAAGTTTGTGTATGTGTGTGTATATTTGTTGCTTCTTCACGCTGCAACGGATGGATGGATTTGGATGAAATTCGGCGTACAGATAGTTTATAACCTGGAGTGTTTATCTCAATATTCCCACGGGAATGAATGGAAACTGTCAAAGCGGTATAAAGTCGGCCGGGTCCACTAGTCTTGTTATATTTTGAACGCAATGACAATAAGGGACATTTTTACCAACGCGATAGGTTTTATATGAAGGAGTTTGTAACACTTACAGAAAGAGCGGTTTCGAGCTACGGCTACGTCCGATCCGAATCCGATCCGAACCCGTGAAAATACGGTCCGGAATAGTCGTAGAACTATTTCTATGGCAGTTTACGCCCTAGATCCGACTTCCGTCATCCGATTTCTTTTCACATCCGATTTTCACGGGTTCGGATCGGATTCGGATCGGACGTAGTGCGGAATCGCTCTAAAGAGTTTTCATACGAAGGAGTTTGTAACACTTACAGTAAAGAGTTTTCTTCCCAATCTTGTTGATGAACACCCCGATGGCCAGGTAGGTCAGCGCGAACACCGCCCCCATAGCCATGGATATGGGGAACACTCCTACTGACACGTCCGACTTGCAGACTTGCTCCACTGACAATGACTGTGATAAAAAAGTTGAACGATTTAATTACTTTTTACCATTAGAGTATGTTTACGGTTATAGAGTAAGATCCCGTGAATGCCAAACCTGCTTAACTTTATAAAGGCTGATTTAGAACAAGATAGATACATGAACTTAATATATGGGCCTACTAGCCATAAACATATATACAAAAAAAATATTTTAATATGTGTATTTCAATTTTTAACAGGCTTCCTGATGATATAAAACTAATTAGTATAAATAAATTTAAAAGTGTATTAACAAAATAGCTATTGGGACATTGTTTTTATAGTGTTAGTGAATTCTTAAACCACAAAATGTATTCATTTTGTGACATTAATTAAGATTTTTGCACGCCTGCTTGCAGGTTGAATAAAATTGTACTAAATTAAAAAAAATTACATACTAAATTACTGTGTTCTAGCAAATAAATGTATTATCTTATCTTATCTTATCTTATCTAGGAAGAGCTCGATGGCGCAGTGGTTAACGCGTCCGATCTGCGATTGCTAAGGTTAAACAACTTTTGCAAAAGCCTGTCATCTGTTAGGTGACAAAAAAAATTCATGTCGAACTGCTCCATGCTTCGAAAGACACGTATAGCCGTGGGTCCCGGCTGCATTAGCAGTCGTTAACAACCACCAACCCGCACTGGGCCCGCGTGGTGGTTAATGAGCCGTTCTTTATATCCATCCATAGGGAAGGCTCGTCCCCAGCAGTGGGGACATAAAATGAGCTGAAAAATGAATGAACGGTCGAAACACAACAATGTGAGGCTAACAACATCGCTGCAGGGCCGTAGCGAAGGAGGGGCATTGTGGGGCAATGCCCTACCTTAAAATATCAATGCCTTACCTTAATAAAATACCTTAATAACCAACTAATAATAAGCAAAGTACTGTAAAGCAGATTTAAGACGGAAAAAAATACTAGCATATAGTGGCATCTAGTCTTACAAAATAAAAATAACAGTAAAAAACAAAAAATCCCTTAAATGCCGAATGGGGGTCATACCACCCATAAATACAAACAACTTTTACTATGGCACCAACTTCGAAATCGCAATTTAAAGGAATTTTGTTACATCCTGTATCATCATCATCATCATCAGCTCATTTTTATGTCCCCACTGCTGGGGCACGAGCCTTCCCTATGAATGGATAGGGAGAACGGGCCATAAACCACCACGCGGACCCAGTGCGGATTGGTGGTTGTTAATGACTGCTAATGCAGCCGGGACCAACGGCTTTACGTGCCTTCCGAAGCACGGAGGAGCTCGAGATGATACATTTTTGGTCACCCATCCGATGACCGGCCTTTGCGAAAGTTGCTTAACCTCAGCACTCGCAGACCGGGCGCGTTAACCACTGCGCCATCGACCTCCTCCATCCTGTATATCACCCCGACAATTGACTCGCACATGTTCACAAATCAAGGACACAAAAATTCGATTGACCAGAACAGATCAAGTAACATTTTTACTTCCGCCCTTAAATTCAAGTCTAGCTACGGCCTTGCTTCGCTGTTGTGGCGACAGACTGATGATAAAATGGTACCTTGCAACCCAGGCAGTTACCTAATAATAAACCCTACCACCAACCAAACGTACAATAAGTATGTTTACCCCGTGAAAATGAAGCTGGGAATTGAACTGAAAAACTGCTAGACTTTCTTTATTCATACTAAAACATCATAATATGACTCACCGACTCATTTCTCTGCTTCAAGATCTTCTCCTGTATGATGGTGCATATAGTGAGACTCTCTTCACTGGTATTCTTCAAGATATTATTCAAGATGTCAGGTACCCACATGTACAGACCGCTTGAACTGAAACAAATAAAACACCCTCAAATAACAATTGTCTTTTTATGATTATTTACATATAATTTTACGCAAATATTGTTCAGAACAAATAACAAATTGAAACAAGAAGAATAGGGCTCCTTTGGCTTACAGAGTAAGAGTAGATAGTGTTGATTAATTTCGGCGAGTTGGATTGAGCCACGATAGCATAGTTGGTAGTGCACCTGACCCGGCATGTCATGGGGTGCGGGTTTGAATCCCGCTCGTGGAATTTTTTCAACACTTTGTCCTTTTTCAAATTGTCTTTTCGTTTATAATTGGTATTAAGTATTAATATTTTCTTGCAACAAATATTCATCATCGTCATCAGCCTATATACACTCCTGAAGGCTCCGCCCATTCCAAATGAACAATAGCACATTCCTATATGTGCTAGGTATTACATCTTCACATTTTGGGCCAGAAGTTACCTCACCAAGGAGCAATACCTAAATAAAAAACATAGCGTCTTACAAATAAACAAAGGATAAGGTCCGAATAGTTATTCCAAGTTTTGTCTCTTTTAATTTGAAATGACGTTCACATGACGGGAACAAAACACGGAATAACTCTTCCGAGCATATTCCTTGTTTATTTGTAAGGCACATAGAATATTACCTCGTTGCTCTACATACTCGTATATATAAAAACTACTTACAGCATGAAGACAGCAAACATGGAGACGTGTGAGATGAGCACACATCTCAGCAGCGGCGGTCTGAACATCAGCGAGATATTCTTCACGGCTCCAGCAAAACCGGCAGACTTATTCGACTCCAAACTACCAGACACTATCTTCTTCACCTGAAACAAAACATTTCTTATTTAGAAAAAGATAATAATAGGACCACATTTTATTTTTATATGTAAAATGTTGTATGTTTACTGTTGCCAACTACACCCTTACGGTCTGCGATTACTAAGGTTAAGTAACTATTGCAAAAGCCGGTCATCGGATGGGTGATCGAAAATTTATCATCTCGAGCTCCTCCGTGCTTCGGAAGGCACGTAAAGCCGTTGGTCCTGGCTGCATTAGCAGTCGTTAACAACCACCAATCCGCACTGGGCCCGCGTGGTGGTTTATGGCCCGTTCTCCCTACCCATCCATAGAGAAGACTCGTGTCCAGTAGTGGGAACATAAAATAAGCAAGTGAGTGTAAACCCTGAAAGTAGTTGATGGGCGTGGAATCAACTATCCGTTAAGCTACTAACGCGACGTTGATGGATAACATCGGGTATGACATTCTTTTAAACTCCTATGCACGGAGGCATATTCATTTAAGGAATTAGGGTCGACAACGCGCAAGTTACAAACGTCACTCTCCATTAGGCAGAGGAAGCAGGCTCAATTTTTTTTTCTAGTTAATCAATAATTTAAATAATAATAAGCCCTCAAACCCAGCAGTTGTTGTTACTCAATGCAAGTACGATTGTTGTGTTTCAAAAGGTAGAGATCATAAAATGATTTAAAAAAATGATTATTTTTCCACATAATTATATGAGTACAAATACAGGCACACTTATTTCAATGGAACGTCTAGATGTACGATCTGGAGGTTTTTAAAGGACTCCAGATATAAGAGAGATAAAACAACCAGTTGGGGTATTGGGGATTCTGGAGAAGTTCGCCACATTTAGCTTGTTCGTGAATACAAACAGGCGAGATGACAGCCAAGCAGTTATAATAATAATACCACCCGCGCTCATCTGTTATGAGGCTGTACATCCCGCGGAGATGTGGGGGCCGCGGCTTTTTAAATGCCAAGGACCTACATAACCGTGAGGTGTGCAGTCTCAGGGATTATTTTCTTAACAGTGCGTGCGGGATGCATTTGGATGTCGTGGCTGTTGATAGACACTTTACGCCGCTGTCCTTGGCAACAGAAAATTGGCGCAAACCAGTGGTGCTAAGCACTCTCGATCGCAAGGAAATATGGAAGACCAAGGTGCTACACGGGCGCTACTATCGGGCTCTAACTGGGCCTGATGTAGATTTGCCTGCCTCGGTGAACTGGCTACGTTTCGGTGACCTCTTTGGGGAAACCGAAGGTTTTGTCTGTGCCATTGAAGATGAAGTTATCAAGACGAATAACTACCGGAAATATATTATGAGGGACGGCACGGTCGACATCTGTCGGGCATGCCGCCGTCCAGGTGAATCACTCCGACATATTATTTCTGGTTGTACTCATCTTGCTAACGGAGAGTATTTGCACAGACACAACCAAGTAGCCAGAATAATTCACCAGCAACTTGCTCTTGGATATGGCCTTGTTGAATCGGAAGTGCCGTACTATAAGTACGCACCTGCGCCAGTACTCGAAAATGGTCATGCAACGCTTTACTGGGATCGCTCTATCATTACGGACAGGACTATTGTCGCCAATAAACCTGATATCGTGGTGGTCGACCGATCCCAGCGCCGGGCAATACTGGTAGATATCACCATACCTCATGATGAGAACCTTGTGAAAGCCGAGAAGGACAAGCTCAGTAAGTACCTTGACTTGGCTCACGAGATTACCGCCATGTGGGATGTGGATTCAACCATTATTGTACCGATAGTCGTTTCGGCAAACGGTCTGATAGCGAAGAGCCTCGATCAACACCTAGAGAGGCTCTCGCTGAAAGGTTGGGTTAAGGGTCAGATGCAAAAGGCAGTACTCCTAGACACGGCACGTATTGTCAGAAGGTTCCTCACTCTGCAGCCCTGACCACCGGTAGCTTGGGCCCTGCCCCGCTGCTGGTGGTACTCTAGGATTAGGTTTTTATAATGTTTTATTGTTTTTATTTTAAAATATTGTAAAAATCTAGTTTTAAGAAAAAATAAAAAAATAAAGGAGATAATAATAATAATACTTTATTGACCAAGAGAATACATAATATATAAGACTTAAACAATGATTACAATTTTTAAAAGACTAAACTAGACTAAATAAGATCACTAACATCAAAACTAGGCCGATCCTGTGTCATAGATGCTAGTTACTTCCTATGACATTTTTCTTTTAATGTACGTAGCACACGCATTACATAATTAAATAATAAGAAGTCGCGTCAACACTAAGGGGAAACAGTGAATACGTGCGTTCCATAAATCATGTTTTACAAAATAAAGTTTAAATGTGAATATAAGTACCTTGTAGAACCACAAAAAATAAAATAAAATCTTACTGTAATATACGGTAATATCATCTATGTTTATCTCCATGATAATAATGCATGTAGTAAGCATTGTTGTGTTCCTACAGGTAGAGATAATAAAGCCCACTCCTCAGTAGTTGGTGATATCGTGCTAAGCTACACCCTCAGCTTTATCGGCACTATCATCAGGTAGGATGATAGCCAGATAGATTGAAAAATTTCATAAATAAACTTACTGGGTAATTATACTGTGAAGTACCATGGTTCCAGGCGTACATCTTCGCTAGCACTGGAAGGGCTGCCTCTGGGCCTTTCGAGGATAGCAAGTACCGAGGGCTCTCTGGCAGGAACAGCAGCAGCGCCGCAGCAGCCAGTCCTGGCGCGCACCAAGACCAAATGAACGCGCGCCAAGGCACTATCCTCACAGTGCCTAGGGCCAACGACCATTTGCCAGGAATTATCATCCAGGCTAATCCTAAAACAATGATTTTTGTTAGAATTAGCAATAGGGCCAGGTATGTGTTTGCCTGAAAATTGCCTGGTTTTTTTGTATCCTAGCTAATCCTGAAACAATATAGGTAAAGTCTATATTCGATCTCATGCTCGACAAAGGCTTCCATCATTGAAATCAAATTCATTTAGGTACTCAGTTTAGGCTACAAATAGCTTTTATGAATGTTACTATGTAATCGATTCATAAGTCTACCCAGGACGGAATCATCACTAATTGATGGGTATTGGCTTAATCACCACGCTTGCCAAATGCGGGTTGGTTATCACAAGACCGGGCTATACATCGGATAAACCGAAATACACTTTTCCCAGCCTAGGTATGACGTTGAATTGAACTGGAACCCTGGTTATCAACCGATTTCGACCCAGAATCAATGATTTCTGTTATAATTAGCATTATGACTAAATCTCGCCACGTATTATGGTAAAGCTGACCTGAGCAAACGACCCTTTCTTAGGAATTACCATCCAAGATAATCCTGAAACAATGCTTTTTATTTTTGTAAGTAAGTTTTGAAAAAAAATTGTTTTGCAATTTTAGTCAGAGTTACTAACTCCTATCACATAGTGATTCACGTAAATTACATGAAACCAGTAATCATTGTTAATGTTATTGTACTTTTACGTACTTAAGTCATATCTTTACTCATGCGTTTGACCTATTTATCGGTTTAGAGTTGTTTGTCACTAAGTTTGTTTTAATATAGAAATTCATATCATAAGATAACTTTTAATGGATTTCAAAAGAAAAATCTACTTATTTGGAAGTATTTTTGGTCCATCATCATCATCATCATCAGAACCCTTACAAAGTTCTACTGCTGAGCGAAAGGATTCTCATATGACCAATATCGAAGCATCCGTACTTACCATCGCCGATCCACTATCGAGTTTCTTAAGTGGTAGGTTTCTACCCAGAATCTGACTGGATGGCAACCACCCTAATAGCTATTTCTTCCGTCAAGCTGCTTTACTTTTCATTGCTGTGTTTTAATATGAAGACCCAATGAAAATTCAGGGTATATAGGCATAAGAACTGAAACTTCAGAGGTGGCAATGATCTCGTAAGTGCACAAAGCGGAAAACCTTCACCTAAAAGTTTTACTATTACTTACTTTACTTTTACTTTTAACGCTGTTAGGGAGAAAAGAAACGCCCTTGATAATTTTTTGCCGGTTCTTCTCAGTACAAGGTCTCCCGCCCTGTGTAGACTTACGAACCGATGGCACAGTGAGAGTGACATTCATAAGAGCTTTTGAGCCTGAACTGAATAAATGATTTTGAATTTTATACTGAATTGAGCAAAACAGGCAAGATACTCAGGGCATTTCTATTACTTTTCTCGTATGCATACTCCGTAACCGTAACCGGAGGACTTCAGGCTCTTCGCTCTTAAAGACTTTGCCAAACTTATGGCATCTATCTTTACAGAGGAAGAAGAGTGAAAGAATGAGGTTGCACAAAAGATCCCGATGGGTCGAAGTGTTACTGCGAGAGGGAAACCTCAGCAGGTCCCACTAAGATAAGATGCGTACTCCGTACCAACCTGGCAGCGTGATGAAGGAGAAGGATATGAAGACGGACCCCCACGCGATGGCGGACGCCCGCTTGCTGTTCATATGCATTTCGCCCAGGTATGCGTACACTGTGGCACTGGACGCTGATACCCTGGAATAAGAAGCAAAAAAAACATACCTAAAAGTAGTGTAAAATTATTAAATAATAGATGTTTGCCTAGTGTCGGAAGGTCCGCAATGTTTGCAAAAAAATCCGGTGTAGTAGTTATCAAATTAAATCCATTAGCGGCGCTAGTGTGCCTAACCCTTCGCCTTACGAAACTTTGGGTATTTTAAACCCGAGCTAATACTTCTTCGGATACGGACTTCCGGATATCGGACCAATCGAGGTGGGCTATGATCGGATCTTCCATGTTAAGGTTTAATTCAATCAGTTAGACGTTTATAAAGTAACTAAGATAAGCAACAAGGATATACTTTTAGTTTAAAAAAAGAAACTATACTTAACACCCACACCGTACTTATTACCATGCCCAAACTAAAAATAGCATGTACGATGAACTCTAGTTCCTATTATATATTCAAAAAGGTTGACTACACATAATACAGTAAAAACAAGATATGGGACGATAAAAAAATCGAACATCGTAAAACTAAAAAGTTTTGTATTAGAATAGAATTTAGGACGTAAAGGACTGATGGTCGAGAAACTGTCAACCTCTGTGTAGAGTTGTTCGTTTATATCTCGGGAGTCATCTCAGGAGGTTTGGACGATGATAAAAAAGTCAACCTGTATAGTCCGTTTTCCATGTGGTGTTCCGTCCATAAGTAAGTTAGCCCTAGCAGTCAGGACTTAAAATGAACTGGTGATGGTGATGGTGATTACGGCTGTCACAAAAATAACCTCATTGAAAATACCAATGTAAAAAATAAAAAAAGATTTGAAGAAGTAAAAAGGTACAAAGTACAATCTATATAAATAAAATGAATGTTGCTAAGCGCAAAACTCGAGAACGGCTAAACGGATTTGGATGAAACTTTACACACAGACAGACCATGACCCTGACTAGTACATAGGATACTTTTTATCCCGGTAACAGGTTCCTGTGGGATAGTGTAGTCTTCGCGAACAAAGTCGCGGGCGACAACTAGTTTTATATAAGGTTCCTTTTTATCAACTGCAAATATTTTGACAAAACATCTAATTATATCAGAGAAATAAAGCATTTAAAAAAAAATCAGGCCAGTTTTTTTTTTACTTTTTCTGACATAAAAATTGTAATGTTTGTAAGAGCGGCCTCTCTGTCGGCTCTTTTGAATGAAACTAGGGGCACGTGTAAGCGGTGAAGGCATTGCGGCCTCTCTGTTTCGGCTCCTTTGAATTGAAACTACGGAAAGTGCTTTATTTTTCTTTTTAATCGAAATGTCTTTGGCGTTTTTCTTGAAAACTAGCGTATAAAAATTTAAGGTTTTTTCATAAACATAGTTTATTTATGTTGTTGAATTATCCTCAAAATATTTGCAGTTGATAAAATGTGACCTCATATAAAGACAAAAAATTATGTCCAGTTAGATCACCCGGGCGAATAGGTATCACCTAAGCTTGGCACCCAAGCTATTCTACTTAGATCACCTGGTGAGTCCATTAGTTGCTCTGTAGGTAAATAAAACAATTTCGAAGATAATATAAGATTCCCATCAGACTTACAAGCATCCTGTGAACACCCTTAGAACGAGTAGCATCCACACGTTGGTAGAGAAGGAGGATGCCACAGAGAATACTGCTGACGCCAGCATGGCTGGTAGCATGACAGCGCGCCGCCCGAGACGGTCACCAAGGTACCCCCACAGGAACGACGTGCAGATGATGCCTGCGATAGCAAACATTGCTATTAGGTTTAAAGGTATTTATTCTCATACAAACATTAAATTCACTAACAATAATATTTAGAAATAAAGACATTTTTCGCCTTTGGTTGCGTAGCGGTAAAAAACACAGATAAGTAGGTATAATATAATGATAATTTACAATATTTATTATCACATCTAGGAGCTCGATGGCGCATTGGTTAACGTGCCCGGTCTGCGAGTGCCGAGGTTAAGCAACTTTCGCAAAGGCCGGTCATTGGATGGGTGACCAAAAGTTTATCATCTTGAGCTCCTCCGTGCTTCAGAAGGCACGTAAAGCCGTTGGTCCCGGTTGCATTAGCAGTCGTTAACAACAACCAATCCGCACTGGGCCCGCGTGGTATTTTACGGCCCGTTCTCCCTATCCATCCATAGGGAAGGCTCGTGCCCCAGCAGTGGGGACATAAAATGAGCTGATGGTGATGATGATGATGATTATCACATCACACGTCACCAGCTCGTTCTAAGCCCCTACCGCTGGGACACGAGCCTTCGTTATGGATGTAACAGCACACGGAGAACCGGACATTTTGAAAAAAAGGGGACGGAAGAACCGCGACATAACTCTTTGCCACCTGAGGAACTGGAGTTTTCCAGTAAGGAGGACTTGCAGGGTAAAAAAGTGTCATAAAGCACCACGCAGGCTCAGTGTAGATTGTTGGTTGCTAACGACTGCCACTGCAGCCGGGACCTACGGTTTCCTTAGCACCGAGTTCAAGATGACAAATTTTTGGTCACCTATCCGATGGCCGTCCTTTGTGTAAATTGCTTTAATAACTTTAGCAAACCGCAAACTGGAGGGCGTTAACCAATGAGCCATCAACTCCTAAAATAGGAACAATATCATATTCTATAGAAACAATAATAGGGCCAACATGGCCTAAATTTCCTAAATTACCACTACACTTATGAGCTACTGGTATATGCATAGAGCAATTTACGAAACACTACATAGTACATATATAATATACTACTTTAATCTCAGCAATGAGATCCATTGATACTTCCACCGTGGTGCATTACACGCGCCCGTTCAAAGGCCTTGCACAAATGTCAACGACCCCACCTCAGGTAATCACCGCTGATAGCAGGTTGGTACGTTAATGCCTAACTCGTTTTCCTTTAGTAAGCGTTATAATGATAAAGAGAATGAATCTTTCAAGTCGTTTGTAGGCGTCAAATAATCTGGTGCGTGTGGTGTCAGACGCAAAGAATAGCTAGCACCAACCCATCTCATCACTTGGTTATCGTAAAAGGCAACTAAGGGAGTTTAAGACCCCGTGCATATCGAAAAACACCCTGAGTCACCCGCGCGGCGGCGGGTACACCACCACGAAGATTCCCAAGGCTGTGTCAGGCAAGCGGCCGGTTGTAAATACTTTGCCAAAATCAAAAATGACCTTGGAAGATACGGGCATTTTGCGCCGATCCCCAAATAACATGGGACCAAGGCAGGAAGAAGAAGTAGGCATCAAATAATCTGAGAACGGGGACTAATTTTATCCATCTAGTTCTATAATTAAAATCATCATCAGATAATTTTTTGTCCCCACTGCTGGGGCACGAGCCTTTCCCTATGGATGAGGAGAACAGGCCGTAAACCACCACGCGGGCCCAGTGCGGATTGGTGGTTGTTAACGACTGCTGATGCAATCGGGAGCAAGGGCTTTACGTGCCTTCCGAAGCACGGAGGAGCTAGAGACGATAAATTTTTGGTGACCAATGACCGGCCTTTGCGAATCTTGCTTAACCTCAGCACTCGCACATCGGGCGTGTTAACCACTGCACCATCGAGCTCCTCATTAAAATGTTTTTGTCACCTGTTATTAAAAGTTACCTACATTGCTTACATATTTTTGATTGTGACTGTCCACTTACTGATTGAACGACTTTCGCACTCAAGAGGTATCCCGACAAAATAAAAAAGTTACGTAGGTAAAGGGGTTTTTTAATAGGATTAAATTTTAATATTAAAATTCTCTCTCTAAAAACTCTATATAAATGTTTTTTTGAGTTTCGTAACTAAGTATTTTGTATTTTTTTATCGAACAAATTACAATTTTAAAAAAAACAAAGTGTTGAAAAAAAACCACGAGCGGGATTCGAACCATAATCATATAAAATAGCTTACCTATCGGATGTTTATGACGTAGTCGATTAATTTTGGCGAGTTGGATTGAGTCACGATAGCATAGTTCGTAGTGCACCTGACACTTTCAACACTTTTTTCTTTTTCCAATCTTGGCGGACAAGTAATAACACTGTATAACGTAAGTAACAAAACGTGTCACGGCGCAGTTCAATAAACTCCGAAATACCATTTATCAATGAAGGCATTACTTGCTAGTACAACCTCGGGTTACAGACACTACTTTCACTAGAGACAGACGGACAGACAAGTATTATTGAGGGACTTAATTATTTTTTTCTGGTTAATTCTTTGTTTTTTTTTGTCTTTTATTTTGTTGCATTTACCATTGTAAATGTGTGTATGTATACGTGTCTATGTCTGTGTCTGTTTGAAAAATATTCAGCTTATAAAAAACGCGTAACAAATGAAACTTATTGAAAAGAACGGTAGAAGAAAATATGTACCGTCAAGTAGACAGGTACTTTAGTATGCTTAAGTTTATTTATGTACTACAGTTAGGCCTTTGCTGCCTGATGTAGTAAATAAATAATCAAAGCTGAATAGTTTTGTGTTTCTTGACTGTTCTACTCTATTAAATAAAAATAAAACATAAAATAAAACATAAAATAAAATATAAATAATTAAATATTATTATTGTTTATTATTTTATCTTTATTTATTTTTGCTCATTTATAAATTTACATTTATTATTATTATTTTCCATTAAATACTTATACAACTCAATCATTTTTTTCTTAGTTGGTGTTTAATCTTTATTGGCCTTGGTGTTATATGTTTTTGTATACTGTAATTTGAGTATTATGTGCTGGATGTTTCTCATAATGCAAAATAAAATAATAAAAAACAGCAAGTCAATATCAAGTAATGGTCATTAATCACTAGTGTATAGGTTGCCTAGTCAAAACTTAAAAAGTAGTAGATTTTTTAATATTAATGTTCGATAAGGAGCTCGATGGTGCAGTGGTTAACGCGCTAGGTCTGCGAGTTCTGAGGTTAAACAATTTTCGCAAAGGCCGGTCATCGGATGGGTGACCAAAAATTTATCATCTCGAGCTTCTCCGTGCTTCGGAAGGCACGTAAAGCCGTTGGTCCCGGCTGCATTAGCAGTCGTTAACAACCACCAATCCGCCCGGGCCTGGGCCCGCGTGGTGGTTTATGGCCCGTTCTCCCTATCCATCCATAGGGAAGGCTCGTGCCCCTGCAGTGGGGACATAAAATGAGCTGATGATGATGATGATGAAATGACACTGCTCTGCCTGACTTAAAACCAAATCAAGAGTAAGTAAGTAGCAATTAGCCTTACTGTTCCACTGCAAGGCAAAGGCTGGTGTTAACATAATCACCAAGTGAAGTTTATCAAATGCGGGTCGGTGAATAAATAACAAATGCGAGCTATATAATGTAATATTTTTTCTATTTTACCAAACTTTAATTTTTTGTAATTTTTAACATCGAACTAAAGAAAGAATCCCTTGCTGGGTTTCTTGTGGCTTCTTCGAGAAAAATCAAAGTCTCCACCTCAAGGGAGAAAACGGTATGCGCATGTGCAATGTTACGTAGTTTTTTTTTTAACTGGCTGTACAAAACAGCTTTAATTTGATAGTGTCTGAATCGTAAGTGATAAAAATAAATTATTTAAAAAAATATCTTGTTTTTTTATAAAAGATATTTGTAATTAAACTACTTTTACGGATCTACTCGCGTTTATTTTATCCTGACGTTTCAAACCCTTTGTATGGTAATGTGTATTGTTTTTTTTATTACCTATGAACGCAGCGGCAGTCACCAGCCCCTTGTACTCGCTGGTGAGGTCCAGGTCGCACTCCGCCGCGGTGACCACGTAGCTCATGCCCACCGACTCCATCGACACGTTGAGCAGGATCAGCCCGCTCGTCAGCAGCACGAGATGGTTGAAGCGACCGTGACCTGAAAAGGAGGAGGTAACACTTAGATACGCTAAACAAGCACACCCCCACGACCCGGTGAACCCGAGCCCTTAAAGGCGTCCTCGGGTTGTTCCGCTCCCCGATCCGATCCGGACCCCTCGGAGAATCTAGTAGGGCACGGGGACACGCACTTGATGCCGTTCCCTCTATTAGGTAAAGGTTTTCTAGAGGGAACGGCATCACGCACTAGTGCGTCTCTCCGTGCCTTACTAAATTCTCCGAGGAGTTCGTGTTGTAGTGGGAGCGGAACAACCCGACGGCGCCTATAAAGGCTCGACTCAGGTTGACCGGGTCGTGGGGAGAGCGCCCAGGTACATGTATGTACCTGGTATAGAGCGCGTGTGAACCGGCTCGTCGTACCCTTGTTCTACGATTACGGTGTCTTGGGTCTAAACTAGTGTGCGTGTTTATTGTAATCCTAAATGTGTAGTGGCATTTAGAGGATCGGGCGGGTTCGGTCAACCCGAGCAGAGGTCTTGCCCTTTAGATGCGTCCTCGTCCTCGTCTAAATCTAGCAGGGGACGGGTACATGCTTTCTTCATCATCATTCATCATCAGCCTATACACATCCACTGCTGGACAATGCCTCTCCAAGTGCGTGATGATATTTATCAATGGCTACAGCTGGCGGAACCTTAGGTTTCTCGCTACCCCTAAAATCCGGTCACGCTGATAATTATCATCGGCAGGTAACAGTAATACCTACTTTTTCAAAAAAAAGGTGGTTACCGCTCTTAAAGCAATATTGTAGCAGTGTTGTTGAGATTGTGAAAACGAGACGCGTCCAGGTAGCACAAAAGTCATGCAAGATTTATCTTATATAGCATCGAGTCATTTTAAAGTTATATAGTTGCGATTTATGCAATACATAGTTGTACAGAGGCACAATATACTGTTAGTTAGCTTAATTTAATTATAAGCTTCATTAAAATGCTATGTAAACTTTGAGTCAGCGTTTCTTGAATTGCTGTCTTATAATGGCTTTTAAAATAAGCTGTGTAAACATTTATGTATGTGTCTGTATATAAAGCAATTTTGATAAAGCTACTTATATAGCTATTAATCCGTTGTTCGCTATATAAATGTGCTGTAATTTGCTTTAAATGCGTAACAGCCATTAAACGGTGTTATTAATAACATTTACCCGACATTTTCAAACAGATCCGAACACTCAATTAAATATATTTAATATGCTTATGTCTTTTTAAGCAGCGTTTACCTAGTAATAATAGGATTACAAGTGTTTATATGAATATTAATGTACTAATGGTTATTTAAGTAACAACTTTGTGATTTCCAGAGCAATAAATGATTCTTATAATGCTAATTAAAATATAATTTTGTATTTTGTGTAAGGAACTTATTATTATTATTTTTTATTTAAATTATGAATGAAAGACAGTGGAAAAAGTTTAAAAAAAAGTAGTGGTTATCGAAATAAAGTGCAGAAAGAATATAGAAGCATTGTACAAACAAAATTATGTGCTCAAAATGATGAAGCGAAAAGTGAAGAGAAATATTATATTTTTTGCAAACTACTATTAGCTATATTAATTGCGACTACACAATGTAATGCTATAAAAATGGCTTATATTACAGGTAATAGCAATATTTTGACTTGATAGATGTTTCTTTTACTGCATTAAGCAGAATATAACGCTTTTTTTGTAATGTAAACAGCAGCGCCATGTTTCTTTTATTTTTCTATTGTAGAAATAAAAATGCAATAAAACTAAACATATTTCTACGTGGTATATCCATCATTAAGCTTATTATATTATTGCTCCAATACCTTATCTTTCATTTACGTATCTTTATTTCAATTTTAATCAAAACATCTAATTTAATTTTTTTGTTTGTTTAATATTTACACCTGTAATTTATTTTAAAACAGACGATTCTAAAGGCGCATTAACATTCATTCATAGCAAACAAACATAAATTATCAGTAAAATTAAATTCCTAAATGAATGATGCTATATTAATCATATCACCTACCTAAATAATTTACAATAAAATAAATGTTTGTCGCCATGTTTAGTTACTGTGTTTTGGTGTTTAGTTAAATTATGGTCCGCATCCAAATTATATTTTAGAACAGACATTTTATATTACTTTAGGCTTGAAAAATAAACAATATACAGTTTTATGCCAAATGATGATAAAAAGCCATTGTTCGCTAATTAAAAAGCGTTTTATAATGCTGCTTTAAAGCCTTTATACATCAGAATGGTTATATAAAACTGCGCCTGATTCGGCTATGTAGAAGATGTATAAACATTTACAATGCTCTTATACGGCAATGCAAGCTATTTAAAAAACGTTTCCCTGGCTTTTACTCGACCAGTTTGTGCTATGGTGTAACAACGCACAAACGCGTGCACATCAACTTATCCAGAACTGTCAAATTTCATCAATAAATGTTCAACCATAATAATATGCCAATGATATACAACGTGTAACAAAAAGGTGTGGTCAAAATGAAAAGATCCAATGTGTATCCCATCTAGAACTTTATGTGTTGGTATTAAGGCATAATTATTAACTTTAATTTGTCACGCAATGCTAAATGAAATATTTATAGTATTAGTGAAGTGATGCGCGTCAGGCGCGGATAAGCAAGCAGCAGTGATCATGAATACACAGATGTACACAGAGGTTACTAAACCACTAAGGCTGAGACATGTTTATTTTGATGTGACGTCACAACAGAAATATTTATTTAAAAATTGCATTACACATTAAAGTTAATATTCATGACTTAGTAACTCTGCATACAAGATCGTTCGTGTTACTATCATGTTACATATCATGTTACTCGCGTCCGTAGGTTTACCATTGAGTCCCTACACGTGACCCCTGGGTGGTGCTAAATGAGTGACACAGTCTGAGTGGTAGAGCCACGATGCGTTGCAGCACGAAATGGGCTGGCTCGCCCGGCGTAATACCACCCTCCCACAGAATATCGGCGTGAAACAATGGCACTCGTTGCTGTTGTGTTTCGTCCGGTGAGTGAAAGTACCGGAGGCCCATCTCTCACCCCTCCCCCCACCCAATTCCTACTCCCTCCTCAAGATCCAACTTTTTCCTCAAGGCCGGCAACGCATCTGCGATTACTTTGGTTTTGCAGGTGTCCATGGGCGGCGGTGATTACTTCCCATCAGGTGACCCGCCTGCTCATTTGCCTCCTTTTAATATTTAAAAAAATGTGTACATACACCCGTCTCGTTTCCACAACTGCAATAACTTTGCAGTAATAGATTTGTCACTGCTTTAAGAGTTGATAGCACAACATAAGGAGGACCCAGAAGATAAGCTTTACATACCGCAGTCGCGCTCCCTTGCACGAACACTGATATAGGGACAGCTAGGACCAGTCCGAGCGCTGCTGTTGCGAGGTTCCTCGTCCGTGAGAAGTTGTCTATAAATGCGTTGTTCGAGCGCGTTTGTTTAAAGTTAGCATTCTGCAGTCTCCTTATGTTGTGTTGATGGTAAGGCCCCAGGTGGATAGCGTCGTTATGATGAAGAGCGGACGCTCATAAACACGCAACTAGATAATCTAATTGAACGTTTCCAGCATTTAATTACCAGCCTTCATTGTTTTAATTAATTTTTGCTGCTAATTTTCAAAAGATATTTTTCATTACAACTATCATGGTCAGTTGCATTGGTATCACATCACACTAATATTATAAATGCGAAAGTTTGTGTTTATGTGTGTATATTTGTTGCTTCTTAACGCTGCAACGGATGGATGGATTTGGATGAAATTCGTCTAATCTTTTACCTATACCTTAAAATGTTCTTAATAAATCTCAATCCCAAAATCTTTTCAGCTAAGCAACATAATATTGATGTACCTACATTATTCATTCATGTAATAACTAAGTGCTTTACAAATAAACAAAGAAAAATCTCGGAATAGTTCGTTAATCCGTGTTTTGTTCCCGTCATGTAAACGTCATTTTAGATTAGAGTAAAAGAGACAAAGCTCATTTTATGTCCCCTCTGTTGGGGCACGAGCGTTCGCTATGTATGGATAGGGAGAACGGGCCATAAACCACCACGCGGGCCCAGTGCGGTGCGGTGGTTGTTAACGACTGCTAATGCAGCCGGGACCAACGGCTTTACGTGCCTTCCGAAGCACGGAGAAGCTCGAGATGATAATTTTTTGGTTACCCATCTGATGACTGGCCTTTACGAAACGGGCGCGTTAACCATTGCGCCATCGAGCTCCTTTACATTTTATTTTAGTTTATTTGTAAAGCACTAAATGTTTACTAAATAAAGCGACTTGACACCTCCCGTGGTCACCGTATCTAATCCAAACATTTGATACTTCACCTTCACCCCTGATCCTGATACTTCAAAGGTTACATCAGTACAAAATGCTTATCTTGAACGATCCAATTACCTACGTTGGTATTTCAAAATTGGATTACTTTCAATTTATTGTGGGATTTAAGGATACCTTTCAGTATTAGCTTGCTTGCCTCGACGTATACTCTTTATTGAAGAGCGATTTTGAACACTAGATATTTTAGTAACAAAATCTTGGACTTAGGATAAAAAATAAAAACAAAGATGCTAAGTTTCTTATAATAAAATAAACCAACACACGCAGTATCTGCCTGGCGGTTGAACTGAATTGAACGGTTGTATCCCAACACCTGCTGCTAACATAATTTATTTATAGGATGAGTACTTTTTCTTTTCGGGTCAGCGACAACGACATCATCATATCGGACGGTTAAGGAGTGGAATTCCCTTCCTGCTTGTTTGTTTCCTGATAAGTACAACCTGGACACTTTCAAGGTATGGGTGAACAGGCATTATCTGGACAAGTATGCTACATCCTAGGCTGCATCTTCACTTACCATCAGGTGATATCACGATGAAATACATTCCTATATAGAATTTAAAAAATAGAAAGCAGTCACGTCAACACAGCCTCAATTAAATTGTCCATATTAAAAGACGTAGGGCATAAAGGGACATAGGTGAGCAGGTGTTGTATCGACTGTAAGATAAGTTGTAAGATGAGTTGAGTAGTTAAAAGAGTCTCTTCCACCCCCTTCTTCCAGTACTAAAGTCCTTCTCATTCGACTAACTTTATAATTACTGGCAGTACTGGCACACACTTCTAATCAATTAGGTCGTATAAGAACTGCCAGACGTCCTTGCACAAGCACAATTCGCACAAGGGACTTCCACGTCAGGTTACACCAGATCAGGACCCGTCGAAGTGCCTTCTTCATCTGGTAGTCATAAGACTACTGTCCCAGAATAGTCGACGAGTAAACACGTTTAGTCCACTCCCTACTTTCCTTGTCTTTTTATGTACTGTTATATGATTCTATTATATTCTACTGTATTTGCACACTTCCTCTATCTCCTTCTTGGGTTCCTAAACCAAAGGTTGTCTGGAAGAGAACGCTTAAAGCGATAAGACCGTTTTTGCCCATGCTAGCTTTAAGATTATGTGTACTTGTTTTTTGTTTTTATTTGTGTGAGCAATAAAGTATTTATCTATCTATCTATCTACTTTCCAAATAAGTGATTGCTTCCCAAGTGCATCACAATCACAACTAGCAGTTTCCACTGGATTAGACCAGCAACAGTTTCTTCATTGGCTCGCGCTTATAATTGGTGTGTCGTGATTCATATCCTACCTTAATCCTTAAATGAAAATAGTTGGCATATTCTGTCATCTGTTGTCCCTTCGTAGCAGTCTGAAGTATCATAAACATAAGCCGGTTACACTTTGTAATCCAAACATGTCTAAAGCCGAGAGAATGATTACACTCTAAGATAATAAAACTGCGCAGATTCTAATTACGAGTTGGTCTGCGCAGCGTTATCGGTTAACAATAGTGTGAAGCCGTCATGGTGCCGCTGGGGAATCTCGAAGAACCGTTTACCGTTTGCGTTTGATTGATCGTGACCTCTGCGCGCAGTTACTATAGCTTTGAGTACAAAAGATTACGTGACTTCTTAGGGTTCCACTTTTTACGGAGATTCATCACATCATTGTCACCAGCTCATTTTATGGTAATGGATGGAAACAGAACAAGAGGACCGGGCCATGAAAAACGAAGCGTTGTCTAGTTTTGTGGTTCGTGGTTGTTAACGACTGCTAATGCAGCCGGACCAACGGCTCTGCGTGTTTTTCGAAGCACGGAGGAGATCGAGATGCTAAACTTTTGGTCACTCATTCGATGACTGCTTGTGCCAAAGTTTAGCTTAACTTTAGAATTCGTTGTCCGTTTATCACTTCGTTATCGAGCTTCTTCAAGTTAGAGGATTCATTTTTTGGATACAGTTTTTGGTTTTTCAGTTGGGATTATGAATTTTGTAATAGGGGGCGGAATATGTCGATGAAGTATGCAGCGCGGTACAGGGATATCTTGTATAACGAGGGCTACCTACGCCATCAAAAATCAAATCATATATACGCATTGAATTTTCAAAATAACAATGATTCGATCTCATGAACGTTCGATCATTTGTAAATTCGATGTTTTGAACGTTCGATCTATTGAACGTTGGATGTCATGAATGTTCAATGTAATGAACGTTCGATGTTGTGACCGTTCGATATAATGATTGTTCGATAAAATAACAACTCGATTATATGACATTTCGATTAATCACTGTCGATCATTTGACTTTTGATTAGTTGGCGTTCGATATGGCTTAGGTAACCCCATGAAGCTGTAGGCAACCCTATAACGAGTTTTGTCGTTGAATAAGATTTATTATTAACTATGCATAATGCAAAAGAGGTATGTCAGTACCTAAGAGGTAAGATGAGTTACACACTATATAGTTCTAACCTCTCCCTTTCTTGAGTCAATAGTTTTAGAAACGGTACACAACATTTTAAACGTACCTATGGTTAACACGTGGTTAAGATTAAATATAATTATTTAGTCAAGTTCGGAGTTCCATTTTTACGCTTATTAGTCCAAGCACATAATGTATTTGTTATATCTTTATATTTTATTAAATCAGGTAACATTGGTCTACTGTAACGTAAATTACCTCACAGACCTCAGAACAATATGCTTTAGTTATTGTGTTGAGTAACGGACTCATGCATATAGTATACTAAAACAGAAATAAATCGGACTACAGCGTGTTCATTATGTTATTATTGTTGGTTACCATAATTATTATAAAGTGAGAATAAAACCTAATTACCTACATTATTATTTTATTTTGCATTTTTTTTAAATAAGATTTTAATTTTACTTTTTATTTTTTAAATGCTAATTGCTAATGCACTGAAGCTGAATTAAATATTCATACAATATTTTATAAAATACAGTGAAAGAATTAATGTAAGATGTTAAATTAAGTAAACATTAATTCGCTGAAAATTCAATTAAATGATTTGACTACTGAGCCGGTGAATGTGAACGTTACAAAGACATTTAACCTACTTACTATTAAATCACTTTTTTTTTTTTCATTTTGTTGATGGCTTTGTGCGATTAGCACACTTAGCCAGTGTCAAAGTAATTTTTCTAACAAGTAATACATAAATAAAGAATATTTCTTTTCTGTATGATGATGATAATGAATGATAATAGAAATGAGAAATGATATACCACCCAACCCCTCGAGTATCTCAGTAAAGATGTGGGGCTTTACTAAGTCCTCGGGCGGACTTCTTGAGAGAATTTGAAAAGTGACGTTGCACTGTTTTGTTTCATTTGCCAACACTCATGCACACTCACGAACACTTAACGGTTAATAATCCACCATTATTTCACATTAATATTCGACATAACACAAATTTTAGAAAATAAAACAAAACCGCAGACATGACTCTTCACTTTCCCGCCAAGAAGTCTTAAATCACTTTGGAACGTTATAATCATGAATTCGGTAACTATTCAAACTATTACATCATACACTACATACTTAATAGTAAGTGAAAAAGTGTACGCATTTTATGAAATTTAAATGCATTTACATGTTCTTGCATGTCACAGTACAGTCAATTGCAAAAGTCGATAATCATTATAAAATTAACAAAAAGTAGCTATAAAATGTTCAAAATGATTTTTAAAGCAAATTTTGTTGCGAACAAATTACAAAAACACAAATGTTGAAAAAATTTCCACGAGCAGGATTTGAACCTGCACCCTTCTGACATTACGACAGTAGTTGTTGACATTGAATGGGCGCCTTTGACTTACAAAGTACTTAAAAAGTGTTGAATAATTTCGGCGGGCTGGTTAGAACCACGATAGCTCAATTGGAAGAGCACCTGACCCGGAATGTCAGAAGGGTGCAGGTTCAAATCCTGCTCGTGGAAATTTTTTCAACATTTGTGTTTTTGTAAAAAGTAGCTAGTTAGGGTAGTGGCCCAGTTTTCGACAGGAACCAATTATCGACATTTTTTCATTTAAACATTGAATATAGAGGTCAGCAACATGAACATAGGTTCATAGTCAGCAACTGATTTAAGTCATTAGCAACAATGAACAGAGACCACCTGCTTCCTGGCTGACATCCCTTAAAATTTCAAATAACATCTAGGTATGTTATCTTTTATTATGTTCCGTGCTTCGGAAGGCACATCAAGCCGTTGGTCCCGGCTGCATTAGCAGTCGTTAACAACCACCAATCCGCACTGGGCTCGCGTGGTGGTTTATGGCCCGTTCTCCCTATCCATCCATAGGGAAGGCTCGTGCCCTAGCAGTGGGGACATGAAATGAGCTGATGATGATGATGATGATGTTATCTTTTGGCGACGAAAAATTTGTCGAAAAAATGTCGAAAACTGGTGGCACTGCGGTAATATATAACCCGATTCCCATCGGCTTCCCTTTAGAAAATGGTCAACGTGTTACTTCATACAAATACCTAAACAGTATTTCTTAACGAGATACCTATATTAATTCATCCCGTTAACACACACCTCAGTCAACAGTTTAGTATTAAAATTACGTCGATAGGTATAGTTTTTACGCGCCAGATTTTTTTTTGTGGAATCACACTAACATTATAAATGCAAAAGTTTGTGTGTATGTGTGTATATTTGTTGCTTCTTCACTCTGCAACGGATGGATGGATTTGGATGAAATTCGGCATTCATCATCATCATCATCAGCTCATTTTATGTCCCCACTGCTGGGGCACGAACCTTCCCTATGGATGGATAGGGAGAACGGGCCGTAAACCACCACGCGGGCCCAGTGCGGATTGGTGGTTGTTAACGACTGCTAATGCAGCCGGGACCAACGGCTTTACGTGCCTTCCGAAGCACGGAGGAGCTCGAGATGATAAATTTTTGGTCACCCATCCGATGACCGGCCTTTGCGAAAGTTGCTTAACCTCAGCACTCGCAGACCGGGCGCGTCAACCACTGCGCCATCGTGCTCCTCGAGAAATTCGGCATACAGATAGTTTATAACCTGGATTAACACATAGGATAGTTTTTATCCCGATATTCCCACGAGAATGAATGGAAACGGTCAAAGCGGTACGAAGTCCGCCGGGCCCACTAGTTATCCTATATAGGTATACCTATATTCTGTATAAAGTGTATTCTTTTTTCACAACTGTATGCCAAGAAAAGTGTTAATAATTAAATTCTGGTTTCATTAGTATTGGTTAGCGCCTTGGTGGCCTAGTGGCAGAGCGCTCGGCCCTATACACAAAGGCAGGTGGGGCAAAATGAGTTTCGGATTTTTCGATGCATACCCCGGGTTTGTCATCACCAACCCGCATTTGGCAAGCGTGGTGATTAAGCAGCCCAGCAGTGGAACAGTATATGGGCTATTTACTTACTTTACTATTATTGGTATTTTGATTTTGATCATAAATTTGTAGTGTTTGCATAGTCATTTTTACTATATTTATATTAGTGAATAATAAAATGTCTTGTAAGGTAAAGTATTATTCATCAAAGTAATGATGACATATTACTTATATATAAAAGAAAAATGTAATTGTGTGCTTTATAATGTTTGATTGAATTGACTGAAATTTACTTAACAATATTATGTCATATATCTTCCCTCTTTTTTTATTTTTTATAGATAAGTAGCTCGGCAAATGACTCCATCCCACCTGATGTTAAGTGGAAATGGAGTCCAGACGCGAAGATAACTGGTGCAGCGTGAAAACAAACGTAGCATCAGTTAACCTCACTCTGCCGGCCCAAACACTTAACACTTTTAACACTCACCAGCCATTTCGAAGGCATCTTCGAAGAAGACCTCGTCCTCATCACGATCTTTTTCGTAATCACCACTTGAATTCTTCATTTTTAGTTTTTTTTTTTTGTAAAAAAACTATGATCACAAATGACTGTAAACCACTAATTAAACTACTAGGTTATTTTAACAACACCATTTTTATTTTTTAATAACGCCGATTTTTTTATACAAAATACACTAAGTACATTTTTGTGGCTGAAAGTGGACAGCGCTATCGGACGCGTGAGTCTTATCACCACGTGGGAGCGTTCATATTAGCTTGTAGATGTAGCAGCGGGCTGTACTGCGCCGTGCGTCCGCGCCGCCCTAGATCTTGGAATGTACTAATAATAGTGACGTTCTCCGGCGTGCGTTTGCACCGGCACAGTGTCAGCGTGAACAGTATGACAACTTGACACAAGCTAGTTTTGGGAGCACGTGGTCATTGCCTGTATACTGCAAATAAAAAAAAGATTAATCAAAATCGGTGTATTGAGAGATTACCTATGTGCAAACATATATAAACAATATTATGTAGACAGACGAATTGAGAACCTCCTCCTTTTTAAGGTCCAGTAACGCTATAAGGCCGGCAACCAGTTTACTCTCTCCAAAAAAAACCTCTGTCTTTTGAAGTCAACCCAAGTTTGACTAATTTCACAAAGTCCTAATGTCAAAATACTACATACTACAGGCAGACACACTATTGAGACTTTATTGAATAAAAAGACTTGAAGCCAAGTCTCAAATAAATAAAATAAAAAAAATAAAAATTCATTTATTGGGTAACTTAAAGGTAGGTAACAATAGCAGTGGCTGGAGCCTCCTTTTAGACACAATTTGCCTGTTTCAAGAGGTTCCGCTCTTTCTTATCTCTAAGGTATACATAGAAGTTACCACGTAGCTAGTTACTCAATTTATATAACAAAAACTACTTAATTAATAAAATAAAAACCAAATATAACTAACTGTGTGTGTGTGCGTGTGTGAGGTGTGTGTGTGTGTGTGTGTGTGTGTGTGTATATGTGTGTGGGGGTGTGTGTGTGTGTGTGTGTGTGTGTGTGTGTGTGAGTGTGTGTGTGTGTGTGTGTGTGTGGGGGGGTGTGTGTGGGAGTGTGTGGGGGTGTGTCTGGGTGTGTGTCTGTGTGTGTGTGTGTGAGCGTATGTGATTATTACATTAGATATTAGGAAATAAAGGTCTCTAGTTCATCATAGTTTATATTTTTTAGCCAAGTTATTAATAAGGATTTACATTCTTTATAAGTTTTATTATAGATGTTGAGTTCATTATTTATTTTATTATATATACGGGCAGACCGAGAAGCGAGCTGTACGCTTGCAAATTTTGTTTGAGTTGGGGGTATGTAAGCAACAGCATACATTCTTCTTCTCCGTACCGTATCAGGTTTGTAAGGTAAGTATTTGTGTTTCCTTAATATTGCATGCAGAATATATAATTTTCTAATAGATAGTAGACTGCATGTCTGGTAAAGTTCAGAAGTTGAGAAAGTTCGTTTCTTGAAGTACATAACTTTCAAGAGCGTTCTTTGTGCTCTTTCGACTTCCAGAAAGCGAGTCTTTAAAGCGCCACCCCAGACCGGAATGCAGTAAGTGACGACAGATTGGACCAGAGAGATGTAAATGTCGTTTAATAGTTTTTTTGGGACTATGTGGCGCAAGGTCTTAAACATCCAAATGAATTTGCGAACTCTAGCTGATAGATGTTCGATTTGGGGATACCAAGATAATCTTTCGTCAACCACTACACCCAAGTACTTGGTTTGGTTTACTTTAATCAAATCAAATCAAATCTAGTTATGATTACTCTACTGAGCTGGCAGATCAAGCCGTATGCTCGCCCGCTTAATGCAAAGCAGCCCATGGACGTTTACGTCATGAGTGTTACGCGTTGTCGACCCTGAAGTTTCAGATTTTATGCTTCTACACCTCTCAATTCATTGTAACTAGTCAATTAAAAACAAGCAAAAACATAATTATTAATAAAGATATTCTATGGTGTGTATATATGTATGTTTTGGAAAAACCTTTGTAAAAGGTCGAATTTAAAGCAGGCCTAGTCGCGAGCGGAATACAATTTTCCTTTTATATATAATATTATAAGTTGCCTTGTACAAACAAATGTACCTTTAAGCATATTTTAAAGTCGATGTCAAACTCAACATTTTTTATTTAAATAAACATAAGAAAAGTGATTTTGAATTGTCCAATATAAAAGACAAAGACAAGAGTAAAAATTGTAAACTGTGTCGTCGCATCTGATAACAAAGAAATATTTAAAAATAGTAGGTACCTATTGATAAATTATTCAAGGAAATTTGTATGTTCAAATTCATTCATAAAATTAATTTTCCTTCTATCTACTATTTTACTACGACAGCACACAACACTTGTAGTGAACGATATAGAGCTGATAACTCCGCATGAATAAAATTGATAAAAGTTACATATAACCAATTGTGACAATATTGTAAACAGATGTTTTTTATGTTAAGTTAACCTTTTTAGATTATCTCACTTAATAATGTTATTATTTTAAAAGAAATGTTCCTCTACAATGCGGTATTTATTTGTGTCTATTTTTTTGTTTCTATGAATACAAAAAAGCTTAAGTTAGGGAAATATAAATTAAAATAACAATAATCACTATGTGCATTCTATGTACACAAAATCAAATAAAGCAATGTTTACAATAATATGCAGCTGCATACGTAGGTCTAGCAAGCCACTCACATTGAAAAACAATAACTTTTAACATCGATAATTAATTACATCGAAATTTTAAGTAATCTCTTCTAGAGATAAGCTCACCTTTAGGTTTTGTTTAACGTCTGTTTTATATGTTAAAAGATTTTTAATAAATCGAATCTTCATGTGTGACTGGACCTATAGCAAATCTATGGGTAATGACCACTGAATAAGTACCTACTTACATCGAAATGTTCGTATAATTTACCGACGTATCAGATTTGATATCAGGAGCTTCTCTTGTGGCGTTTGATGTGACGTCAGGGACAGTTAAAGTAACTTAAGTAGGTCTCGATGCGTAGTAGAAACGTGCAGTAACAGATAAGTTATCCTAATAATTATTTATTATTGTAAATTTATTGGCTATTAGCACAATGAGTGGTGACTGATGAGTTGATGACACTAAAATTACAAATGGCGGTTTAATGACTAGATAAAACTCAGTTATTGTGTTGTAGTGATGACCTATTTATCAGGGTGCCTAGTTTAGGTTTTATTTGACATAAGTCACGTTACCGAAAACGAGAATTAGTATGGCAAAAGCTGCTTCAATGCTATACATAATTACGAGTGATGAAAAAACTTGCACAAGGAAGTTAGGCACTTAGTTATTCTAACGTCACGCAACAGAGTTATCTTTCCAAAGCGATGATTTTTCGTCTTCACCCATGACCCATTACTGGATAGAACCTCTTTATGCTGTAATAGCATGAATAGGTCTTTATCCATTCCTGTGCCAGGCTCTTATAGGTACGAACCATGTTGTTGACGGAGTCGTAAACAATCGTAAACCTTTTTATTATAACCAACGAGTTTTAATATGAATAAGGATGACTTGTAATGAAAAGGTTGTTGCAGCGCAACGATTTGGTTATCATTTTTTATCGGTGAAACATGTTGCATAAATGTATACCCCTTAAATATGTATAACGGATTGGCTGCGTATATTGGATGAAAAAGATCGAATAAAAATTGCACTGACAAAATTAGCAAAAAAAAAATTTGGATGATTAATATGACTAGTTTTAACAACCAACTTGAGATTGCTTCGATGTCATACAAATTCAGTTCACATTACCTAAATCATCGACTAATCATGTCTGAATTAATATTAATCTTCCAATAAACATAGAATTTTCAAACCGATGCTGATGGCATCGTTAAATTCACAACAGCTGTACTCCTAAAGTGTGAGATTTTGTATTTTTTTTAATTTTATATATATTTCACATCGCTGCTTTATGTATTTAAATATAAATAAAAAACAAAAAACAATGCTTTGAATAGTATTTACGGTTCTTTTTTAATTAACTAGAAGCTTAAAACTCACTTTGATAAAATTAATTTCCATTATGCTTGTAATATGTAAGATACAATCGAAGTGAGTATCGAACAGCGGTCGACGCCTCGTCGTTCGCTACGCTATCCTCATTACCCATATTGGATTACCTTATTTACAGACTTGTGGTATTTTTATGTGGATACCTACTTGAATAAGTCACAATAACAGAATAAAATGTTCATGTATTCAAGTGTCAAAGGCTCGATGAACTAACTTCATCATCAGCTCATTATTTGTCCCCACTGTTGGGCACAAGCCCTATGGATGGATAGGGAGAATGGGCCACAAAACAACCACACGGGCTCAGTGCAGATTAGTGGTTAACAACTGCTAATGCAGCCTGGACCAACGGCTTTACGTGCCTTCCGAAGCACGGAGGAGCTCGAGATGATACATTTTTGGTCACCCATCCGGTGACCAGCCTTTGCGAAGGTTGCTTAACACTAGCAATCTTAGATTGAGCGTTTTAACTACTGCGCCATTGAGCTCCTCAACTAATACGGGTGACCAGATTAGTCTACTCATAAAAGTGGCAATAGTTCTAACACTATCATTTTTTTTTAAATAAGGACCCAAAAAGGGAACGAAATGTTAAAAATGTAATAGAAAATAAGTTAGAATTAAGTAAAAAACATTGTTGGAATATCTCCCATGTTAAAACAAGTGTCTCTGAAAAAAAATTATTTACCCACTACCTTATAATATAGATATAAAATTAAAACATATGGAAAAGACTAGGCTTAGAAAAAGCAGAACACCCACTGCTATAGAATGAAAGATGATGTATGGATGTGAAGTATGTGGAATGGCTCCTGTGTGGTGCCGGGGGTAAAGAATTGCACCACTCCATCTCTTCCCGTGGGATGTCGTAGAAGGCGACTATGGGACCATTCCAGAGGATGGGCAGCAGCATCTCTCTGTGATTATTCTCACCTTACTGCGATCGCCAACCCGCCTGCCAAGCGTGGCGATTATGGCAAATTCCCCTCAAAATTTTTTGAGGGAGGCCTTTGTCCAGCAGTGGACGTCTTTTTGGCTGAGATGATGATGATGATGATGATGTGGAATGGAAGTGCGAGAGGAAAAAATGATAGAACTGGCATGAAAGAGAATCAGTAAAGAATAGCTCCGATATTGTTGGAGGAGGAAGGATTAAAAAAAAAAACACTACCTATCTTTAAATGTCCACGAGACCTACCGCCGACAAACTGTTACACAGTTTGGCACGCTATAAAAACTTAAGGAAAGAAATAAATTAAAAAAAAAACGAGTTAGGAGTGTTTCCACAAGTAAGTACCTATTCAAAGTTACCGGTGACTATTTAGAAACTAAAAATTCTCAAACGGTAAGTTCCTAAATAAACAAATTACAAATAATGCAAAAAATCAACATTTCATACATACAATAAGTGATTCAAAGTTGATGACAGAATAATAAATAAATAAAAAGTATAATAACATTGTAATGTTTATTTCAATATCACCGGTGATATTTATAGATCACACCCGCGGCGTAGAGCAACGGTGGTAATATCAACTCTTAATAGGGTAAAACAGCGGTACCCTCAAATTGTAAACCGGTTAAAAATATCTATTGTCTGTCAAACACATTAGCTATGGGACGATCGTCAGGTAATATCAGTGATGGGCAAAAAGTAATCAGATTAATGATTAAGGATTACGACTACAATTTGTAATCTTCAATCACGATTACAGATTACAGAAATTAATCAAAAATGTAATCATATCGGCGATTAATGATTATAAATCTGTAATCGTAATCTTGATTACTTTTATGATTGATTTGATTGATTAATAAAACCAACAGTCGGAACGTAAAAAAATAAAAGAACTTTATTTTTTTATCAGTCTCATACACTGTGCTTTTAGGATAATTATTTTACGCAAAAAATCTGCTGAATGGTAATTTTTCTGGTACTCGATACTTTCAAACTTAAAAAAAATACTCGATCACGTACGATAAAAGAATTACGTCGTCTCGTATCGTCTCCTTGAGCTCGATTCGTTTGACTGATGCGCACTGAACAAAATGGCGCGTGTGCACTTGTCGACTATCGACAATGCGGACGCGGCGATTGGCTAGCCGGTGATCGTACAATACCCTGTCCTCCGCACCCTTACCGCGCGTCTTACGTAGTAGGTATAATTTATAGTACAATAAAGCCAACCACTCAATTTCTAGATGCATACCTACAAATTGTGATAATTAATGGCAAATTTCTAAACCATAATTCATATAAACTTAGTTAAGAATAATCATGTAATTTAGATTACTGATTACTGTAATCAAGATAAAAGATTATATGTTTAATCTTGATTAAAAGTAATCACGACTACTTTAATCTGATTAAAAGTAATCATGATTACTTTCAATCAGATTATTAATCTAATTAAAAAAGTAGTTGATTACGCCCAACTCTGGGTAATATTTAATGCATTTTTGTCAACTAAACGCAATAGGATCCTTTATTTATTTTTTGTCGCATCAGTCGTTATGGTTATCTACCCTGTTTTTTATTATGCGTACACACACACGCACGCAGAAGGAGTTCAATAACATACACATTTTATTGAACTCCTTCTAAACGGCTGGATCGATTTGGATGAAATTTTCTCAAAAATTCAAAATTCAAAAACATTTATTCAGTTTAGGCTACAAGTAGCTCTTATGAATGTCACTATGCCATCGGTTCGTAAGTCTACTCTGGGCGGGAGATCTTGTACTGAGAAGAACCGGCAAGAAACTCAGCAAGTGTCCAGCTCTTTTCTCCCTTACAGCGTCAAAAATATTAGAAAATGCCCTATCATAGCAGGACACTTTCCATTACAATAAACACAAAAAATATAGAAGACAACCACAACATGTAAAAAAAGAAAAAACACAAAATAAAAAAATATACGTTAACAAATTTCCATCAGGTAACAGTTGCAATTTCCACAATGTCATACAGTACCACTACAGTACTATCGTAAAAGGAAAAAAATTGTTTAAGAAAAACAAAGTCAAATTATAGTGAATAATACTAAAAATAAGATAAGTATGCGTGAGCAGACCAGCCTCCACAGGCGGCACCCGTTCACGAGTATGACATATGAATCAGCCATCGCTTCGCTCAACCATATTTTAGGGAACGTAACGACCCGACGCACACGCCACCACCGCAGAGACAGTAAAGAGAGCATGACACACTCAAGATACTCTAAATAAAAACTTAGTGATCTATTTAACGCAACGCTGTTTGTTATCTGTAGGACACTGTTGATAAAGGCTATCATATCAGTATAAAAATTATATAAATTAATTTTATTATGATGATTCAAATAGAGTATAGTGTGTTTTTATTATAACCAAGCTGTTTTATCATCTAAATATTCTTTTACTGTATAATAACCTTTTTTGAGTAATAAAGATTTCACATGTTTTTTAAACTTATCTAAAGGTAAATCTAGTACAGTACTTGGTATTTTATTATAATAGTGTATACCTTGCCCCAAGAAAGAACCAAGAACCTTTTGTAACCTGAACAGTGGCATTACAAGTTTTGTCTTATTTCTAGTATTGAAATTGTGTACGTCACCATGTTTAGTGAAGGAGTTAATATTGCAACGTACAAAAACTATACAATTATAAATATATTGAGATGCAACTGTCAGGACACCAATCTCCCTAAAAAGATTTCTTAAGGAAGTTCGTGATCCTAGTTTATAGATTGTTCTTATCGCTCGTTTCTGTAGAATGAATATAGTTTCAATATCAGCCGCTGTTCCCCACAGTAGGACGCCATACGACATGACACTATGAAAATAACTAAAATAAACTGTTCTAGCAGTTTCAACGTCTGTTAACTGCCTAATTTTTCTAATGGCATAAGCAGCAGAACTGAGTTTACCGGCCAATTTCGATATATGAGGATTCCATTGAAGTTTTGAGTCAAGGGTTATGCCTAAAAAAATTGTAGAATCTACCAATTCTAATTGATCACCGTTTATTCTAATATCAGTTGGTTCATTTCTGACATTTGGTAATATAAATTTAATACATTTTGTTTTCTTAGCGTTAAGCTGTAAATTATTAATAGTAAACCAACGGAGTACCTCTGAAAGAGCTTTATTTACATTTTCATAATTAGTTCTACACCTAGTTACATTAAAAATGAGTGAAGTATCATCTGCAAATAATACAATTTCACAGAAGTTCTCTACAAAGAATGGCAAGTCATTAACATAAATCAAGAATAGAAAAGGACCAAGATTCGACCCTTGTGGAACTCCCATTTTTACATGAGAACCAGATGATTTAGTACCATTTATATCGACAGTTTGTGTTCTAGAGCTAAGATATGACTGTATTAAATTTAGAGCAAAATCTTTGAGACCGTCATAATATAATGTAGACAGTATATAGACCGTAATGATAATTCTGTATGTGTTCAAGTGGATTCGAGAATAGTTTAGATTTACAATTGGATCCGGTAGGTGGCACTGCTATAGGGGTCCATCATGAACATGAAGCTGTAGATTATATCTACAGCTTCATGATCATGAAATACGGGTGTTCTTAAGCGGACGAATGATTTGTTTGTTTTGTTGTCATGGAAACTTTCAAAGCGGTACAAAGTCCGCCGGTCAGCTAGTTTTATATATATTTTTTTTGATGGTAAGTGACGATAATCCTTGCTTACTAAGGAACTGGCTTAATAAAGATAATAATCTCCAATAGGTGGAACACAGCAATTCTACTAACACTGTTGTTACGGAAGGATGCGTAAGAAAATAAAGAGGAGATGTATTAAGGGAAGAGAAAGCAAGCACACTAAAGCGTATAATATAATTAATGAATAAGAAATAACACAAAAGATTACTTAAACTTACCAAATGAAAAGCTTTAACGATGACAAGAAGAAGAAGAGCGAAACAAAAGAAAGTTGACAACAAATTGAATTAAAGAAAAGATTTTGTGATGAGAATGTGTGGCATATTCCAATATTCTATTTGTTTGGGGCATATTCCAATATTTTGACACTTGACAAAATGCCCTTGCTGAGTTACTTGCCGGTTCTTCACAGTACCGACAAGAAACTCAGCAAGTAAAAAGTCTAAAGTGGGTAGTATGATCCCATGGTTTTGGTAGCAGAAATCATAGGGGGCAAATGCTCGTCATCTTCCTCGAGAGGAAGGGGCTATTCTTGATGAATTTGTTCTTAAGGAAACAGCCCCAAAGGAAGTGGACATGGCGAAGCCCCGATAGTGTGACAAAAAATAAGATCGACTTCATAATGACGGACAAAAAGCATATAGGTACCTATTCAGTGATGTCTCAGTGACAACACAATACCGACTTGTCCGAGGCTCTCTGAATATCAATTTTATGTTAGAACGTGTCCGTTTAATGAAGTCCAGGCTCCGTCCTTATCTGCTTCAAACTATCGTAGGATCTGAAACGTTCTAGTCAAACCTGAAGAACCGATTCGTTGCCAACCTCAAATGCTGTTGACGTCAACCAGGCCCTCCAAAATGTGGTCGGAATCCTTAGATATACCTCCTCCAGGTATGAGGTTTTGCGAGATACAGCGTAAACGCAAGTGAAAGTTTTCGGAAGAAACCCTTAGGCTCATGAAGCTCATTTTATGTCCCCACTGCTGCAGCACGAGCCTTCCTATGGATGGATAAGGAGAACGGGCCAATAACCACCACGCGGGCCTAGTGCGTGATGGTTGTTAACGACTGCTAATGCGGCCGGGACCAACGGCTTTACGTGCCTTCCGAAGCACGGAGGAGCTTAAGGTCACACATCCGATGACCGGCCGCGGCCGTTGAGAAAGTTGTCATAAGTCAACGATACATATAAATGACGTTTATGTCTATTCCATACAATAATCATTCTATTTAATTTATATTCTTTTAGAGTTTTGCCACTTGTCTAGGAGGGCAGGCACGTTACTGCGCCGTCGAGCTCCTCTTACCTACCTTACTTCGATATTATATAAATTATACTAGTAACTAGACCTGCTTAGACAATGACAAACAAGACGCTTTTTCGAATTAATATTCTTAATAGGAAACCTACAGCGTCGATCGGAGACGGAAGTATGATTTATCGAATGATCCCCAATAATTGACTGGGCAGTTACTCGATTAGGCAAAGGAAGTAATTACTGACTGATTACAGAAGCTATGGTGGAACGAACCGCTTCACCGCTTCTTAGGTTCTCCTAAGAACTAAATATAAATTTTCATTCTCTTCATTCTTGAAGAGAATGAAAATTTATATTTTGTGTGTATATTTTAATGTATTTGTTTTCATTACTACCTAATTTGTTATAAAAGAAAACGATAGTGTTGGTCTTGCACTTACAATTAAATAGTTTCGTGTGCTTTAATGTTATTACAAATTGGAAGTAAACGTTTTTTTGCAAACTACTATTAATTTTACATAATTAGGTATTTTATATTACAGTTTTAACCCTTTACAGTATTTATAGGTATCAGATTTAGTTCTTGGTCCTTAATTAATTTGTAACTTGCATACAACCGTCCTATTTTATATGTTCCTTAATAAATTAATTTTATATTTCTGCTATTGTTCAATTGAATATCCTAATTTAGGTGGTATGAATAAATTAAGGAGTATTTTTTATTTAGATTGGAAAAGGATTTTTTTTTGTAAGGATGCAATGGCAAAAACAGAACTCATTCGCAATTAGTTAGAGGAGTACCCAAAAGCAAATCCTTGGTCGAACAGACAGAATTCTAAAAAAAAATACTCTGCAAATCATCTGCAAACTCATAGGTAGTCAAGTCAATGTTTTTTTTTTCTTATTAGTTTTAAGCACCGATATTAGTAGCAGACCAAGCTTCAAGCACTCGAGGCCACGGTTGAATTGTGGTATAACAAAATCATAGAATGAGAAACACTGACAAATCATAGCTAATCTTCTTGCAGATTTGAGATGTGAAGGGAACTTATAATAATGTCATCTACGTTGTCATTGTCAATAACACATTTCAGATACCATGGTATTGGTATTGGTTAAATTAGTAGTTAGAATTTCTTTTTAGATTGAGTGCCTATCAGTTTTGAACAGTTTCTGTCTTGAATGAACACCACACCTCCCGTTCTAACCAGTCACGGATAAAGATCAGACATAGCATCGCCTAGAAACTAGACATTAGCTAAGGCAAAGCGAGCTACTTGACTTGAGAAATTCAATTGTATTACATGGTAACATTCGAGGAGGCTTTTGAGCAAACTGGTAATTTGTTCTTATTACCTAGCAGAGGCGCAGACTTCATACAACCCGATTCCCATCGGCTTCCCTTTAGAAAATGGTCAACATGTAACTTCATACAGATAAACAGTATTTCTTAACGAGTTATATTCATTCATCCATTTAACACACAACGGTCAACAGTTTTGTATTAAAATTACGTCAATAAGTATTGTTTTTGGTGCTAGGTTTTTGGATTGCACAATATTTGGAAGGGCGGTCTTCTTTCTTTAAATTTTCACTCTTCGCCACTGGTAACTAGGTAATTTTTTGTTGCCTGCAGGTTAGCAATCAAACAAACAATGCTACCACCAATCAGCTGGGAATCGAACCCGGGGCCTCTGGGTCTGAGACCGTTGATCTTAACCACTAGACCTTAGAGGAGGTTACTATCACTTCACTGACACGGGCATGGCATCGGGACCACGAACAGCAAGCCTCGAGTACCCCATCGGTTCCTTACAGCCCCAACTAATTATACTCTTGGAAATTAAGAACTAAGGCCACGTCCTCGTCTGTGGTGAGTGCATGTCCTCGACAACATTCGAGGAGCTCGATGGTGCAGTGGTTAATGCGCCCGGTATGCGATAGCTAAGATTAAGCAACTTTCGCGAAAAAATATCATCTTGAGCTCCTCCGTGGTTTAGACACGTAAAGCCGTTGGTCTCGTCTGCATTAGCAGTTGTTAATAACCACCGCACCGCACTGGGCCCGCGTGGTGGTTTATGGCTCGTTCTCCCTATCCATCCATAGGAAAGGATCGTGCCCCAGCAGTGGGGCCATAAAGTGAGCTGATAATGATGTTGATTCGACCGTCGGCCGCCGCTCGTGTACCGCTCTCTTGTCGCGCCGCACCCGCTTTCGTCGAGGACAGTCCCTTGTATGCGTAGAGCGTTACCTTAATGCTCTCCGCCTCGCCATCGCTCTCGCCTCGCTCACCGCAGACGTCGAGAACACGGACTAAGGAGTGACCCCACCCGATACTCTAAATGGCACTACACATTTACAGAATACCCACCAACCACCCCCACAACCCGGTCGACCTAGCCGAGTCCTAGCCTTTAGAGGCGTCCTCAGGTTGTTTCGCTCCCGACCCGAGCCGAACCCTTCGGAGAATCTAGTAGAAGACGGGGACACGCACTATTGCGTGATGACGTTCCGTCTAAAAAAATACTGACGGTGGTTCGTTTCACGGCTTGAGGAATAAAGACCGGTGACGCTGAAAATGCCGCCTTAGGCATAAAAACTAAGGAGTGAACCACTTTCCTAAATTAATTCTTTGTTGCAGGTCATGGGAAATTTAATTACATAGTTGAGGTTGTTAGTGGCTTGGTGCTGATGTATACCAACATGGAGTCCCTGGGCATTGGGTACATCATAGCAACCGCTGAGTGTGACCTGATGTTGTCATCTACTGAGAAGGGCATGATCAACAGTGCCGCTTTCATTGGTAAACTTCATTCTTCAAATTTAAAATATTTACTACACTGAAAAATTTCATTTTGGCTTCATCTTAAAATATCGTGTTCGTGACGTTGGTTTACAATAGATGCGTTGTCTTAAAATATATACCTAAATAATAAGTCAATATTACACTAGAACTGAAATGTGTTAAGATGGAATCGAATTGTTTGGGTAAATAATGCAATATTATGATACTTATCATCGTAAAAATTGGGGTCCGGCCGTTACGCTCTCGTTCCGCGAGGCGCTCGGCCGGGACGCCCACGAATTTTAAAATTTGTTTTTCCGCGACGCCCTCGGCCGCGACGCTCATGATTTTTATTATTTTTTGCAAATTTCTTAAGAAAATACTGTTGCGATTAAAATTGTTAAAAGAAAATAATAAATTATGTTAGTCTGAGTTGAACTACGTATTTTTTTTGTTTAAATATGTATAAGTAAGTTGAATTGTATAGAAATATTAGGTGAAATAAAACTTGTTTGGGTTCAGGTAGGATGCATGCAATGAAAAGGGTGTCCATTCAATGTATATCTTTTTTGGTAAACATTATTATGTTTTCTGGTATACATATATATATTTTTTAAAGAAATCGGTAGATTTTTTAACTCTTTCTTACTGTTGTACTAGCGCAAAATACTTACAAAATGAAATATGATGCACAAAATGATCGTAAAGTCATGTTGAAAGATACTTAATTAAAAACACTTCTATTCACAACAGTACTTCCTCAAATTTTGAGTAAATAAAAGATTTTTTTTACAACCGTGGGCGTCACGGCCGAGGGCGTCGCGGACAAACAAATTTTGAAAATCGTGGGCGTCCCGGCCAAGCGCCTTGCGGAATGAGGGCGTAACGGCCGGACCCAAAAATTGGTCATATAAAATAACATTGTCTTCTTCAAATAATAACACTATGTAATAGAAAATGGTCCACTGTCCCATAAATTAGTATGATAATTATAAATAAGATTCTAATTATAAAACACAATGACAGTGTCACCGTATATAAAAAGATTTCATGGTCTTTTAAGAAGAAGTATCTCTAAAAATACGATCACCTCCAATCCAATGACACGTCATCTTAAATGCCGTTATCATCAACATCAGTATTTTATCATCGTTCTTTTTGGTGAATCACTATGCTCCGTCCTTGGAGTGAATTCATCTTTCTTTAAGCTGAATTCACATCTTTTATGATTGCCAGTTTTCTCAGTGTACAAACCACAAAATAAGGAGACTGCAGAAAGAACCTCTAGACAACGTTTCGCGAACACGGAATCTAGCAAGAGCTGCGCTAGGGCTGGCTCGAGATGGTCTAAGTTCTCTAGGTCCAAGACACCGGACTCGTAGAACAAGGGTACGAAGAACCGGTCCACATGCGCTCTATACCAGGTACAGACATGTACCTGGGCGATTCTCTCCTCCTCCACGGGCCGGTCTACCCGAGCCGAGGTCCGAGCCATTAGAGGCGCCCTCGGGTGATTCCGCTCCCCGATCCGATCCGAACCCTTCGGAGAATCTAGTAAGGCACGGGGACGCGCACTAGTGCGCGATGCCATTCCCTCTAGAAAACCTCCGAAGGTGATTCGTTTCACACGGCTTGAGGAACCCTTTAAGTTTCTCGCCGCCCCCAAACAAGCCCGGTGAAGCTGAAAATGCTGTCTGAGGCAATCAGCAATCTCTCTCCAATTGATCTGGGATTCCGTGTCAGTGAGAGGGTTATGTCTGCGTTGCTTGAGCACCTTTGTATGAAGCTAGCTAGCGGGGTTTCCATCTTTTGTGTACGAAAGAAGTACAGTTCTGCCTGAGTTTTAAACTTAATCTAATACTTAAAATAAAATGCTACGAAGAATAGGACCCCGTTCATCATATTATGTTGCAGCTTCAAGAAACTCCAACGCTGATTTTCAGCGGAATCCATGATGTACTAACGCCTGCATGTCAATCTATTCAATACTGTCTAATTTGTATAACCATATGCCCTATAGATAAGCTTCAAAGTCTATCGAGGAGATTTGACAGGTTGTGGTATTCTGGTGGGTTATTCTTGAAACACAATTGCAATAATCAATTTCCAATCCCAAATCTAAAAAAATCAAATAGCACTCAAATGGATAATAGCGCTACATAGGAATTAAATTGCGTGGCAATTGAGTGAACAAATTATTATCGAGATGGGGAGTTCCGAAATTGCGAAACTTATCCCAATATCGATACATATTAATCGCACTGGAATTGTATTGAGATTGAGTTTGCGTTAAGAGTAGCCTACCTGAACTCTGATGTGCAGGCGTGTGGTGTGATACAGTAAATCAAATCAATATTTAAAAAAATCAAAATTTTATAAAGACTTACATAAATTATCTAGATAGGCGCCTCCTTTTAGGCTTATAATCGCCTGTTCCAGGAGGCAATGCTCTGCATAACTAAGTATTTAAGTGACTTCTTGGCGGGAAAGTGAAGAGTCATGTCTGCGGTTTTGTTTTATTTTCTAAAATTTGTGCTATGTCGAATATTAATGTGATATAATGGTGGATTATTAACCGTTAAGTGTTCGTGAGTGTGCATGAATGTTGGCAAATAAAACAAAACAGTGCAACGTCACTTTTCAAATTCTCTCAAGAAGTCCGCCTGAGGACTCAGTCCGCCTGAGGAATCTTTACTGAGATACTCGAGGGGTTGGGAGGTATATCATTTTTCACTTCTCATTTCTATTATCATTCATCATCATCATACAGGAAGGAAATATTGTTTATTTATACACTGGCTAAATGTGCTAATCGCACGAAGTCATCAACTAAAGAGGAAAAAAAGTATATAAGGTAATATAATTACAACCTTTTTAACATAACCTGTCGGAATTTTCGGAATGAAGTTTGTCTTATGTAGTGCACCCCTGACTGTGTCACAGGTATCATGTCCACGGCAATCTTCTGGGGCTACCTGAGCGACCGGTTCGGGCGGCGCGCAGTGATGCTGCCTGCCATCACTATGGCGGCTGTCGCCTCGTTCGCATCTTCCTTCGCTGTCAACTTTCTGAATCTATTCTTGTTGAGATTCCTTACAGGCTGTTTGTAAGTATCGTATGCAAGAGTTTAAATTAAAATATGTATACAAATATGTATACAGACAGTCATTACCATTAGTGATAATAAAAGATAGTTGCATATTTGCTAGGAACGGTGCCTGAGCCCCTCTTACATCTGGGAGGTATGACGCCTTCAGTGGCTGAACGGGCCAAATTGGTGGGCCCTAGAGGGCGACCGCGCGGGCTGCGAATGACTCCATTGAGTGCTCGGGGTTCCGCAAAAGCGGTAGACGGATATCGGGCGGTTTAGTGGGTCGGTCACAGCCCATCAGGCGACCAACCCCACACACCTCCTGAGCCTGCAACAACCCGGTGAGACGGACTGGATACAGATTCCGCTCGTAAAAAAAAAGGAACGATGCCTGACGTAGGTTTCGGGAATTAAAACCTGTTCTCCAAGGCTCGTCTGCAGATATTTGCTCATATTATTACATTTACATTACAGTGTTCGACACAGTAAGATTTGTGTTGGAGAGAAGCAAAAACGTTGTTCCCCTTTTTTACAAAAATTGCGCGGATAGAGGCTATGAAATTTCGCACACTCATGGTTTATATAGAGAAGGATTGCAAAATGTTAATATATTTTTTAAATTATGCATAAAAATACATTAAATCAATAAAACAAACATTACACACAAACTACCATGTATTTGACACACACGCTTTGTATAATCTTTTCAAAATTTTCAAAAATGGAAGAGGAGCGGCCGAAATCTGTCAATGCCAATCCAAACTCACATTCTATCTTTTTTAATTTTTCATTGCTTAGGATACAATCCGTGCAGTCTTAATAAAATGACGGTCGAATTTCGACCACTGGGCGACTACTAGTAATTATAATTTCATTAGATGACAGCTAAGAAGCAGGTGGTCTGTATTCAATTATTGCTAAAGACTAAAATCAGTCGCTGACCCCTATTTTTAATGATTAAACGAAAAAGCTATCGAACACTGATGCCATTACCCTTTCTAACTACCTATTGTCTGGTGGTAAAGTTGACCTGTAAAATCGTCACTTGAAAGTCATCGACTCTGGTGAGACATACTTTGTGTGTTTAAACGCTTTCACACTCTTAAAGAAAGTGAATTTACGCGAATTCACTCATAATTAAATAGTAAATTCTTTCTTTCTCCTTCTTGTCATTCGTGTCTTTGTGTTGTAGCGCCTGGTGTTTTTTTATAGCAAAGTTGATTAAAATAGTTTTTGCAGCTGTACCTTTTTAAGGCGTTATATTTTTTCATCTTGTTTAATTATTAAATTGCTAAGTATTATTATATAATGTGTTTTCAGAGTCTCAGCATCCAGTGCGACGGTGTACGCATATCTTGGCGAGATGCATTCGGACTCAACTCGTTCTTCAGCGATTGCCTTTAGTTCTGCGTTTATAGCTAATACTTTTATTATTTTGCCAGGTTGAGTATAGATAATTACACTTCTTAATAGTCATAAATTTACCAATAACACCGCCATTAATAACACCTATCATAAATGAAAATAAGGCTTTGAGGTCTATGACCATCACTCGATCGAATCGACTCGATAAATACTAACAAAATTACCCCATAGCTAATAAAAATGTAATAGATACTGAGCGACAGAACTTAGTTAAGTATCAACTTTGTGAAAACATAAATATATTGAAAAAAACCAAAGTTTCCAAAACCAGGACTAGAGCGCCTAATCAGTAGCCTTAAATCCGTTTCCGTCAATGAGCACTAAATTGTAAACACGGTTATTACAGCTTTAGCTTGGATCATCTTGCCGGGAAACTGGTCATTCCCCTTCATCAACATAACCATAGTGCCCTGGCGAGTTTTCATGTGGTCCTGGTGCTTGTCTGGCCTACTGGCTGGCATCATCCTGCTATTTCTGCCAGAAAGTCCCCGGTACTTGTTCGCTGTGAAGGGCCAGGATAAAGCAGTTCCAGTCCTGGCTATGATTTACGCCTGGAATACTCGGAAGAAAAGAGAAGAATATCCGGTAAAGTACAAAATATTTCTCTTTGGCGTTTTGGATAAGATGATGTATTTAGATAATATAATATGACATGATTCCTATTATTGGGGTAAGGTAATTAATTCTAGAAGTGCTATGGTGCAGAGGCTTCTTCGTTTGGGTTGTGATCGTACAAGTTAAGCAAAACTAGTTCCTCGAAGGGTGATCAAATCAAAATATCTCAAGCTCCTTCGTACTTCGAAAGGAACGTTCAGTTGTTGGTTCTGGATGTTTTCGTAAGATATAAGTTTTGATACTTTGGTGCATATCCTCGTTTTGTGATCACCTGCCTACCCCAATTTGGTTAGCATATAGATTACGACAATACCCATAAATTGTAGCAATGATTTGATTTCTTTTAATGGAAGAGGCCTTTCCCCATCAGTAGGAAGGCTAGGTTAAATACATACTAAAACAGTTTTTCCATTTGCTCGGCAGATAAAGTCAATAACGATCGTGTCAGCGGCCATAGCACAAAGGGGCTTCCGCAAGGCGTTTCAGAACATCTGGCTCTTGTTCAGAGCGCCGTTGCGGCGATGCGTGCTCATCTCTCACTTCTTGATGTTCATGGTCTTCATGCTGTAAGTTACTGTAGTGGAAAATTCACTAAAAATTATCAAAATTATAGTTTAAAAAAATAGAAAAGTAAAAAATATACCCATTTAGTTGTTGTAAATGAAACTCTGAAAGTATATTACGTGTTAGCTTACGTGCTTTTTGAAGCACGGAGGAGCTCCAGATAATACATTTTTGGTCACCCATTCGATGACCAGCCATTGAAAAAGTAGCTTAGCCCCGAATCAAAATCGCAGACTTATTGAGTCACAGGCGCGTTAACCACTGCGCCATCGAGCTCCTTAGGGTATATCTGTAATACTTTGAGAGGTTTTATAACACCCTGTCGGGTTAGCTTATTCTTATTCTTATTATTCTCTGACTCTTTCATAGAAGGATTTTCAAATAGTCGTGGTTCTACCACCGACATATTAGGAATGCCGTCATCGATTACCACCCGGCAATCAACTCGGTGTCGATAATTCCAATTGTGTCATCATCATCGCCATCATCTCAGCTTAAAGACGTCCGCTGCTGGACAAAGGCCTCTCCCAAGGATCTTCACAACGACCGGGTTTTGTAGAATGTATATAGGTTTTATTTATAAGTAATGTCCTAAACTAAGATTATAGCTCTTATTACCAATCTGAAATTAAAATCCGCAAACACATCCAAATGTAACACTACATGTCACTGTGTCAAGTAACAACATAAGGAGACTGCAGAAGGTATGCTTCATACATACCGCGCTCGAACAACGCACAAACCTTCTCACGGATCTCGGAACAGTTTGAACAGTCCGAGCGGGGTCCATATCGGCTCACCTAAAGTTTTTTTACCCGAAATTGTTATTCTTACCGATTTGTAATCCGAATGATCACTCTTCCTAAAAATTTTCTTCTTAAAGTTTTTATTCATACAATTTGTAGTATGTACTACAGACGATGTTCATAACACTCGTGTTTCCGAAAATTGTAATTAATGATATCATTAATGTAAATATATTTAAACTCCTACTGTTGTTTTTCATAACGCCATTTCCAAATTTCCATTGTAAAGTGATGTATATTAATGTGAGAAACGCCCTAAAGTCGCTTATGGCACTCGCCGCGCTGTGTTTATGTCTGCGCTCCTCGCTAACCTAAGCGAATTTATTTTAAAGTCGCTTCAAATAATAAAGATATGACTTTGAATAATAGTGTAAAAGACGGTTATGTTGAGAAAATATAGGAAAACAAATAATCACACTAATATTATAAATGCAAATGTTTGTGTGTATGTGTGTGTGTGTATATTTGTTGCTTCTTCACGCTGCAACGGATGGTTAGATTTGGATGAAATTTGGCATACAGATAGTTTATAACCTGGATTAACACTATCCCACTAGTCCACTAGTAGTATAATAGATGTTTATTGCTACTGGACATTATGAAGTTGAATGAATCGGAATTATGAACATTAGAAACAGAGTAGTTAGAAATTGTGATTGTTAGGATGAAAAATGTAAGGAAGAACATTTTCGGAGTTCCAAAAATTGGAGTTGAAAATTTAGGTGAACTTTGGCGCACCCGTCCGAGCGCAGCTGTTTCGAGATTCCGTGTCCGTGAGCGGTTGTCGTGTGCGTTGCTCGAGCGTGGTATGAAGCATACCTTCTGCAGTCTCCTTATGTTATGGTCGAGTGCGAAACATCTCGAAACATCTGATTGACTACCCGACTCCTTGTTTCAGATCAAGTGGCCTGTATACTTGGTTTCCGGTCATACTGAACGAGATGTTGTACAACGTGAAGCAGCCTGTCAGTATGTGCAACGTCATGATGGCTAAACACAAGATGGATCCAGTAAGGAGATGGGAAACTATAATTATCAATTTTTGAAGTGAAAACTTCTTTAGCGGCGTTGTGCACTTTTTGGAATGGGTAAAAAATGTTAAACTCGCGTCAGGACACGTGACCGTCAGGACACGTGACCTGATCGAAAATTCGTAAGACGGATGGAGAGTAGAGGAATGGGTAAAAAATGTTAAACTCGCGTCAGGACACGTGACCTGATCGAAAATTCGTAAGACGGATGGAGAGTAGACAGCTGGCGCGGCGTAATATAAATTTTTAATATAACTTAATATAACTTTTTAATGTAATATAAATTGTCATGTTTGTGTACGATAGCCCAATAAATAAATATTGTATTCTACCACATAAATGAGAGTACTTTTATACTGATAATTAAAGCAATTCGTGCAAAATTATTCCCTAACCATTCCAAAATATCAAAAATGCACAAAGTTAATATTCAAGTTTTCACTTCTGCCGGCACTCCCAGAGTGCAACCCGTCGTTTTTTTAGTTATGGCTTCGTGCTGTTAGCAAATTTTGCCAGTGTCAATGTAATTTTCTTTCAAATTACCCCTCAACTTACCTAGTCGAGTTACAGTAAAGATGTGGGGCTTTACTGAGACCTCACGCGGACTTATTGAGATAATTTAAAAAGTGACGTTGCACTGTTTTGTTTCATTTGCCAACACTCATGTACATACGTTCACGAAAACCCATTATTTCACATTAATATTCGAAACATAATTTTTTTTAAATAAAATAGTTCTGCAAATATGACTCTTTTTCACGTTTCCACCAAGAAGTATCCATTACCTATCTGTTTCTAGCAATTTCAATTTATTTTAAAGCGTTTATGTTGCCGCTCTTCTTTACAACGTTACCATACTTTTAGGGGCGACGATAAACTAAAGATTCCCCAAGCCGTAGTCATCGAACATTCTTGGAGAATTCTTTGAGGAGTTTCTAAAGGGGAGGGCATCGCGCCAGCGTGTCCCTGTTTCCTACAAGATTTTCCGAGGCGCTCGGATCAGAATCGAGTGTGGAACGACTCTTCAATAAACAAACAAACAAGCAGCCGCGGCCTCTAAAGTGTGGTGGGAAGAAGCGACCATGTTCTGTCTGTTTTTTCCACTCAAAAATAACCTTATTTTCAGTGACCCATTTTTGAAACTCTTGAATCTGCAATTTCAGAAATCAGAGGGTTTATGCCAAGTTAAGAAGATCCACTACCTCCTGTACCCTGTGTCAATGGGGATGGGCTTAGCAGGCACCATCACCTACCTCAGCATTGGCTTCTTCATGCGCAAGTTCAACAAGATCTGCATTTACAGTAATATACAAATGTAGTGACATCAGTGTTCGACACTTATACCCAGTGTTCAACACAGTTAACATCGCCAGAAAATAACATAGGCTGATTATGGTTACATATAGTTTTACTCAAATTTTGTTGCGAACAAATTATTACAATTTGAAAAAAGACAAAGTGTTGACAAAATTCTACTAGCGGGATTCGAACCCAGACCCCATGACTGCACTACCAACTATGCTATCGCGGCTCAATCCAACTCGCCGTTGAAAAAATATTTCAAAACAGGCTTTCTCTAACATTTTAAGGGATGGCAGCTAGGAAGCCTATGGTCTGTTTTAATTGATGTTAAAATTTTGTTGACTCCTATTTTCTATTATAAAAAGAAAAAAATGTTGATCACTGGTTTTAGTCGAACATTGGTGCCTATATTTATTATTTAAACACAATTATTTTTCTATTTTGAATGCTTAATTGCCATTTTCAACATCCATCGTACCGATTACAATAGAATAAAACAAAATAAAAATGGGATTCACTCACGTGGATTCACTTAACCTATTTACCTCAAAATTACTTCAAAGTTTTGATGGTGGTGAACAATATATCGTTATAATGCGGGTGAGGGACTACTAAGCAATCATCGGACTTCAAAATTGGCTCACAATTTTTGTCAGTTTTTACCTTGTACGAGCACAACGCCTAGTAGAGGCACAGTATACGCCTGGACATCGGGGTGCAAAGTGCGAGTTTCATTCGATCACTTTAAGGGGGTGCAGCGCGGACGCAAAACTGCGATGATAGCGAGCGAGCGGCGCTTGGCAGTGGTGTGACAACGGCGCACGACTACGAATACGCACGCACACTAATATCTGTACAGAGTAGGCTGGTGATTTAATTAGATCAATGTTTACTTTCGTAAAATCATAGGCGTTTGGGTAAAAAATAATAAAAGTCTTAATATTTTCATATTCATATTTTTTAATTGAAAAATAAGACAACAGTGGCCTGCAGAATATCAATACAAACATTTTGATGTCGGATCATTGTTTAATTTGTGCTATATTTACAAAGTTTCTGAAGAAATAAGTTTTTAGATATCATTACTTTTACGTATTGTTTATGTAGTTTCTGGGTATTTGTTCCAAATTCCAAGACAACCATGGCCTTGTGAAAGGATCAAGCTAACCTACACTAGTCCTTTTAATGTATATGACCTATTCAGCGCCTAGCACCAGTGACTTAAAAACACGTAAATTTTCGAAATTCCACGAACGAGAATTTGTATGGCAAAATGTTAACTCTTTTCGTATGCCCCCAGGAGGCGCTGCTTCAAGGCCATACAAATTGTCGTTTTCGTAAACGTAATCGAATGAATACGGATAGTAAACAAAACTCACACTAGGCACCCTGATTACCATAAACTGTCAAGTTGATGTACAGACGTCGTCTGTACAAATAGAGACAGAATATAACATCACCTACTAGACAATTGCTAAATCGAAATATAGACATTGTGAGCCAAGTAAATAAATAAGAAGTATATCAAATGACTAAAAACATTTAGACAGCTGTCCATCTCGCCAGGCTCGGTGTTGGTGATCTGTTCGCTGTCGCTGCTGGCGTCGAGCTTGACGCCGCAACCGGGGATAGCGATGGTGCTGCTGGTCAGCGGGCTTTCATGCGGTTGCGCCGCCTCGGTGCTGGCAGCCATTGCTGTAGAGGTGTTCCCCACCAGTGTGAGGTGAGATAACATTGTGAATGTTAGGTACATAGAACTTTTCCTTGTTACCGTCAAAAAAATAGATTATTCTCCCAGCACACGTTTATCCACCTTCATTCATCATCGGACCCTTTAAACAAGGTGTAAAATAGCAACTGGCGGGTCGGCAATGAGGCAATCAGGCTAGTACTAACACAATCCTGCCTCACTTGCTGTCTTCGCATCTGGACTCTGCTTCTGCCTAACATTAGGTATAGCGGAGTCTTTGGACAACTCCAATATAAAAAAAAATGCGAAACTGCTCGGTGCTGGTAATATGTTCGTTGTCGCTGCTGCTGCTGGCGTCAAGCTTGACCTTGACCGTTTCGATGACCAGGGCCTTACAATGAATTGTAATAACATTGCAGTAATACAGACGAGACTCGTGTATTTACGCCAATATACACGACTCGTTTTCACAACCGCAACAATCCTGCTACAATACTGCTTAGAGAGCTCTTGATAAGCCACAAGACATTGCGAATGTCGCTTACTTACAGGATCTCCTGATAAGGTGTCTTTTGTTCTCCAGAGCGCTGGCCCTCTGCACGCTGTACATGTCGGGCCGTTTGGGGGCGGCGGTGGGCGCGAACCTCCTCGGTCTATTCCTTCAATATCACTGCGCCGCAGTGATGCTGGTCAACACATTGCTGACTGCAGGTTTTCCAAGTTCCTTTTATTTATGGTTTGAAAAAATCTAAGGGTCTTACAAATAAACAGAGAGTAAGGTAGGAATCGTTATTTCGTGTCATGTAAACGTCATTTCAAATTAGAGTAAAAGAGACAAAACACGGAATAACCATTCGAAGCTTATTCTCTGTTTATTTGTAAGGGGGTTAATGTTTTATTCAGTTTGTCCTCAGCGCCTTGGTGCGGCAAAGAACTTATGCCGAAATCCGGAGATCCTTGGTTATATTGCTAGATCGAGCCAAGTGTGTTTCGAATTTTACGATGGAAGGCCACTTTTATGATCAACTGATCACAAAACCAACACGCATTTAACCAGCTTGGTACATGCCGTGTATTTTTTTTAAATTCTCTATAGGCAAGTATTTGACCGCGATCTCGCCTGATGGTAAGCGATGATGCGGCCTAGGATACTTGCCTAGATAATGCCTGTTCACCCATGCCTTAAAAATGTTCGGGTTGTACGTTTCTGGAAACAGATCCGCATGAAGGGAGTTCCACTCCTTAGCTGTCCGCATCAAAAATGATGAAGCAAAGCGCTTTGTGCGTATAGGCGGTATGTTGACAGCATAAGGGTGTGATCTCAGTCCGAGTGTAGTTCCCGGCTTTGGCGGCCGGCCGAGTGGCTAAGCGCTTGGTCTAATAACCGGAGGTCCTGGGGTCAATGTCCAAGTCAGTCAAAACGTGTTTCGAATTATCCGATGCATACCTGCCATGTCTATAGCCTCGGTTTTCGATAATCCTATTTAGCTAACATCAGTGCACTGCTGGATATACTTAGGTCTCTCCATATGCATGCCACTGAGCCCCATCTTCGGCTGTTCTTATCCAACCGCTGCCAGCCACTTTGCGTATATCGTCACTCCACCGCGCGGTTGGGTTGGGTGGGCCATTGGGTTTTCAATCACTAACCTGCGTTTGGCATGCGTGGTGATTAAACCAATACACCTATAACATGATGATGATTTGATTTCAATGATGAAAGCCTTTTCACAGCAGCGGGACCACCCTGCTAGACACGACTTTAAAGTTTATACTGACACCCCTCACCAACCGGTCATAAAGTAGGTGTCAGACAACCTTGCGGAAGGGACCATCTGCGTCAGGTCATAACGCCAGATCAGGACGTGCCGAAGCGCATTCTTCATCCGGAACTCTTAAGACTAGTGTCTCGAGCGAGTTGCCCCGTGGACACGTATAGCCAGTAAAGCAGTGGGACTGTGTATAAGCTCTTTACTTTACTCAGCTTCAAGCTATGACATTGAAATGCTTGGCACTGTATTTCTTGGGAACCAGTAAGAGGCAGCTGATACAGGCTTGAAGATTAATTACTGCTTCTTTCCACCAGCGTCGGCGCTCCTCTTGTTTTTCTGGCCGGACCCCAAGGCTGTACGAACAGAGATGGAAGGGCATGGATTCGCGTATTGAAGAAGCATAAGGCACTAGTTTTTAAGTAAGTGTTCCCACTTGTAAAAACTTGTTTTAAGATTGTTATTTTTTTAGTTTATCACAATAGAAAAGCACTTGCCTTCAACTTATCTAATGGTAAGTACTTAAGGCCAAAATTGAAACCGCACTTTACCCGTAATATTCACTACTAATATTCACTACTAAAAAAGCTGTTTCTGTTATTTTATCTGTCGGAACACAACAATATACTACCAGGTGCTAATATTTTTCTTTGCCAGTAACAGCTTAAGGGTGCGCCGTCCGTAAGTGGCAGGTGTCATATATTTTATTTGAAATGTCCATATTTATTTGATGCCGCGCGTTCCATACTAATTTCGTAATGGGAATTTAAAGTGTTAATTTTAAAAATAATAATTTAAAAACCGCTCGTTAAATCGAAAATGTGACACGGACGATTTGTAGTTAAGACATTGGTGATTGTTTAGACATCATTTGAGGTATAATCATTTAGATAAACTATAAGAAATCAAATTTTACTTTTTATTTTTAATTGCTAATTGCTGCACTGAAGCTGAATTAAATATTTATAAAATACGTGGTGGGCGGTCGGGTGGGCGTTTAATTATTTCACTGATGTTTATAAATATAAGATATCGACTATAAACGCCGCCACTCGACTTCATGATTTTTGCCCAACTTTAAATGTTATTGTAGAAAAAACTATAGTGTGTTATGATTCATAAGTTAACACACTATATTCATAAATTATGGTCGGACTAATTGTAAACACGTTCCCTTTGATACTAAATATATATTTTGTTTATGTAATACGATAGTTTTTCATCATATATCAACTTAAGCGTGACTACACTTTTGGCTTTTTTTTGGTCGGCGCACCCTTAAGTAACATCACAAAATAAGGCGACCTCAGAAGGTAAGCTTAATACATACCGCGCTCGAGCAACTCACACATAGACCCCTCACACGGACACTGATCTCGGAACAGCTCGGATCACTCCGAGCACAGCTGTTACGAGATTCGGTGTCCGTGAGAAGCTGTATATGTATGTGTGTGTTGCTAGAGCGCGCTTGTATAATGCTTAATTTCTACAGTCTCCTTATTTTGTATTGAGCAGATGCTTATGTGGCCAATCGCATAAAAGTCGCCCATCTCTCACCCCTTCCCCCTCCCAATTGCAACTCCCTCCTCAAGATCCAACTCCTCCTCACGGCCGGCAACGCATCTGCGATGACTTTGGTTTTGTGGGTATCTATGGGCGGCGGTGATTACTTTCTATCAAGTGACCCGCCTGCTCGTTTGCCTCCTTTTAACATTAAAAAAAAAGTCGTTCGGTAAGCTTGATTTCTTGTTAACCTCTCCCTAAATAATAAATAACCTGATGGTATGACTTTGCCTATATTTTGGATAATGTATATTTTGACACACACGCATATGTATTTGACACTCACGCATATTACCTACTCTTTTCAAAAATTTCAAAAATGGAAGAGAAGCGGCCGAAATCTGTCAATGCCAATCCAAATCACATTCTATCTTTTTTAATTTTTAGGAGTGCAGTCTTTACGGTCGAAATTCGACCACTGGGCGATCTACTACTTATAATTATTTGACCTTTTGTTAATGTATAGTGGTTTCTTTTGTTCTCCTAATTATTTTATTTTATATTCGTATGCCGATAAGTCAGATCGCAATAAAACCTTAATAATCAATACAATTAGACCTAATACCTTACCTGTGAATTACGAATAAATAATTTGAATTTGAATTTGGATTTGCTGTGTTCTGGTTTGAAAATCTGGTACTTGATCCAGTAAAGAACCAGGGCTTTAAATAACGTTAAAAGTTGGGTAACGTTACCAACCTTTTAATATTAACAACCTGTATTGAGTTTTAGAAGTAATACACTTATTAATGAGTGAGAAAAAAACGTCCATTCATAGGTTATGACCCAATATAAACAAATACGAGTATATATTTTAAAATTACACACATACTACGTTATTATCTATCACTATAAATAGTAACATTGATCAGTGCTGGAGCTGACTTCTCACTTCTTACATTGTTTATTGCCATAAACAAAAATTAATCAGTTTGTCTTGATTGTCACCATCACCATTGTCACAAAATAACGAGACTGCAGAAGGTTAGCTTCATACAAACGCACACTGAAGAACTTTTTGATCTAATCCCGCCCTCTCCTTTCCTCTCCCGGACTACATGTGCTGGTCTTAGGAACCACCGTCATACTGTACAGACAATCAGTACTCGTAGGTACCAAAAATTTGGCAATTCGTTCCTCTGTGAGACCATTCGGCTTTGGAATTCTTTGCCGGCGCATGTGTTTCCCAGCTCCTATAGTCCCGGGTCTTCATTTATGCAGGCCGTCATGAATGGGTGCGCTTGTTACCGTGCTTGTTCCACGGTGAGGAGCGCTCTCATTATTTTGGACTGCATCATCGGCTGCTTACCACCAGGCAAGATGTGGTCACTATGAAGAGTCATTATAAAAAATTTAAAAAAACTCGAGCAACGCACACGTAGACAACCTCTCACGGACACGGGATCTCGGACCATCTGTAACGAGTCCGAGCGCAGCTGTTGCTGTCTATTCATCATCATCATCATCATCATCATCATCATCATCATCATCATCATCATCATCGTCATCATTATCATCATCATCATCATCAGCCATTGCTCGAGCGCGTTTGTATAAAGGTAAGCTACCTTCTGGGGTTTCCTTATTTTGTGCCATTTTTGTGGCCTTGGAACGACTTTGTTCCTATTTGGCGAAGAGCCATTACACAGTGAAACTGATGTAGTACGCTATCTCTAGCATCTGGTTTGACAGAGACATTGGGTGGTGAGGTGTTGGACAAACGCCAAGTTTATTTGTAAACTTTATAGAAAGTTTTGACGATTTGACTTCACCTCGACCTCGAATTTATGAATTGCCTTTAGTAAAAGAAAATTGTTTTGGTATTCTAAGAGTATATATATATAAGGTTGTTTTTTTAGATCAACCGATAATAATTAAATTCAAATACAATTGTTTTGCTGTTAATTGAGTAAGAAAATAAATAAGACTTATATTAATTGATTTAATAATGATGAATGAATTTAATTAGGAATTTACTACAACAAGTGATTATGAACTAATTTCATTTCAATCTTGCTGGTTATTTGGGTGTATACCACTTTGGTCATAATTAACCCATCAAAAACTTGAATGTGAAATGAGAGCCAAGTTCAATATTATTATATATGCCTTGGTTGTTGACTTCAATGACAAAAGAAGTGAGATCTAAATGGGTGCCAAGTTCAATGGTCAGTCCTGAAATTTATTTATAACAACATAAAATATTTTATAACAACTTAAAATGTCAATTCTTCTTTTAACTTAGGATAATATATTGAAGCCTAAGGTCTGTCTTGGCTAGTTCTCATATACGAATTTGTATTAAGTACCTACTAAAACAGTAATGGAAGAGCTGTAAAACAGCGCCATCTAGCCGAATCACGGCTAACCGGCTTGTTATGGAAAACAGATGCGCTCGCACGCGCATGCACCAGCAAATTCGCAAAACGTATGTCAATCATGTATGTGGCCAGAAAGCGCTGTTGGGCTGCGCATAATTTGCGTATAAAGGGCCGGATGACAGTCCGCACGCTATCTTTGGGTCTACTTATCCCGACAATAAAACATCTCAGAAAACAAGCATTCGTTGCACAACATACATTCCGGCACCCCATTTTACAAGAGCCTTATGTTCTGTTCTATTAAGGGTGGTATTTCCACTCGTAATTATATATTCACGTGAAGACCTTAAAATCCACATAAAGACCGGCTGCCATCAATTTTGATTGCTGATTCTTACTGATGCAAATTTGTTAACGTATATTTTTTATTTTGTGTTTTTTTTACATGTTGTGGTTGTCTTCTATATTTTTTGTGTTTATTGTAATGGAAAGTGTCCTGCTATGATAGGGCATTTTCCAATATTTTTGACGCTGTAAGGGAGAAAAGAGCTGGACACTTGCTGAGTTTCTTGCCGGTTCTCTCAAGATCTCCCGCCCAGAGTAGACTTACGAACCGATGGCATAGTGACATTCATAAGAGCTACTTGTAGCCTAAACTGAATAAATGATTTTGAATTTTTAATTTTACATTACAGGCATCTATAAATAAGTTTTCCTAATAGATCAATTAATTGAAAAATATTATAAATTGATAATTTACTAGTTTCTGATTTATTCCTTTGTATTCGCCCAACTACCTATCTGGATGTCAAATTTGAACTTTCTAGATCATCTGGAACTGGGTTAGAGTTTTGATCTATAGGTCAGTCAGTGATAAAAATGATTATTTTTGGACGTTAATATTTAAATAACCGTTTGAGGTGTGTTTATGAAGTTTGGAGCACATGTATCTCGCAAGTCTCAATGTACGAGCCAAATTTGACATGTTTATGTGAATTAGTTTTTGAGTTATGAGGGAGTCAAAAGTGGCTCCAAGTGGTTCGTGTAATATTACACACGGTGCTGCTCGACAGTTCTGTTAGCTTAAACGTGGCTTGACACGCTGCCGCGTGTCTAGATTTTAGATACACGTGTATCTAAAATTCTACGTAGTAAAGGAATTCGTCTCCGTCCGCTGTTACATTATTTTGATATTTTTTCAAATTATCTGAACATAATATGACCTTTACCTAATGTCATTCAATTCATTACCACTTACTAGTTTAACTATTTTCATAAAAATTTTAGCTACTCATGTCATTCTCATCATACTCTACTTTTTTAACTATGACAATATTTAGGCAACGATGAAAAAATCCCATTGCTCCACATTGCTTACTCACAGTGTTATGTAACAAAGTAGCGACGTAATCAATCAGCAATGGTGCATTGACGTTGATTTTGGGCTATTCTGAAATCACTCTTCAATAATTTCTGACGCCAATCAAGAACCACGCACATTGAACGTTAATAATCATAAAGCTATCACTGCAGTATTTTTAGTTCTTTTAAGGAATTATTCGGTTTAGTCATCGCTCCTAAATTCCTGAGTTTCCACCCTCCTTCCTTCGGCTCGCAATCATCTGTCATTCCATCCATTCCATGACACTGTGTCCATGGTAGGTAATTAATTATTTAAAGAAAAAAATATAGGTATACATCAAACCATTCAATGTTGCTGCCACCGTAAATTGAACCTTATTTATAAAGTTATGAAATGAAGAAAGATATTAAAAGTAAATGAATAGTATTATTTTGCTAACCTTTCGTGCAGGTTACATCGAACAAACAGCAATGCATGATTTTATGCTTACTCTGAATGCCATTTACCAAAGCAAGCCGGAAAACAGTCTATCCAATATAAATTGAATCAGTTAACCATTGTATTGCTCCCATAGTTTATTTGTATACATACATGTATATAAGATATTATATCTATATCAGAAAAGTCCTGAGTCAGTCACGAGGGGACGAGGACCCATTCTTTGATCCCTTTGCCCCAGTGACCCAGCTGAAAATTTGTACGGAAGGCGCAGGCGTCATATAATATATAATCGTATTTATATTATATCATTTCAAGGCTAAATCTTATTTAGAAAATTCATTTTTACATTTTTTAACTTTTTACAAGGGGTAGTAAAGATCAAATATCAAATTATAGGCCTATGTCGATACTTTCCTCCATATCAAAAATTTAAAAAAAATGATAAACAACGGAGAACTAGTACATTATTTGGAAAATAATTTGCTCTTGTCAAATAAACAATATGGTTTAAGAGCTAATTAATCAACGGATGAGGCAGTTCATCAGTTAACTTTATCGCACAAGAAGAAGGCAATAAAATAATAGGAATATTCCTGGATCTTGCAAAAGCTTTTGATACTGTTTCGATACCCATTCTTTTGAATAAGCTTGAAACAATAGGTATAAGAGATAAACAACTGAAGTTGTTTACAAGTTATTTATATTATCGTAGCCAATGCGTTAAAATAGGCAATGTGGTCAGTGCTGACAGGTGCAACACTTCCTTTGGTGTCCCACAAGGAAGTATAATTGGGCCTACCTTATTTTAATTAATTTACATCAATGACCTCTGCAACCTTCAACTAAGCGGTGGTAAAATATTATCGTACGCCGATGACACTGCTCTACTTTTTTATGCAGCGACGGAGCTCGAGGCGTATGTACTCGTAAATGCACAAAATGGCTTCAATGTTGTAAATAACTGGCTTAATCAACATTTGTTTACACTGAATGCTGATAAAACTAAATATATTACATTCTCGATGCGCAAATCCACTTTTACAACAAGAACATCTTTGTATGCTCATGGCTGTAATTTATACACAAACATGTCATGCAATTGCCCTATCATTCGTAGTACTCGCAATATAGAGTCTTGGGGTAATTATTGATGAGAATCTGTCATTCCCTTATCATATTGAAGCTTTAAGTAACAAATTGCGTAAGCTTATGTTTGTATTTTAAAAACTTTGTACGGTTGCAGATACCAAACTAATAATGCAAGTATACATCACCTTGTTTCAGTCGATACTAACTTACTGCATCACTGCATGGGGTGGTACGTATAAGTCCCTGTTTCTAACTGTCGAAAGAGCCCAAAGAGCAATCCTAAAGGTGTCCACTTTCCGTCCTTATCTATATCCTACTCATCTTTTATATGAATCCTGTAAAGTTTTAACAGTTCGGCAATTATTTATAAAAAGCACGATACTAAAACAGCACACGGCTCTTCCTTACAGCGCACTGAAATTACTAATAAAAGGAGGAAAGATATTGTTTGCACTTATCTCAAATGTACAAAATGCGCTTTCTCATCAAGGTTCTTTATATTCTAATTACCCTTTCTGTACAACAGGATAAATGCTAAGTGTTACATTTATCCATTAAACAGTATCAACTGCAAAAAGGTTGTACAGGAAGAACTACAAAAATTTACCTAAGACAATACGGAGGGGTTATTGACCGTTGTTAAGTAATTTTTATTTATTTATTTTATATGGACTACCAACAAAACATACACTATTAAAATTCAAAAATACAAGTTTATCTTAAGGCTAAGTGTTGTCTTAATTATAGGCAGACACGACATGCAATATAATTATCATCAATAAACGGAACAGAAATATACAAGACAAAAAATATAAAACAAGCAATACAGATACTTTTCATTTATTACAGATTAAATAAAATTGAACAGACAAAATCAGACTATGACAGATTCAAATTAAAATCAAAATCAAAATTAAAATCAAAATCTAAATCAAAATCTAAATCTATATTAAACTCAGACTAAGCCCACATTCGCCTGAAAAACAGGGTTTACCTAGCTCAGGCATCAGCATTTAATTTATTTTAGATTATTAGTTTAGAGCTCTTTGTAAACAATAGATATGAATGTATAAACAATAGATGTACTTAAACGTATTTCAAAAAAGTTTTTTTTTATTTTTTTAATTTTATTAATATAAAATATTTACTTTTAGGTAAGTATACTTATATTTATATTTAAGTATGCTACATCCGAGAAACTAACAAATACTAACCTAATCTAAGAACTAAAATCAATAATAATAAAAATTATTTAAATATATTTTATATTAACTATGTGCTGTTTGGGAAATAAAAGCTTCGTTATCTTTGCATCATCACTTCATCACTTACCATCGGGTGAGATCGCGGTCAAACTTACATCATCATCAGCTCATTTTATGTCCCCACTGCTGGGGCACGAGCCTTCCCTATGGATAGATAGGGAGAACGGGCCATGAACCACCACGCGGGCCCAGTGCGGATTGGTGGTTGTTAACGACTGCCGGACCAACGGCTTTACGTGCCGTCCGAAGCACGGAGGAGCTCGAGATGATACATTTTTGGTCACCCACCGATGACCAGCCTTTGTGAAAGTTGCTTAACCTCAGCACTCGCAGACCACTCGTTAACCACTGCGCCATTGAGCTCCTCCGCCATCGAGCTCCTCAAACTTACATATTTGGAATTAAAAGAAGAAATGGTACTTATACGAGTAGAACCTGGATTTATAGTAGGTATATGTTATGAAAGATATCAGTGGAACACGCGCTTCCTACATTACTAATCACATTGCGGAGAGTCGCGTACTGTGCCTCTTTCATGATTGTGGTCGATTGACTTTTATTTATTATTGAGTAGTTTATTGTTTTAAACTGCATTAATTGGTATGCTATTCTCGTTGAACTGTAAAGGAAATGTTAATGAAGATTGTCTTAATTACTAATATATTAAAATGAAACTGTTGCTTTTCAAAACTGGCATTATAACCAATTTTATAAAAATAAAGATTATTATTAATGCTACTGTCGTCCTGTCGTGGCTTATGTTTATGTAAAATGTTTACTGTCAAAAAATAAGGTTTATTTAAAAAATATTTTACAGACTCACATGTTTTCTTTGTTGTTTTACACGTCTGCCAAATTTCATAAAAATCTGTTTAAATAATTTGTTGTATTGTGATTTTTACTATGCTGTTTTTATATTTAAACAGAGCTAGACGAAATAACATTTAAAAGAAGACTTGCCTCAGACAAGACGCTTACCCACCCTCGCATCGCGAAAGTTTGTGGATTTAAAAAAAAAAACTAAAATTATTAATAATCACCAATTATTACCGGTAACAATTTTAAAGACCCCAATTAATTAATGCAAAATTGTCTCTCTGTGCGTTACGTGCCAAGCCAGATCCAATTCCTGCGCGTGCGCGCAAGCTTTGAAACTGTTCAGCTCTTTCAGTTTGCGCTCGGACGCCGCACGACGCGCGACACGCACCGCACGACTGCTCGCGACACGCGACACGCGATACGCGACCACACGCGACTCGCAACATGACAGCAACAATGGGTGACAACGTCAAAGATCATAACGTGACCAACTTCGAGGAAGCCTTGGAAATAACCGGTACGGAAAAGTGTTACGTCAGTGTTAACACTTTTGTTAGAAAAAGCTCTCGGAAAGGTAACGTTTCGAGTGCTTTGTTTTTCGAAACACAGTTTAGGGTTAAGTGGAAGCTTGGAGAGTTTTGTTTTGCAATAGGTACACAGTTTAGGGTTGAGTGCGGTTTGTACTAAAGTGTTTTGACAACAATGAAATGCATCACGAAATAAAATTTGTGACAGATAATTTTTAAAACAGTTCTTGAAGCAAAAAGTGTGTTTTAAAAACGGTGATACTTAAACGCTGTAGTCAAACTTAACACTGACTAAAGCTTACCCATTCCATTTAGTCAAGAAAGATAAATTCCGATTTTATAAACGAATATTTGGTGAAACTGTGACGTCGCGACCGACGTTTGTGTAGCTGTGTTTGTTTACAAGTGATGCAGCAGATTTTGATTCCTATCGTATATGCTAAAGTTGTTTGTTTGAAAGTTAATGTCGGTAGTACAAACCTTTTTATTTCTTATACTACGAGGCACAATTTGTGTCACAGGTAGAAATTTGCGGTAATAGTAGCTTTGCTAGTACACAGTTGACCGGGAAGATTACTCAAATCCTTTTCATGAACTTTTGAAATGTCTCATTGATTAAATTGTGCAAGCCTGCATCTCTCTCTCTATCTCTCTCTCTCTATCTCTCTCTCTCTATCTCTCTCTATCTTCCTCTATCTCTCTCTATCTCTCTCTCTCTCTCTATCTCTCTCATCTGCAATCGCAACAGCAAGCGCGATTAAACGTGAAAGGAATAATCATAAAAGGAGGGCGTGCTGTGTAGAGGGGTTTCAATAAAGCTTAAGTTTGCCTCCATTTTCTTGTATCCTTCAACAACTCTACACTGTGCAAGTGTGCAATGCAAAACAATGCTGCTTGACGGCAGAAACAAATGGATACCAGGTTGATTGTCATCCAGTCAGATTCAGGGCAATATCCTATTACCAGACACGATTGTTATATGGTTTAAGTAACTAGCTTTTGTTTGCGGCTTTGCTCACGTGGGTAATAAAAGCCAAACTTATAAAAGGTAAATATCATAAGGGTATAAGTAAAAACGTCATTTCAACATTAAGATTTTCATTTTTTATCATTACAAAGCCCATCCTTGCATAAAAATGTCTAACACAAAATAACCTAATAAAAATCGCTCTGTATAAGTAATTTTGGTCCGGTCATACCCTACCTAAGGGATCATCACTTCATAATTTCTAACCAGGCCAAATATCGAAATTTAAAAAAAGACAAATTTCCATACAAACTTTCAATCTATAGATCGATTAAATTATTCATTTTTATAGATAATACTTTAAAAATAACAATTTCTCCAAAAAAAAACCTTCTTCCCTTTGCTACTCCATAAAAAGGCAAATAAACAAAATTCCTGAGACACGTCATTCTTTCTTTCAAAAAGCAAAATACCAATTTTCATGTAAGTATTTTACTTCAAAACTGACGGACTTTCATACAAACTTTCACCCCCTATTGGACCCCCATAGACCCCCATTTCCATAAAATCCTTTCTTAGTGGCTGATTACGTCACTCAATTAACCTACAGTACCAATTTCATCTAATTAGCTCCAGCGGTTTCGGCTTGGCGATGATGTCAGGACAAAACATTATATGTATTATATATAGATAAGGGTATAACGTGGATCCTCCGCTTATAGGAGGAGCTCGATGGCGAGTGGCAGTTATGCAACTTTTGCAAAAACCGGTCATCGGATGGGTGACCAAAAATTTATCATCTCGACTCGAGCTCCTTCGTGTTTGGAAGGCACCTTTCGGAAGGTTTTGTCTGAGTGGTAGAGCCACGCTGCGTTGCAGCACGAAATGGGCCGGCTCGCCTGACGTAATACCACCCTCTAACAGAATATCGGCGTGAAACAATGGCACTCGTTGCTGTTGTGTTTCGTCTGGTGAGTGAAAGTACCGGAGGCCCATCTCTCACCCCTCCCCCCTCCCAATTCCTATTTCCTCCTCAAAATTAACTCCTTCATCAAGGCCGGCAACGCATCTGCGATTACTTTGGTTTTGCGGGGGTGTCCATGGGCGGCTGCGATTACTTCCCACCAAGTGACCCGCCTGCTCGTTTGCCTCCTTTTAATATAAAAAAAGAAAAAAAAAGGCACGTAAAGCTGTTGGTCTCGGCTGCATTAGCAGTCTTTAACAACCACCAATCCGCACTGGGCCTGCGTGATGATTTATGGCCCGTTCTCCCTTACCTTTAAAGAAGGCTCGGCCACAACAGTGGAGACCTAGAAATGAACTGGTGATGAAGAGTTGTAATAAAGAATTTCAAAATATTTTTTATTTCATGTTTTGGTATGTAGGTTAGGTATATATTTTTATGTTGTATTTATATAATGGTATTTATTTGACAACCCGAAAGCTCTTGACCTTCACCTCTCCTGACGTTGCGGAACAGAGAACAAGCGGAGTACAAAAGTGCTACTACGGTTGTTGCTATGGCAACATGCCAGGCGGACTTAAAACAAAGCCCTCCACCAAAATTATTACACTCATGTATAATGGCATATATTATATAAAATGTCTTTGTTTTGTTTATATAATTTTAACGCAAATTTTGTTGCGAAACAAATTACAAAAACACAAATTTTGAAAAAATTCATTCAGTATGTCAGAAGGGTGCAGGTTCAAATCTTGCTCGTGGAAATTTTTTCAGCATTTGTGTTTTTGTAATTGCCATATATATATAAAGGTATCAGTCCTTATAAATTTATGTATACGTACATAGTTTTATAATATATAATATATATTATTCATCTACGTTCTTTGTCGCACCGCTTACCAATTTTTCTGCCTAGCCCTTAGGTCGACTGGTAGAGTTTGGCATTAAATTAGCCTTTTGTACTTTATTTTATTTTATTGTGCAATAAAGATTAAAATAAATCATAAATAAAAAAATAATGATAATATAAATTGGTAATGTTAATAATAGCTTTAGTTTATTCAGTAAAGTTAAATTATAATTGTATTGTGTCCAAACTAGGTTCATGTATGATATTTCGATTTTTATTATACTTAGTGAAAATGCAATAAATATTTATGGTGTATGAATGCATTTAAACCAAAGACCTCTGCACGGTTAAAATAATAACCTGCTGATGATAAATTGTTTTAAAGTTCTTACTGACCAATAAAGCAGTCCACTACCATAAAAAAGTAGACTTCAGAAGGTGAGCTTAATACATACCGCCACCCGTTACCCGTGGTCCCGGTGGGTTGACTCCTGATTATATCGATATTAAATTAATTACAACCATGAACCTACTTAAGATTAACTGCGTAACTTGCTTATGAATAATAATGTCAAAATGTCGAAAGAGACCAAATGAATATAGATCCTACTATAAATACAGGAAAAAGGTTACTCTCTTTGTAATATGCGATCTCTTTTGACGTACCTAATAAGCTGTTAGATGTTGATTCATGGTTGTAATTAATTTAATATCGATATAATCAGAAGTCGAAATATTCATCCAAATGTAAAATGCCATGGAACCACGGGTAATTAATCCACAAGGATCATGGGTAACGGGTGCATACCGCGCTCTAGCAACTCGCACATAAACCACTTGCTCGGTCTCCAGTATTAGATCAACTATTATCCTACTAACCGATTGTTGATTTTGAATGGCATATTATCAAATGGCTGCGGAGGCCCTTCATTATGAGAACCATGCTTTTGGACATCATGGATCTCGGGACAGTTCGAGCACCAGAGGGCCTACCACAAACCACATTCGGCGTGTTGCCTCTCTGTTGCACTTATAAATTCGTACATAAGTGTGATAGGGAGGCAACACGTCGAACGTGGTTCGTGGTTCCGTGTCAATGAGAGGTTGACTACGCGTGCGTTGCTCGAGCACGTTAGTATGAAGCTTACTTTCTGCATTCTCCTTATTTTGTGCCACCACACTAGGAAGTCTGAAAATCTTCCGCGCGTCTGAATTGAACTCTATTGAGTAGACAATTAAACAACTGGACGTCTCTATTAAAACGTACTCTGTCATTATGAGACTCTCAATGTCGTATTCGCGATTCGATGTTAATGACCATGCTGTTTCTCGATCTCGCCAAACGATCTTTTTTTTAATTAGGCTTTCTTGGAGGGTCTTTGCTGTTTACCATCACCAGCTCATTTTATTAAATTAAATTACAATTTGCAAAAAGACAAAGTGTTGAAAAATTTTCACGAGCGGGATTCAAACCCGCACCCCATGATATGCCGGGTCAGGTGCACTAGCAACTACGATAGATAGGGTTGAGCCACGATAGCATAGTTGGTAGTTGTAAGATAACGTTTAGTATTGTAACAGTAGGTAGGGTTTGGACCGATCTCCTCATTTCATCATCATTATCATCATCTCAGCCAAAAGATGTCCACTGCTGAACATACGCCTTCCCCTAGGGATCTCCACGACGAACGGTTTTGTGATGCTCGCATCCAGCGGCTTCTCCGAACTAGCCCGAAAAGTTGCTAAGCTCAAGTGGCAGTGGGCAGGGCACATTGCTCGCAGGACTGATGCGTACCGAAAAGCGCAGTGTGGGCAGTCCTCCAACAAGGTGGACCGAACGGTCTGGTCCTCATTTACTAAATTGTAAAAAAATGGGAAGATACAGTTGCTTTTAATGAAATCGACAAACCTTGTATAAAAAATATACATGAAGTCGCAGATTCTATCTGACAATACGAAAGAGTATTATTAATTTTATGCAAAACAAACACACATTATTCATTGATAAAATTTAATTTGCTTGCGTTAAGCAAATACCAGCATTGATTCATGAATACACCTCAATTACTTACTATGTTACAATGTTTTTAACAATTTTAATGCCATATGTTAATCAGTCGGCCTATTGTTTTCAATGAACCACTATTACGCATTCAACAGTAATTAAACATTATAAGTGACACTTGTGCAAAATGTAAGATCTATATTTTGACTATTGAAACGAAACATACGCTTTCCACGAATTTCATTATCATTATCATAACTAGCTCACTGTATGTCCCCACTGCTGGGACACGAGTCTTCTCTATGAATGGAGAACGGGCCATAAACCACCACGCGGACCCAGTCGTTAACATTAGCAGCCGGGACCAACGGCTTTAAGTGACTTCCGAAGCACGGAGGAGCTCGATGAAAAAATCATATAATATTTATTCTGTCGTCTTGAACCCTATACAGGGTCCGTGCTCACAGGGAGTCTCCATGTGTAAAGAGTTCGAAACTGAGAGCATGCCTGTTGCCATATAATAGAATGTGCAATGTATTATACTACCATAAGTTTATGGCAATAAATTATTTTTGTTAAAGTATTTATATTCATTTGTTTTATCTTCTCGACCCCCTGTAAATGAAACAACATGTCAACGTTATAATAATCAATCAATCATAATCTTTATTCACATACATATAAAGGCCTTAAGCATATACAGGTCTAATATGAGCCCTGCAAGGGCTACAGAATATTGTTTTCTAAAGTTTTAAACAACTTTTACGGATCTACTCGCGTTTATTTTACACATTACGTCACCCTGTGACCACGGACCCTGCAAAGGGTTCGAAACGTCAGGATAAACATAAAAAGTAATGTGTAAAATAAACGCGAGTAGATCCATAAAAGTTGTTAGTTCTTTAAAACTGATTTGTAAAAGGTTTTATAAACATGTTATTCAACTAATTTAATGACGCAAATTCGCCACTAAGTGAAGTATTTCTTATCAATATAGGTATGTAACAAGTGGTTTTTTTCCTTATCCAGGTAACGGTCTATACAATGTGCTGTTGGTGGTGACCTGCTCGCTGATCCTGCTGGCCATCGGCGTGGACCTGTTCGGCTTCAGCCTGGTGGTGACCGCGGCGTGCGACCTCGACCTCACCGTCACGCAGAAGGGCATCCTCACCTCACTTCCTTTCATAGGTAGGCTCCTCACCCAGGCATCGAGATCACAACAATGAAGTTCGCTGCTGCTTGGTAGCAGAAGTAGATACCTAACTATTTTTATTATTTTGAATTTTATCATCTTGTAACTATAAAGCACACAGGCACAGGCAGGCGCCGTGTCGCCTGCCTGTGTGTCTTTTACCGACTTTACTACGGAGAGTGTGACGGGGAGCTTTTCGAGCTCATTCCACCATCGCCCTTTTACCACCGAATCTCCAGACGTACTGCAGGATATCATCCCCACCTAGTAGAAATTCCACTATGTCGCACTAAACGCTTCATGTCATCATTTTTACTGCGCACTGGCAGGGAGTGGAATTCTCTGCCATCGTCTGTGTTCCCAAAAACTTATAACCTGAATGCCTTCAAGGCGAGAGTTAGGTAATAGGCATCTTCTGGGGCAGCTCGCTCCATCGTAGACCTCATCTACGCTCACCATCAGGCGAGATCGAGGTCAAGAGCTGTCTTATAAAATACTTATTAACAAAAAAGTTATCTTGTTGATACCTTATCAGTTATTACATAATCCAGTAACCTTAGGACGCAATTTATTAGATTACTCGTGTTAGTTACACAAAGCTGTTGAAATTAACTATAACTCTATCGAATCGCTGAGTACTTACCAGTTGTATTCACTACTCGATGATCAGAGAAAAAAACGATCATTTGGATGTCAAAATTGTAAAGCACCTAATTTTGTAGGGTTCCGTACCACAAAAGGAAAAACGGTACCTTTTAGTGATCCTATCACTTTGTTGTCCGTCTGTCCGTCTGTCCGTCTGTCTGGCAATACCCTTTTTCTGTGGAGGTATCAATTTTAAATTTAACATCTTATACTTATGTCTGCGGCCATTTCAGTCTTATTTTTTAACATTTCGCAGGGGAATCAAAACCTATAGGGTACATAAACGCAGATGTTGAAATTATTTGAACATTTATAAATAGCTTGCTTACTTCTTAACTGATCTTTAATATTTGTAAAAATATTATGATCGGATGTTAGTGACGATAGTTGTTGACATTGAATGGGCGCCTTTGGCTTTCAAAGTAAAAAGTGTTGAATAATTTCGGCGGGCTGGTTAGAACTACGATAGCTTAATTGGAAGAGCACCTGACCCGGAATGTCACAAGGGTGCAGATTCAAATCCTACTTGTGGAAATTTTTTCAACATTTGTGTTTTTGTAATTTGTTCGCAACAAAATTTGCGTTAAAAATTATTTGAACACCTATAGGGTACTTCCTATAGACCTAGAATCATGAAATTTGTCAAGAAGAAAGGTTTTACAGCACAAGTAAAGAAAAATATCCGAAAATCGTAAATTTGTTGATCCATCACAAAAAATGTATATTTTGGGATCGCACACTCATTTGCAGTTAGTAAACTAATCGCGAACTATGCCCATGTATGGAGAAACTCGATCAGCGTGATGAACGAACTTTTTACATACAAGTGTGAACGAAAGCCTTCGATTAACCAAGAAAACCTCTTATTTGCAGGTATCCTGCTGGTGTCGTACCTATGGGGCTACATATCGGACACGCGGGGCCGCAAGTTCTCTCTGGTGGTGAGCATGCAGGTCAGCTTCGTGTTGTCCAGCCTCTGCAGCATTTGCCCCACCTGGCAGATCTTGGGCTTCGTCAAGTTTGTCTCAGTCTGCTTGTGAGTTGTTTGAATTTTAATTTTAACACTGTACGGATTAATAAGGACATTTAGAAGTTGACAACATCTCATTCAGTGGAAACTGCTACTTCTTTTATCACACGGGCCCTGAGCGAATTGGTGATTGTTAACGACTCTAATCTTCGCCTTCAGCAATCGCGGAACAGGTGCGTTAACCACTGCGCCATCGACCTTCTTACTGCGCCATCGACCTTCTTACTGCGCCATCGAGGTTGATGGGTGGAGGCAATTTAATCCGTTTATATGTAGCGGTTAGTTAGACTAGTGTAGGTCACAGATACCGAGGTGACGGGTTCGATTCCCAGAGGGTAGGTAGTACGTTTTGTACTTAATTTGGTTGATGATAGGACTTGTTTTTAGTCCACCTGGCTAGCTTACACCATCTATTCTAAGGCTGTCGCTGTAACAACAATGTAGATAGATAGATTATTTATTTATTCTTTATTAAAACATAACACAAGAAAAAAACACTAAACAAATAATAAAATTAAAATAATAATAAAAAAAGCAATCAAATATACAACTATCACAAACATTGGTTATCAATTGTGTGCCGTAGCGATGCAAAAAATGCAAAAAATGCAAAAACTTAGTGCTATTCCAAGCTAAAAAAATATAAATAAATCTTAAATAAAATAACAGCAAATAAATTCATAAAAACTATTTAAGCATAATTTAGTTAATCATTGTTTTGTCTCTTTTTCTCAAATTCAAAATGACGTTTGTGTGACGTTGACAAAACAATATTTAACTAAATAATGCTTAAATAGTTTTTATGAATAAGGGGGGAAGTGCTAAGCCTACCCTACTATACACAGATATTTTTAATTTTTTGTCGTCAAATCTTTTCAAAGTAAAAGAGTTCGCTACTCTCTCTCTCTACACTCGACTAGCGCGCCAAAGTGTAGATTTCCTATGACACGTTCCGGTCATCTATAGGTTCCAATAATTAGTGCACATACTGTGCAATGGCTTGGCACTTGGCATCACAAACATTTATTGTGAGCACGTGTAACAGAGTATAGTCACGAAATAAGGAGACTGCAGAAAGTAAGCTTCATACAAACGCCCTCGAGCAACCCACACATAGATTTCTCGTTCACTACCAACCTTTAGGCGTAAATGCCGAAATTGGCTACTTCATAAGCAATTCCTGGCATCGGCTTTAAAATATGTCTATTGTTGCAGACTCTTTTAAAAACCTTTTTATTACATTTTACTTATTTTTATACTTTTTTGAATATTGACATTTTTATAGATTTTGCTTTTGTCTTTGTTCTTTGGCTGTCTTCTGTTGTGATTGGTATTGTGTGTGTGAAATTAATATAAAAATCCCATATATTTCCTGTTTTTTGATCATTTTAGTCCATTAGTTCCTCCCATTAATAGTTGTCGTTTTCATCTATATCATTGATTTGATTAGCCGCCCGGCTCCTGTTTGTAATAAGTGGATTTTTGTGTTCATGTATATTATTTTTTTTTCGTGCAATTTCGTATGCTGTCCGTGTATTTTATAATTAAGTAATTTACTCACCGATTATTTTATTGTTATTGGTTATAGCAGAATAAAAGAGGCTGCGGGTCCCCTGCAGCCACTGAGTCGTAGACCTTTTTGTCTTAACGTCAAGTTATGTTGGTCAATGTGCGTTGTAATTATTTTTTTTGTATGTTTGAGACAAATAATCAATTTTTTATTTAATCTCGCCACAGCTGCGCTCAGACTGTTCCTAGATACGTGTCCGTGAAAGGGGCCTATGTGTGCGATGCTCGAGCGCGGTATGTAAGCTCACCTTCTGGAATCTCTTTATTTTGTGGTATCTAGTATAATACACGCCCGTTCGTATTAATAACGTTTATTATTGCTTCGCGGATTAACTACGAGTATAATGCAATATACTGAACTAAGAAATCTTATCAATCAAAACTTTTGGAAGTATGAGAAAATTTAAATTATTATCTGTGCCTTATTGCAATAATAATGTTACTTTCAATGATCCATTATATCGAATGTGTAGATCTTATAACAATAATGTAAGTAACTTAGATAAGTATATTTTCTCATAGTCTATACACATACATTAAAATTGTAAATCATCAAGTCCGAACACCGCACTACAATCGATAATATAAATTAATGATGTATTCAAAGTATAGTAACTGTTTTATCAAGTTTGTTTGTTTGTTTGTTTGTTTTTTTTATGTCCTTATTTCTTTTAAATTGTTATTTTTATTTTTTTAATTGTTATTTCACTTTTAAAAGTAAAAGTATTTATTATTTTTATTCTATGTAACGCGTATCTAACCATGTATTTGACACACACGCATATATACTCTTTTCAAAAATTTCAAAAATGGAAGAGGAGCGGCCGAAATCTCCCAATGCCAATCCAAACTCACATTTTAATATATCTTTTTTAATTTTTCATTGCAAGATACAATCCTTACGGTCGAATTTCGACCACTGGGCGACCATTAGTGATTATAAACTTGTTATCTTCTTTCTTTCAATATCTGCAGCTCATGTGCCGCCAACTCGGCATCATACACTCTGGTGGGCGAGTCGTGCATGCTCCGCATGAGGAACAAGTACATGCTGCTCATGACCTGCCTGCTGCTGCTGTCGCCAGCCGCCGCTGGAGGTGAGTCCCTCGAGATTCTGGGAAGCAATCATAACCCAAAATTATTTAATTACCGCGTAGAAGAGAAAATGATTTCTGGATGCACTATGATTTTTTTTGGAGAGTTTGCCGATTGCCTTTATGGCATTTTCAGCGTCACCAGACTTTTTGGGGGCGCCGAGAAACTTAAAGGGTTCCTCGAGTCATGTGATCGAAACACCGTCAAAGGTTTTCTAGAGGGTTTTTCCCTACTAGATTCTCCGAGGGGTTCGAATCGTATCGGAAAATACACTACTTTTTATACTCTGCTTGGTTAGTTTCAAAGCTTGTTTTATATCCGCCTGGCTAGCTATAAACCATCTTATTTAAGTATTTGCCATAACAACAACAGTTACAAGTAAGTTAGGCAAATAATAATTTATTTTTCTTAATATTTGTAGATTTTTTTTTAAATATTAAAAGAAGGCAAACGAGCAGGTGGGTCATTTGATGGAAAGTAATCACCGCCGCCCATGGACACCAGCAAAACCAAAGTAATCACAGATGCGTTGCCGGCCTTGAGGAAAGAGTTGGATTGAGTTGAATGTTGAGGAAGGAGTAGGAATTGGGAGGAGGGAGGGGTGAGAGATGGACCTCCGGTACTTTCACTCACCAGACGAAACACATCAGCAACTGGTGCCATTGTTTCACGCCGATTTTCTGTGAGAGGGTGGCATTACGCCGGGCGAGCCGGCCCATTTCGTGCTGCAACGCAGCGTGGCTCTACTACTCAGACAAATCTTTAGATGGTTTAGAAAATTTTATTCTACTCAAAAGGGTGACTCTGGAGTCTCCCTACCTGGGGTATGCTGATATTTTAGTTCCACTACTTTAAAGTATTTTGATGTAAAATAGCATTTTTGTACCATGTGTTGAAAACCATTACTTAATGCTTTTTAAAATATTTTTTATTCTTATTTCAGTGATCACTTACCCCACACTAAAGCTGGACATCGGCACTCACATATGGTTCGGGATAGTTTTCACCCCGTGGCGGCTGCTGACCATCGTCCTGGCTCTGCCGTCGGGCATCGGTGCCATCGCCATCTGCTTCTTCCACGAGTCCCCGAAGTTCCTAGCCAATGTTGGCAAAAACGAGGAGGCCTTGGAAGTGTTGAGGTGCATGTACGCGATGAACCATGGCCGGCCTAAGGATGAATATGAGGTACACTATCGACAGACTCGCACCGAGCAAAACCCTTAGGGCAAACTCTCTAATATATGTAGGAACGACAAGCCAATAGAGTGTGAAGACTACCGTCACCTCCTGTCTGGCAATAGCTCCCTGTTCCTTTGCAGACTTCAGCTATCATTACCAGACATTCGTCCTACAATCTAAACACTTAAAACAGGATAGCAGAGCCGAGCAACAGATCGCTAATTCTTGGTCGCACCATTATGACCAAAAGTCGTGGAATTTCTAGAACGTTGTAAGGGTTATAACAATTAATTCTCAACGTTGGGATAGAACGACCAAAAAGTCAGTGCTTTCAGTGATTTACAGCAGATATTGCTCACAATATCTGCCCTAAATCACTGAAAGCATAAAAAACAGTAACTATATAACATTATAACAAAATACTTACTCAAAAAGTTCAAACTCGTTCAACGCATTCAAGAAGCTACTGGCTAATTCGCAGATAACTTACTTACATAAAAGCAAACGAATGCGTTTGGTAATGTAAATAGTGCAACTTCGGTGATATATGATTCTTGTGCTGTATGCTACCGAACGAATGTAAGTAAGTAAGTAAGTAAGTAAGTAACTTTCATTTCAAACCACATTCAACATACAAAATAATATAATTTAAAAAGAATGTGATACAAATTACAGATTGTGGCGGGTCGATATCTGAATTAGGAAGTAAATACAGCGACTCTCCACCCCAAACAATGGTTACCTACCTATGATTAATATTGATTGATTAATCGTGTCGTTAATGATTAATCGTTACAATCTGTTTTTTTTTCTATTCAAGGAAGACGATAAAGCAACAATAAGTGTACAAAAGTAATTTAAACATCGGAAGTTTATAATTAATTTATTGTATGGCTCACAATTCCAAACTTTTGAAAAATTATACATACATTAATCTATTGATAGTAGAATACCTAAATTAATATAATGAGTGAATGGATATATAATTGCGAAGGTAGAAACTATTGAACAGGTAACTGAATACTTTGTCGTGTTGGTGAGTGTAAGCTGGTAAGAAGTGCTGAAGCAAGAGGAATGTAATGTCAAACAATAACCGATACATTTTATGAATATTTTAAGTTTTTTTTTGTTTTTAATTGGATAGGTGTCAGAATGTAAACATTTTATTCCAGTCGAGTTAGGGACTTACCCCCTTATTCATAAAAACTATTAGTTATTCATTGTTTTGTCTCCTTTTCTCAAATTTAAAATGACGTCTGTGTAACGTTGCCGAAACAATATTTAACTAAATAATGCTTATATAGTTTTATGAATGAAGGGGTGAGGCCCTAAAATTATTCATCATCTCATCAGCTCATTTTATGTCCCCACTGCTGGGGCACGAGCCTTCTCTAAGGGATAGATATGGGAGAACGGGCCATAGACCACCACGCGGGCCCAGTTCAGATTGGTGGTTGTTAACGACTGCTAATGTAGGTCCAACGTGCCTCCCGGAACACGGAGAAGCTCGAGATGATAATTTTTTTGGTTTGGCCTTTGCGAAAGTTGCTTAACCTCAGCACGTGCACCGGGCGTGTTAACGACTGCGCATCGAGCTCCTTCTAAAACTGTTATACGTTGCATTTCAGGTGAAGACTCTGACTCTGGAAGACCACTCCTCTCGGAAGGAGATGTCGCTGCTCAAGGCTTTGTACGAGCAAAGCGCGCCGCTGTTCCGTCCTCCGCTGCTGTGGCGGACCCTGCAGCTCTTCTACATAGTGGCTGTCGTATACATCACGTGAGACAAGGTTTTATCTTATGGTCCAATAACCAAATAAGCGGAGATGAGTAAGAAGAGGAAAATAAATGTGTCCCATCTCCTCTCAACTTATTGTGATCAGGACATATTGCTGGAGAGGAGGTTTGTAAAAACAAAATGTTATTGATTGTTTTCGATACATCTCCTTACCTCTGTGGCCATCTCTAGTCTGGTGGATGCCGGTTCTTAGGTGACCGAGAGTGTGTGGTTATGAAACAGTAAGAAAAATTTAATCGCTTCTGTGGTAAAATTGTTAAAATACTAGGTCCTCGAACCCAGTGGTCCAGGTTTTAATTATTAGCGAGAGGTACATATCATTATACTCGGTTTTGTTGGTGGTATGGTTATGTTAGCTATTTTTGTTATTGCTCCTCTGAGCTTCACCGATTACAATGATTACTATGACGAAGTCATACATCCCAATTTGGTTGAAGGGAAGGTTCAAAGACTTTTGTGTCTGCCTGTGTCTTACGGAAAATGTCTACCTATAACGTATCTGGATACTCTACACCCGCAGCAACAACACGTTCCTGGTGTGGCTGCCGCACGTGCTGAACCTTGTGCGCGTTGCGCTGGATTCCTCCGGCACCGGCAGCATCTGCCAGCTCATCTCCACCGAGGAGTTGGTGGTCAACGGGACGAACGCCACCACGGATGACGTCACCCCCGTCATTGTGAGTGAGGAACTGTTTTGCTTCATGATCATCTCAAACACCACAGGGAGAACGGGCCATATACCTACCACGACGCGGACCCAGTGCGATTTAGTAGTTGTAACTTCTGCTAATGCAGCCGGAACCAACGGCTTTGCGTGCCTTTTAAAGTACGAAAGAGCTCAAGATGAATTAATTTTTTGATCACCCATCAGATGACCGGCCTTTGCGAAAGCTGCTTCAATTCAGCAATCGCCGACCGAGCGTGTTTATCATGCGCTATTTGTTGTTCAGGTGGAAATGAAATTGTCTTCTGTGGTCGTGTGCACAGTATGCTGTCTATAATTCCAAGGTTTAGATTTTGATTCCTAGCAGGTGTATATATTTGTATATAAAGCCGTTGGTCCCGGCTGCATTAGCAGTCGTTAACAACCAGCGCACCACACTGGACCCGCGTGGTGGTTTATGGCCCGTTCTCCCTACCCATCCATAGGGAAAGCTCGTGTCCCAGCAGTGGGGACATAAAATGAGCTGATGGTGAATGTTTAGCTGATTATACGGCATTATTGACTTGTATTGGTATATCACCATCTATTCTTGATGAAATTATATCTTTTCTTTCCAGTCACCAAATGTTTGCATTGGGGTCATGAAGAACAACGTGATGTTGACCCTCGTGGTGTCCCAGTCCATCTTCTCATGCCTCAACTTCTTGATCTCGTACCTGCCCAACCGGCGGAAGGCCGTGCTAATTGCGGTCTTAAGCCTATCGGCATTGAGTGGAAGTTTGCTCAACCTGATGCCGGAGCCAGTGTCCAGCGTGTTCTTCTTCATGATCTTCACGTGCACATGCCTGGGCATGGGCATACTGGCGTCTTACTTCGTGGATTTGTATCCGACTTCGTACAGGTGAGCTCCTTAATAGAACCTAATTGCCTTGACTTGCTGTTTGAATTTCATTTGTTACATTACTACCGTCGACTGATCAACGAATAAGTTACTGTAATCTAGTTAATTTTTTATTTACTTCGTATGAAGTTTACTCAGCAGCCGACTCTTAACAGACTGCTTTCAGTGTGCAATTATTATGTTACATGTTCTAAGTATAAACCTAAAAACTAGAATTATGCATCTGGTAGGTATTGTTAAATTTTCTTTATGAAATTTAGACCATAGCTAAAACCGTTTGCTTTATTTTTTGGTGAATGTGTGTCATATATCATCTAAAAAATTTCCTTTTTTTGTTTCAGGGGTATGGTGGCGTGTCTGAGCATCATGGTGGGGCGGGGCAGCTCGTTCATCGGCATCAACCTGGTGGGCAACCTGCTCTTCCACCACTGTCAGATCACGTTCTACTTATGGTCGCTCTTAGTATGTAGTAAGTAGACTTTGACGTGATCACACGAAACTGCTGACCTTCTCGTCAGGTTTCCCTTAGGTATTTGAGATACGCGGAACTTATACCGATTGCCTAGCGCGAGATTTTTTACCATTCTAATTCGTTTTGTATGGCATTAAAGCAGCGCCTTCTGGTGACAAACGAGAAGAGTTCAAAACATCTCATACTATATTTTGTTTTCGTTAATGAGATCGAATGGCAAATAGATCTAAAAAATATATTAAAATAAATGAATAAATATTATTAACATTACTGACATACAGAAATAACGACGGTACACTTAAATCCGACATCGTATCAAAAAGTTCGTTTTCCACATTGAACTGACCGGGATTCGAACTCGGGACCTCAGAGTTAGCGTCGCCCAAAGTCTGGCATGCAAGCCACTCGGCTACGGAGATCGTCCAAATATTTTACAAATCTGGTGAAGATCGCGGGTCGCTGCTGGATGCGAGCATCAGCACAAAACCGGTCGTTTGTAGAGACCTTTTGGGGGAGGCCTTTGTCCAGTAGTGGATGTCTTTTGGCTGAAATAACGAAATGACGATGATGATGCTTATTACAAGATTTATTTATTTATAAATTATGTACACACAAACGAATAAGAAGGGAGAACAAAGTAAGAATAGCCAAGTACAAGGGCGCTGCTTATTTCACATTGAAATTTCTTCCAGCAGGCCCGTAGAAGGAGAAGACACAAAGAAAAGTAGAAAAAGTGTACAAACAAACAAACAAAGTATTTAAGGCTAGACATACAGTAAAATAGTTACGACACAAATTAAACATACCTACATACAATAACAAAGACACACTCAAGTGGAAAGATAGTTTTTTTTTTTTTTTTTTTATATTTACGGGTAATCACAGTGCCTTGATCTCACCTGATGTTAAGTGACGATAAAGCCAATTATGGAAGCGCACTTCACCCGGAACCCTCAACTAGTGAGGTACTGTCTATCTTATCTCTAGCTGCCGGAACACAACAATGCTACAAACATTGATGTTATGGCGACATATTTAGATAAGATGGTGGTAGCTAGCCAGGTGGACAAATAAGTCCTACCACCAACCAAACCGAGTACACATAGATGTACCTCCCGCTGGGAATCGAACCCGGGACCTTTGGGTCTAAACCGGTGGTCTTAACCACTAGACCACAGAGGCGATTAAGAGTACTTCTTTACGCGCTTCTTAACCCTTCGAAACCCGATGGCTCTCGGTATAGCCAGCGTTAAAAACTGTACAGACCCGATGGCTCTCCAAAGAGCCAGTAGGACTGCACGCGAAAATACACCGAATTTATATTATTGGTAGGCATAAATAGAAATTGGCAGCTTTATTTGTCGGCGTCGTACTAGGCACTACATTAAGTGAAAAACTGCCTTGGGTTTCGATGATTTTGACGTATTGCAGTTCGGGTTTCGAAGGGTTAAACGAGTAAATCAACGTGGACTCTCGAATACTGGGTAGGTTATTCCACAGTCTGACTGCATGAATGCAAAAGGACTAGGAAAAGAAGTCGGTTTTATGGAAAGGCATATTGATGAGGAGGTGTGAGTGTGAGCGACAGGGAACATTAGAAGTATGGGAAAAGGTAAATCGCTCTTTCAGGTAAAAAGGATAAGAAGGGTTGAAAAGGATATTAAAAAGAAGGCATAGTATTCTAGTATTTCTGCGTAAACGGATTGGGAGCCACCAGATTTAGTTAGTAAAGTAATATTTAAAATGACCGACTCCGATTCCTGATTCCGAATATGACTTCGTTGTATTTGACAGTTGTCACACACTCTAGGATTGGCCTTATTTATATATTTGATTTAGGATAGCTAACAGCTTACCAATCCTATTTAAAATGATTTTTCTTATTTACAGGTAGTGTTGTGGTTGCATGGTTCCTGCCACCGGACAGAGCGCCGGCGAAGCCTTCTGCAGTTTAATGCATTAACTTCTTTGTAAGAAACACATTGTCTGTGATTTTAGATATATTACGAGTATTTTTGCTGAAAACAGGAGTACATACATTTTGCGTATGTACGTATGTAAATGAGCTATTCGTGCGCTTGGCAGGTCCATACATGTGTGTGTAATGCTATAAAAAAAATATGAAATGTTAGTCGAAGTATCCACGAGAGATACTTTTGAATCAAGTGTAACATTGATTCTAGGTACATACGTACGGTATGATCCGGACGTCAGCATCGGAAGTCACTGATCACTTTCGTATCAAGTCACAGTAGCTGTACCTACCTACTAGAATTTGAAAAGCGCATGTTACATTGCTTATTTGAATTGATAACATCTAAGTCCTAACGTGTTCAACAACTTTTGATGTTGACTGTAGACGCCTAGAACATTATGGACGCCTTTTCTAGCAAGTAGCAACCACTTACGCATCCGCAGCTGCCTGCGATCAATCTTGCACTTATTTCAAAAGCAAATCTTCTTCTATAGATACTTAAGGCCTACGCAGACCGGGACGACATGGCAAAGCATGGCAAAGTATTTTGCCGCCAAGGGATCCTGTGGCATGCCACGGCATGCCTCGTCACGTCGAAGTATGCCTCGGCAACTTCTGCTTAGGGATGTTCATGTAAAAAATATATCAATATTTTCGATATATCGTAAGTAATTTGATTATATGTGACTAGTTTATAATAATAAATATTAGATAGGGATCAGGTTAATATGAATTAAAACAGCTAGGCTGAAGAAACAAATCAACTTATTTATTTATAAATCCAGTATTGTTTGTCTACACCTTGGAAAAACAAAATTTTATTTACTCACTAGTGGACCCGGCGGACTTCGTACCGCTTTGACAGTTTCAAATGTCTGTCAAAATTTCAATAAAAAAGTATAAAAAATTACAAAATAGGTTCTATTCCCAACATCAAATCCAAAACCTAAGTAGTAAATTATGAGTTTCATTCCTGTGGGATTATCGGGATAAAAAGTATTCTATGTGTTAATCCAGGTTATAAACTATCTGTATGCCGAATTCATCAATCATTCATCCAAATCCATCCATCCGTTGCAGCGTGAAGAAGCAACAAATATACACACATACACACATACACACAAACTTTCGCATATTAGTGTGATTTGGCTTGAAACCTGCTTCTCTGCTGAGGTAAAACCTGTGCGGCTTTTGAGAAAAGTCGTTCTGATGGAACAGAGCTTGCTATCTTTCAAATATTTGAATACTACTTTGTATAACTTTTTTAAGACTCGAGTTCTTTACAACACTACCTTCGACACGTCACGGCGTGCGCCCGCCGGCATCCTTCAGCATGCTTTTGCCTACCGCAGTACGCCACGGCATGCCGCGGCATTCCGCCGCAGGGAATTTATGTCTTATTTATATTTCGATATGTTTGAATGTCCATTGGTAAAAAATGTTATCCTTTGCCATGCCGTCCCAATCTGCGTTGCCCTTTAATGTGGATTACCACGATACAGTCGGCGATGAAAGTAGCTGATCACTCTGGCACCTTGCCGTAACTAAAGAATTTACCAACCGCTTAACTTCTAGTAAAGTTATAATGAAACTGTAGTGTTCCGATACTTTTGTTATTGACTTTACATCGACACCTGCAAGGAAAAACATTGTAACTCAGTTATAGTTGATTTTGAGTTACAGCCATATTCTTACTAAGGTATGACTGTAACTCATAATCACGGTCATTGTTCTCTTTGGTCTTTATTAGGCAGAATATGGCGCTGTGAATCTTTATAAGTAATTCATTGTTAAGTACCAATATTATGTATTGTAGCTATACTCCAAAAATTAACAGCTACATTTCAATTTACATGATATTCTTTGTTCTTATCTACTAACCCAAACAGATAGGGTCCGGCTGTATTAAATTCTGGTACCAAAACCTTCCAAGGTTTCCGAGCCCTTACGTCAGTTGTGCCATTGCTGGCACTTCCGAAGGGACCAGGGTGCCTAGTGTGAGTTTTGTTTACCATCCGTATTCATTTGATCATGTTTACGAAAACGAAAATTTGTATAGCAAAATTTTAACTCTTCTCGTATGCCGCCAGGAGGCGCTGCTTCGATGCCATACTAATTCTCGTTTTTGTTAACGTGATCCAAAGTTAAATGCAGGGTGCCTAGTTTGAATTTAGTTTACTATCCGTATTCATTCGATAGAGATAAAACGTGAAAGTCTAAGAGTGTCTTAATAAATAACTACTTATAGTGTGTTTTATTACAGTGAGAAATTTTTGTGAAAGTTTTTTTTAAAACAATTTAATATTATATTATTACTATTCTCATCGCCTCGGTGGCCTAGTGGCAAAGCGTTCGAAGGTCCCGGGTTCAATTCCCGGGTCGGGCAAAGTGTGTTTCGGACTTTTCGATGCATAGCCCGAGTTTGTCATCACCAACCCGCATTTGGCAAGCGTGGTGATTAACCCATTACCCGTCAACTGAAAATAAAGCCAGCCCAGCAGTGGGACATTATAGGCTGTTTACTTCTCTTTTACTTTTTGTTTTTAAGTGATAAGTAATTGCTGCACTGAAGCTGAATTAAATATTTATATAAAGTACAGTGAAAAAATTAAACGCTCACCCGACCCAGCCAGGAATCGAACCTGGGTCTTCCGCAATCCGGGCTGCTGACCGCTATGCTACCGGGAACTTCTGTTTACTTCTTTAGTTTTACTTACTATTCTCATAGGGCCGAACGAACGTGTTTTGTCTCTTTTACTCTAATTTGAAATGATGTTTACAAGACAGGGACAAAACACGGAATAACTATTCGGACCTTATTCTTTGTTTATTTGTAAGGGGGATATGTTTGTATGCGTGTTTTGTTATTAGCAAATCGCAAATATATAGATTATAGATAATTATGGCTGTAATGCAAATTGTTGTTGCTAGGAATAATAACTTTTATATAATACTTATATTAAATTATGACAGTAACTAATGTAGGTATATGTATACCGCCGAAATATACATACATAAAATGTTTAAGCTGTTAAGATAAAAAGTTATGTCCTATAAATTAACTAATCACACGGCTTGAATAAATAAGCCTTTGTTTAGTAACTTTAACATCAAATCCGTGATGTACGTACACACGCCTGCTGACAGACTACCACAAACTGCCAAATTTCCTCTATAGATGTTGAAAGCCCAGTAAAATATTTTATTCCTTGGAAAATTTACCATAAATTTACAAACTTCACGCGGGAAAAAGCCGCGAACTCAGGCTAAACGTGATAACAAAATGATAGTTGGCTACAGATGAGAGAAAACCAAGTTGTAATGAAAGCTTTATTACAAATAAATACTTAATTGAACTTCATTGCTTATAACTAAACATAGAAAACACTATCTAAAATATAATTAAATTTGTCATAGATCATTTTAACATCACAGTTTGGGTGACATTCAATACAATAGAAAATGGAGTCACTATAGAATCAAGTGTAACATTGATACTATCTCCTTTACAATAGAACGAAATCACTTTAAAATCAAGTGTAACATTGATACTATGTCCTTTACAATAGAACGGAGTCACTTTAAAATCAAGTGTAATATTGATACTACTCTTATCTCCTTTACAATAGAACGGAGTCACTTTAGAATCCAGTGTAATATTGGTACCATGATCATTTATTCTTATATTAAAAACGATCATTATCACACTGAGGTTTGAATCTTAAGTGTGCTTAGTTAATACGTTCAATTCAAGAGTGTGGCAGTAGGTCTTTTTCTGACATTTGGAAAACTTTTCAAAATAATTTTTAAATAGCACAATGTCCATTGAAGATTTCGTTTACATTAAACATACGATATTATTATTATGAAGGCAGTCACAATAGGGACGCCTATTTTAGCAACTTATCCTATGTTACATCATTGTTACAATTGATTCAAAAGTAACTCCGTTCTACTGTAAGTATTATAAAAATATCATTTATACAAATGTATAAACCGTCATATTGGTATAATTATAATTCTCCGTTTATTTACTCGTAAATCGATAAATAGTTCAAAAATACCTTTATTTTTATAAATTATTTGTATGATAAATCCTTATTAATATATTTTGTAAATGGCATATTTTTAGTAATAGTTGTGAAATTATTATTTTTAATATATTTACAACATTTTTAATATTTTTGTTTCTTTCAGCACCACAATCTCTCAACCTTCAAACAATAAAAGGTGACTTGCACCAACATTTTCATATCTAAATCTAGATTGTTCTGCATATAAATAAACAAACTAGTAAAAGCTTCAAATAAATGAAAGAATTTTTAATGTTAATGCAAGAAACCGTGGTTCAATCCCATAGCCCCCTTAGACTAACTGATATTATTACGATTACAATGAATATGGATTCATCGTTATCGTAAAAAATATCAAGGTATGGACTTAAAACAAGCTTATTAGCTTTTCTATGTGTGTTTACAGGTTTTACAGGTTTACAATTGAATCAATAGCGCATTATAATTATTATAGAAAATAATCTATAATGATGTTTTGAAGTCCACTAAGGACATTTTCATAAAGTAGTAAAACATATTACATAAAATAAAGGATGTATAAAGCCTTCACTTCAATATGAAGGCTCTTAAGTACCATAATTCAGCACGCATATTGATATTACAAATAAGGGATCCGAACCAAGGAACTTAAATATCTGTGCATTGTCATTTATAATTGTCCTAAGCACATAAAGATTGTTAAAACTACTTTATAGTACTAGTCAGTAATGCGGAACCTAATAATCTTTAATTTTACTTACTTCTTGCTATAAGGCACGTTCATCCGTTGGTCTTGACTATGAGTCTCGACTGCTGTCAGGAGGTTCAGTCGTAAAAACAAGCTTAGTTTCATACTTATGTAACAAGCAAATATAAAACTACCACACGTCTTGATCTCGCTTAAAAAGTCTTTCAGAATTCCGCAGTCTGTGATAAGTGGCATGATTCTATGCTGCAATCTTCTGTCACAATTTAGAATACCAAATGTGTTCTTAGTACAATACCGTAATTGATTAAATCAAAAGAATTTTTCTACTTTCAGTAAAAATTTTAGATCGTTGTCATTGAGAATTGACTGCAATAGACTGATGATGATGATACTTATATATAATACTAATCATCATCAGCCTATTCCCACCCTACTGCTGGGCTCAGTCAGGTCTTCCCACGCCGGAAAAAAAGGGTCTTAACCCCACTTTGGCTTCATAATTCAGGTGATTTTCTAAAATGTGACAGAGTATCCTTATAAATATTTAAAGCCTACATGTAGGTGGATATGTATCTGTCGAGGCCCGTGTTCTTCTGGCTCTCTTCTGCAACTTCTTCCTCTTCTTCCGGGGGCTTGTTGTCATCCAGTTTGATCACCATTATAGCACCAATAGATACTGTGAACAGAAACATGGTTCTTTCATAAACATCAGCCTTTTAAGTCCACAGCTGTACAAAGGCCTCTCCAAGTGCACGCCCTTTCGCAGGTACTCTCATCCAGCTCTTGCCAGCCACCTTGCGAAGACCGTTACTCCACCTAGTCTAAATTTATATGGTTACCTGTATCAAATTTAAAATTATTTATCCTAGTAGATTCTCTTATGAAATTCACTACGCTATAGCCATGTAGTTAAGTTATGAAGAGAACTTGTAATAAGAAGAAAAGAATTTTAATTTCTTCTCCATTTCCCGGTACACAAACAGATCTAAAAATACCTAATTTCGCAAATTTCATTCATAAAAGGTTAATATCAGAAATTGCTCATACAGTTACGCGTTTGTACGGCATGTTTGCGTTAGAGCATTAGGCGTTCAGGGGCATTTGTCAACGTCTAATTGAGGGTTATTCGCTATCAATATACGTATGATTAATGACTTGTTGAGTCAACCACCCCAAGAAACCAGTGGCGGCTGGAAAGGTCATGAGTTCATGACCATAAGTTTGTGTAGATAGTGATTAGGTCCTTCGTGTGTTATTTTTTTTATATATTTATTTTAGGGAAATTTAAAGACAAACAACTTACATAAATGAAACTGTAAACGATCAGATGCTAATAAAAAAATCCGCCTAGATCCTTTATTAAATTTAAAGTCATTTTATAAAATGCGCTTTAATTATTAGGTATAGTAATTTTGTCTTTTCATTTTCTCGGTGCTCAGGAAATCATTACTTGAAAGGTGTAAATCTAGATGTCATGGTACAAATAGGTAGTGCTTTACAGTAAATGACAAAACATATTCCAAGGTTTTAAAATTTGAATAATCTCATATTAAATTACATATTTAAAAAAATACAAATAAAAACCCACAGAGAAGACTATTTCTTTTCAATTATCGGGATTCGTCATCAACAGAAAAACGTAAAACCATATTCTCTACTTCCTTACTTCTAAAATGACACTTTCCAAGGAAATAGGTTGAACTTTCAAATACCAATTTCAATTAAAATAAATGATAAATAATCTCCTTCACCGCCGTCGTTGAATCATCATCAGCATGATCATCATCACCCTACATTAATCCACTGCTAGACAAAGGCCTCTCTCCAAATGCATCGTCTCGCGGCTACTCTCGACCAGCTTTAGCCAGTCATTATTTTATCTGCAGATTCAAATTCAATAGATAAGATTCAAATTCAATAGTTACTGGTGAGGAGAGCGGAGACCGCAATGAACGGTGCTGGACAGGAGAAGTCCAGGAGAACCCCCACTGCCAGGTTGGAGGCCACACCGCCGGCGCGGCCCCACCACGCGCCCCAGCATACGCCAAGACCACTGCGAAACAAAACAAACACATTGACAATCATCATAATCTTCATCTTCATCACCATTATCATCAATACTGTCCCTAGTGGATTACCATGAGGAGCAGATTGAAACAGATGTTTTGAATACAACACACGTGGTGAAGCGGTGTACAACGCGTAACAGACAGATGTGCTCAAAATGAAAAGAGCCAGAGTGTCTGATCTAGATCTTGTATGTGTTGTTACTGAGGCATAATTCATCATCATCATCAGCTCATATGTCCCCACTGCTGGGGCACGAGCCTTCCCTATGGATGGATAGGGAGAACGGGCCATAAACCACCACGCGGGCCCAGTGCGGACTGGTGGTTGTTAACGGCTGCTAATGCAACCGGGACCACCGGCTTAACGTGCCTTCCGAAGCACGTAGGAGCTCGAGATGATAAACTTTTGGTCACCCATCCGATGACCGGCCTTTGCGAAAGTTGCTTAACCTCAGCAATCGCAGACCGAGGGCGTTAACCACTGCGCCATCGAGCACTGGGGCATAATTATTAACTTTAATTGTCATGTAATTGTTAACTATATATTTATAATACGCGTCAGGCGCGCGTAAGCAAGCAGCAGTGATCATAAATGTAAGTACACAGAGGTTACTAAACCACTAGGGCTGTGACCGTTGTTGTTGTTTATTTTGGTTGTGACGTCACAATTGAAATATTTAATTTAAAATTGCATAACAAATGAAAGTTAATAATTTTGTCTTAGTAACTCTGCATTTGTATGCCAAAAAGATACACTTTGGATCTTTTCAATTTAACCACACCTTTCTGTTACACGTTGTATACGGAATATTTCCATCTTTAACTGCGTTTTGTCCACCAGGATTAGTTTAAGACCAGGGTGACAGATGGGAAGAAAAAGTTTCATGTGTCCCCCCGTCACTAATAGTCGTAATCATCATTTCAACCCGTGACCACACGACCAATGATAATATACAATTGATCGGAATATATTACAGTACAGTAGCTCGATGGCGCAGTGGTTAACGCGGCCGGTCTGCGAGTGCCGAGGTTAAGGAACTTTCGCAAGGGCCGGTCATTGGATGGGTGACCAAAAATTTATCATCTCGAGCTCCTCCGTGCTTCAGAAGGCACGTAAAGACGTTGAACCCGGCTGCATTAGCAGTCGTTAACAACAACTGGGCCCGCGTGGTGATTTATGGCCCTTTCTCCCTTTCCATCCATAGCGAAGGCTCATGCCCCAGCAGTGGGGTCATAAAATGAGTTGATGATGATGATGACAGTATATCTAAATAATCCTTCAAAATTGAAAGTTGTAGAAAATTGGTGGTCGACAGAGAAACCAAAGTTTCGATATTGCAAACGGTCGTGATATCTAGTTCCACTTATGAAAGTCTGTAAATGAGACCCTGAAGAATACGCTTCGGCGCGTCCTGATCTGGCGTTATGACCTGACGCAGATGGTCCCTTGTGCTTGCACAAGGATGTCTGACACCTACTTTGTAACCTAACGGTTGGTAGAGGGTATCAATATAAACTTTAAAAGTCGTGTGTAGCGGGGATGGCCTCTCCTACTCATGAAACAGCTGTTGTATTTTGATTTTAAAAAATAGTAGATGTTACGAAATACAAATGTAAGCTCACCTCAACTTTGCAGGTAGCGCATGCAGCAATAGCCTGATAAGCAGCACATTGCCGTTCAAAGAGGCGGCATTCAGCGCGGCCGCCGCTGCCACCGCTATCTGGTGGAAAGGTAGGCAAACGTCAACAGTCACGCAAGGTATATGGTTATGAACTGGACAAGATCCTCAGCGGTACAGCGCGGAGAGTATGGCCGTTCTCTTAGGCGCCTATCCCCGCGCAGTACTCAATACAAAATGTATTTAAACCACTCGAACGCACCAATCCCCGTGCAGTGCGCTGCCGCTGCCACTCCCGCTGTCAGAGGGACATAAAAGATTTTTGATGACCTTTTTAATAAACAACTGCGACCACGTGCGCTTAGCAACTTTCACCACGCTGTCTGCCACGCAGCACGCTCCTACAATGAATCCTGATGAATAACAGTGGTACCTTGTTGGAGGAAGCGCACGAGCACGCACAGGCAGCCAGACACGCGCACGCTAGTGCACACGCCAGCGCGCACGCAGCAGCTGCCCGCCGTACGCCCTTACCGCCGCCGCGCGCGCACAGCAACGCGCACGCCGCGTTACCGAGCACGCAGCACGCCCCTACAATGAGACCTGACGTGAACACCTGCAACACAATATCATGAAAACTCCGTTAATCAAAACTGTCCCTAGTGGGTTATCATGAGGCCTTAAAGCGGTATTGAAGGGTTGTCGCGGTTCTGAAAACGACACACTCGGCGTAGCGGTGTATATTATACACGGAATATCCCCATCTGTCACCCCGTTTTGTCCACCAGGGTGACAGATGGAAAGAAAAAGTTTCATCTGTACACCAATGACTTTTAGGGTGACAGATAAAACTTTTTTATACCCATTTGTCCCCCCATGAGATAAATATTAACTAATACACCGAAGAAAGTACATTTGTGTTTCAATGTATTGTAATGGTAATATTACATTAGGCAAGTAGGTCCCGTTTCGTTTTTACAACCGCAACCATCATCATCATCATCATCGTCATCATCAGCTTATTTTATGTCCCCACTACTAGGGTACGAGCCTACCCTATGGATGTAAAGGGAGAACGGGCTATAAACCACCACGCGGGCCCAGTGCGGGTTGGTGGTTATTCACGACTGCTATTGCAGCCGGGACCAACGGCTTTTCGTGCAACCGCAATAACATTGTAGAATCAGCTCATGGTACGACCGCTGACCATTGGACTATATATTTTTAGAGGAAGTTAGTAGCACCGTTGTATTTGAGATTGTTTTTAAATGTAAGAGGTGGCAAACAAGCCAGCAAGTCTCCTAATGGAAAGCAATCACCGTCGCCCATGGACAACCCGCACCACTATAGGAATCACAAATTCGTTGCCAGCATTTGAGAGATACTTTTTGATAGATTATTACTTAAGGATTTCGGGTGAATTTCCACTTTCGGCCTTACTTCCCATCCATTGAGATGAAAGCATATCTCATCAAGTAAGTTAAGTCTATTAAACTTACATCATCATCCATATGATCGTCGCACTTCTGCCCCATATTTCTCACATCCTGTCGGTCGAACACGCTTACATTGAAGCCTCCCGCTGGTTCCACGAAAGGGAACATCTTCGTCATCTCCTTCCACGTCGAGGTAGCGTTCACGAGCCTGGCGTTCTCTGGCATCATGTTCTGTCTCGCAAACTTGCATTCCTTGCTTTGCATGCGCTGAAGCAGTTCTGGTATCCATAGGTTTAAGCCGAAGCCTCTAAAATGAAAAGAGTTGTAATTTGATAGAACATCCTTCATACCATGCGGTCTTGTGATGAGATCACCAGGCAAGAATCTTCTAGAAGTCTCTGATTTTATTCCTTGCGATCTTACGTATATTGCCCCTGGTATACTTATTTGGGTTTATTTTAAGTTCTCCTGGCTACATTTTACCTTCATATTTAAGTCTGCTGCCATAAAAACAATTTTTGTAGTATTGAAATTTTATGGCAGAGGAAAGATTGCTTTTGCTACAATATCAGTTGACGATTCTGAATATAGTGCTTCTCTATCAGCTTTTAAAAATAATAATAGAAATGCCTAATGTTAGATGCCGCATCAAATCAATGTAAAGGCTTAGAATAATAACGCCTAGAAGCCGAGTACGCGCACGGCGATTGAGGCAAGTTTAACCAAGCCATATGTGGCTTGGTTGGCCGAACGGCTCGCTAGTATCCAAGGTCACGTCGTGTCGTAAGCAGCTCCGCAATTTTTGTTTATAATGACGTATTGTGCCATCAAAGGATGCTTTCACAAGTCAGAATCTAGCAAAAAGGATGCTAAGATTACATTTCACCTGTAAGAACAGCTAATCAATGTCTATTTTTTCGTAAAACACGATATTAATGTTCGTAAATTTGTAATATGTCATTCCATGTATGTTTTGCTAGATGTAGGAAAACTTTTACCCCATTTTGTGGTTCGAGTTTTTTTTATTTAGAGTTGTTTTTATCCAAGTCTAGAGTCCAAGAAAGACAATTTATCACGATTGCTGTTATCAAAGCGCCAGTTATTTAGAAAATATTTACAGCTACAAGGATTTTAAACTGACATGCTGAAAAAATGTCTTAACAGTATTTTTTTCTGATAATACTGATTTTTGTGCAATAAAGTAAATGAATAAATACTTATTTATCACCAAACATTGTTACATTTACATAACATTACATGTACATGTTTTCGTGTTATATGTAAGTATCTTTAAATAAGTAGCTAATGATATGAAAATTGTGGTAGTCGTAGCTTCACCGCCATCTAACATCATCTGTACCTTGTGTTTAGTTAAATGATGTTGAAACGTTGATGAATAAACAAATAAATAAAATAAAATAAATAAAGGCTCGAAATAATATTCAATGCATAATGAGATAAAATTATGCTTCCAAATAGTTTAAGAGAGAAGTGGCCGTCCATTGTCTCTGCCTACCCCTCCTGAGGGATTGAGGCGTGACTATTTATGTATGTATGTACCTTACAATTTTTACTTTTTTAAATAATAATCACAAACTTAAATGAAAACATCTTAATGTATATAACAGTTAATATTATTAATGTATGCCGTTAATATAATAAAATAATATGTAGATAATAATTATAGAAGACAATTTTCTTTTTGTGACTATTGACTTTGTGGCTATTTTCACATAAAAAAATTTAAGTAATTAAAAAAATCATATGTAACAACAATACAATTTTTAAACTATGAAACAAGATAAGAGTTTAGTAACTTACCCATTTACCCCGAGTTTGGGGAAATTACCATTTTACTTGCAACATTTATTCGTACGGTTGTGTGTGTAATGACAAGCTGCTGACGCACACGACGGAGTATTTTGTGCCTCAATATTTTGACGAACTTTGTTTGACACTATCGTTCTAGGCGTTATTATTCTAAGTGTAAAGGGTTATTCAGCTCAAACCGTTAATTGGCTAAGCGCCAATCTCCAATCTCAAAAACAGTAAAATACCAGGCAGCAAGAAATGTATAGTCTTTAAAGATTGTAATTTGAATATATTTTTTGTCTGTAACTGTTGTAAAGAACTGAGTTTACATAAAGAAAGTAAAGTACTTACGCCGCCATGTTTGCGAAGAACACGAAAAGAATGAGGCTAGACTTCACCGCGTAGGACCTGGACACGAACACTTTCAGGTCCTTCAGCACACCCATAAAAAGCACTTTCGTTCTGCTCTCTTCGGTGTTGAGAAGCTTCTCTACAAAAATGTCGTTTTGAATAATCTTTTTGATCTGTTGACAATAGACAATTGTGTTAATTGGAACGTGATGATACTCTTGGATACTCTATGATCATGAAAAAGAGATTTCTTTTGAAGAGAATTTCAAGGATAATAATAATCAAGAATATTTTAATATTGCTATACTTAATTGTTTTTACGTTTTTAATTTGTATAATTTTTATTGATTATATTGAATTATAGTTATTTGACATTATATTATTGTTATTTGAATGTTTTGAAGCCAGTAGCATAAAATGATTACATTTGTATGCCTTATAGGCCAAAACATGTTAGGACATCACCAACTAATAACACCTGCACCATGTGTATACTAATGTTTTAACAAATAAATATATCTTTATCTTTATCTTTCTTTATCTTTAAGGATCCTATTCTAGAATAGCAAGCCTGTAAATAGCCGTCTGCAAAATAGTCGAATTTTATATAAATTCATAATAACGCATCTGTTGCCGTGCGGCGTAGCGCTAGGCTCGTTATCCGGAGGTCTTGAGTTCAACTATAAGGTAGGGCTCAGTGTATTCGGATCAAAATTTTAAAATGATGTATTCAGTTTAAGTTACAATAATTAAACTCTTAATTATTAATGTTTCTACGCCAACGATTCGTAACTCTATAGGGCAGGACAGGAGACCATAAGGTCTCCCGCCCTATAGAATTATAGAGTAGAGCTACTTTAAACTAAGAAGATCCAGAAAGAAAAAGAAGAAGAAAAAATGTCTTCCTCTCGCCTATTATGCTGTGCCCAACAGGGTCCACAAAGCTCAGTTTATTTATTTAAGACTTTAAGATTTTATTTAAGCATTGAATAAATTAAATTAAACGCAGTAAGGGCATTTCTATTCTCCTTTCTTCACAGCGTCAAAAAGAATAATGACGCTCATCAGTTCACTTCAAAACCTTACCTTAAACTCGTATCCTTTCCTGTGGTTACTCTTATGGATCTTGGCAAGCAGCTTCAAAGCTTTATCCCCTCTGTTGGTGTCAGCCAGAAGTCGTGGACTTTCTGGCAGCGTGAGCATCCAAATTCCCCCCACGAACCCTGGTATACTGCCCAGCGCGAGGAACAGCCGCCAGGAGGCGACAGGCAACACGGTGTGGTAGTCAGGCAATTTGAATGGTATCACCAACCAGGCGAGTGCTGGAAAATAACTTTGGTACTTAATCAATATTGGTGAAGAAATTTTATAATAGTACGGTAGAATGGGAGTTATGAATCAAGTGTTACATTGATCGCATAGCACCTGCTAAAATGGGTTTCCCCGGCGTTTTAAGTGTCTCTAGTGTGGTTAACTCCAAAATCCACCCTCCACCCGACCTTCTAAATGCCACTACACATTTACAGAATACACTCATATACTTATAGCTATAGCATACATAAGCTTAGGCCCATACATACTCGCAGAAAACGGGGACAACGCCCCGGTTCACACGCGCTCTCGACCAGGTACCTGGGCACTTCACCTCATCCCCAAGACTTGGTCAATCCGAGCCGAGGTCCGAGCCTTTAGAGGCGCACTCGGGTTGTTCTGCTCCCGATCAGATCCGAACTCCTAGGAAAATCTACACTGAGAAAACTGACTATCAAAAAAACGTAAATTCAGCTTAAAGAAAGATGAATTCACTCCAAGGACGGAGCATAGTGATTCACCAAAAAGAACGATGATAATACTGATGTTGATGATAACGGCATTTGAGATGACGTGTCACCATTAGGGGGAGGTCATCGTTGTATTTTTAGAGATACTTACTTCTTCTTAATAAACTATGAAATCGATTTATATACGGTGACACTGTCATTGTGTTTTATAAATAGAATCTTATTTATAAATTATCATACTAATTTATGGGACAATGGACCATTTTCGATGACATAGTGTTATTATTTGGAGGAGACAATGTTATTTTATTTAACCAATTTTTACGATGATAAGTATCATAATATTGCATTATTTACCCAAACAATTCGATTCCATCTTAACACATTTCAGTTCTAGCGTAATATTGACTTATTATTTACATATTTTAGGACAACGCATCTATTTTAAATCAACGTCACGATATTTTAGGATTAAGCCAAAATTCATTTTTTCTCAGTGTAGAAGGGAACGGGGACACACATTAGTGCATTGCCATTTCCTTTAGAAAACCTTTGGTATTTCGTTGAACATGGCTTAAGGAACCCTTTAAGTTTCTTGCCACCCCCAAAAAGACCGGTGTCGCTGAAAATGTCGTTTAAAGCAATCAGCAAAGTCACTCAAAAAAAACGTCAATAGAATCATACCGTACGACTTCATGTGGAAGACAACTTCAGAGAACAGGAGCTGTGATCTATGTTACAATTGATTTAAAAGTAGCCCCATTGGTACATCATTACTTTAGATTGTTCATTTGCATTCACAATGAAATAAGTTTAAAAACAACAAAGCTAGCTAATGATTCAATAGCGTTGGAAGAGCTGTTGCCCGGATTCCGAAAGATCATCACTTTACTAATAAGTAAGTGTTACCGTTTAAATTCTCTAAATAAAAAGTTATTTTAAATCCTAGGTACTTTTACCTACGTCTTAAGTAGTTTTTCACTGTTTACAATTTACGTATTACAGATAAAAGATTAATAGCACGTGCGGGCACATGCTGGCCACCCATAAAAGTATCAATGTGTCATGATTCGATTCAATCAAGGCACATATTATGTAACAATCAGAGCGTTTAGCGTGTCAGCTCGATCATTATTATTTTTTGATATTTTACGTGTAAGCAGTTTGCCTTCACCTCGCCTGTTGTTAAGTGATGATAAGGCCGAAGGTGGAAGCGCACTTCACCCGGAATCCTCAACTACTGAGGCACTGGTTATCTTATCTCTAGCTGCCGGAACACAATAATGCTACAAAACATTGGTGTTATGGCGATATATTTTATATAAGATGGTGGTAGCTAGTTAGGCGGACAAACAAGTCCTTCCACCAACCAAACCGAGTACAAATATGTAACTCCTCGCTGGGAATCGAACCCCGGACCTCTGGGTCTGAACTAGTGGTCTTAACCAGTAGACCACAGAGGTAGTAAAAATCATTAGCGTCCACATAACATTGTTCGCAAAAATACAGTTTTATTTCACAATTTTCTATTCCATTGCCATACTCATAGTATTATTATTACTAAATATTGTGTTTCCTTTATTTTTAATGAACCATTAATATTTAACTATGGCATGACCATGGTCCTTATTTTTCTCAAACATAAACAAAAGTGAAATCCGTTAGAATTTTGTTTTCTTTTTCATTAAGCTGTAGATTATTAACAGTAAACCAACTGAGTACTTTTGCGAGAGCATTTGTTTACATCATCATAATTATTCTTACACCTAGCAACATTAAAAATGAGTGAATTATAATCTGCAAATAAAACAATTTTGCAGAAGTTCTCCACAAAGAATGGCAAGTCATTAATATAAATTAAAAATAGTCCAAGAATTGACCCTTGCGGAACTCCCATTTTTACATGAGATCCAGATGATTTAGTTCATAATATTCTTAATTACCTTAATACTTATGCCCCACAAATCACTTTTTCATTTAAAGTGATTTGAATGTTTTTATAATATTCATAGCATTGATTCTATTGATATTTAAATTTAAAAGATAAGGTAGATTTTGGTACATATTTTTTGAGTAAAGATTGTGCAGCTTCTGGTGATAAGTCTAAATTTGAAGTTGTTACCACTGGTATATTTACAAAATAGTCATCAAAAATATTAGCAATATGTAAATCCGAAATGACAAGGGTGTTATTAACTTTCAGAGTGAAAGTATTGTCCCGTGGTTTAAATTTACCTGTTTTACGGTTTATTGTCCCAAGTGGCTTTAATTTTATTGTTAGAGTTTTTAATTGTGCCTCAATGAAATTTGATTTTGCTAATATGCACATCTTAAGCATAATATCTTAAACATTATAGAATATTTTTTACATATTATTCTGCAAAACTAAGAGTATGGTTATATTGTCTTAATTTATATAACTCATACAGTCTATTTCTACTGATGTAAATACCTGCCGTGGCCCAATCACAGAACTTAAGTTTTTGAGAAATTTTAATTGTTCTAGTAGTAAAAACTTGGTTGTATTCTGTTTTTATTAAATCAAAAAGATTACTATATAGTACATCTGGAACATCATGTACAATGGGTAACGCATCAATTTTACAAACTACATTATTTTTGAAACACTCCATTCGTTTCTTTGTTACTGGTTTACATTTTACTATTTTTGGCTCATCCTTAATATCGAATGTGAAGTTATTCTAGTAGGTTCAAGAAATAGATTTATTAGATTAAAGCATTTAAATAACGCAACAAGTCGAACACTCATTAAGGTAATTTCTAGAATATTTATATTAAATTCTCCACATACTAAAACAAATTTATTTTTTAATTTTAATTTTCTAAGTACGTCCTCCATTACTGATTCGAAAATACCAAAATTGCCCGATGGAGGTCGGTATACACACACTATTACAAATTTATTGAACTCCACACACGATAGCTCAATGTTACGATCCACTGAAATGTTTACAATATCGTTGCGATTTTTGTATTTAATATTACTTCTTACTAGCATTAGGGAACCACCGTGTATGGCTGTGCTTCGCACGTACGCGCTTGCTCTTTGGAAGTTGTTAACATGGAATGGCCTGTCATGACTTCTTAGCCATGGCTCAATTATACAATATATATTAATAGTCTGGCTTTTTGCAAATAGTTCTAATTCTAAGTCCTTGCCAGCCAAACCCTGAATGTTCTGATGGACAATATTAATAAATGTGAACTTGGCTTTTGTTTGTAATAAAATAACATTGGATGCGCTATTAAGCGAGTGCTGTGTTAAGTTACATACTTAATTTACCTGGGGTACAAATATTTGTAACTAGTTGATTTTTACTTCCATTTATAAGCAACCTTAATCCCTGACCCAGTTTATCAGGGAACACAACTGTTTTACTAACTAATTTATTGACATTGTTTTTTTGTATTTAGTCCGGATTAATCTTATAATTACATTTATATTTCTGGACAGGATAATGTAAGACTGGAATGTAAGACAGGCAAGTTATTGGAATTTACCTGAAAATTATTGATTACCGATAAAAACTTTTCATTACTGTTATTAATGAGTTACAATTCCATTATTTATTTATGAGTCACATAGCAACCAATTCTGTAGCTGATCGAATATGTTCCTCAATCTTTTCTCTGGTCTGTCTTAAATATCAGATGCCATTCTGCTCTATGGTCTAATCCCACTGCTGAGGCACGAGCCTTTCCTATGGATGGATAGGGAGAACGGGCTACAAACCATCACGCGGGCCACGCAGATTGGTGCTTGTTAAAGACTGTTAAAGCAGCATGGGCTATATTTAACGCAATCGGTTTCAGTAATAGGTTTTGCAGCTAGTAACGAATAACTAGTTCCGAGTCGAACATGAAACTAGTGATTTTTCGTAAGCAGTTATACTCGTAGATAGACAGACATACTGTATTAAATCAGGTGCATACTGACATACATACATAATTATATTAACATACATCCATAGTTAATGCAGTCAGTCCTAAGCCTGGATAACGAATCAAGGAAAGTTCATTTGATCAATGTTTACTTTAATTAAAAAAAGTTGTTTTAATTCTGTCTCTGGTCCTACCTGATAATTAAATAACTGTATCAAGTTACATCGTCCTCTCTCGATAAGTAACATGAGAAAATCACTAGTTTCAAAACAGGTGACGCAACGAAAATAACTAGGCATGTTTCGTTTCTTGAAATTCGCGTAACGACCCATACCTACGGGACCTGGTGGGTTACTCTTGAAACACAATTGCAATAATCAATTTCCAATCCCAAATCTAAAAAATTCAAATGGCACTCTTAAAGGCGATAATAGCGCTACATTGGAATTAAATTGCGTGGAAATTGAGTGAACAAATTATTATCGAGATGGGGCGTTCCGAAATTGCGAAACTTATCCCAATATCGATACATATTAATCGCATTGGAATTGTATTAAGATTGAGTTTGCGTCAAGAGTAGCCTACCTGTTGGTCTACGAGCTGTTGCTTTACGAGCCTTTCTAAGCACGAAAAAGCTCGATATGATAAATTTTTGGTTAACCATCTTATGATCGGTCTTTGCAAAAATTGCTTAACCTTAGTAATCACCGACTGAGTGCATTAACCACTGCGCCATCTACCTTCTCTGCTTAACTATTTGACAAATAAACCTCCCAGTAGAAATACATAGCAAATAATTCAACAATAAAATATTAAATGTACCTATGCCTTATCGCCGCTGTTATTGATTTGAGAAAATTGAAATAAAATCTAGATTGTTAAATTATGATAACACTATAGAGCCATTATGAAGCAATTATGATAGCCCGATTCACAAAATACATTAAAAAAGGCTTGCAAGCTTACAGTCATCCAAAGCGCTTACAAGCTAAAATTAGATAAATACGTATATATGCCCAAATACTACATAACCCTAATATGTATAATAAATTAATAAGATAAGAATATAAATAAGATTAAACAAGGTCTTACTTAAAATTAGATACAATACATGTCATCTATGAACGAACTCCATGAATTTTTTGATAGTTTTGATATTACGTTGCCATCTACTTGTAGTTTCCGGTCAATAGCTCTTCCAACAGAGCTATCGCGTTAATCGCCGTTTAAATTTCTGATAACTATGGAACGCGAAAGTTTAAAAGTGTAGCAAACTTTTCTACGTAGCCATGACATCAATGTTTGTAGCATTGTTGTGCTAGATATAAGATAGCTAGAGATAAGATAGCCAGTGTCTCAGTAGTTGAGGTTGCCGGTTGAAGTAACGAATGTTAATGCTGCCAGGACTAACGACTTGACGTGCCTTCCGAATCACGGTGGAGCTGGAGTTGATACTTTTTGGTCACGCATCCGATGATTGGGCTTCGGAAAAGTTGCTTAAATTCTGCAATTGCAGACAATTGCGTCATCGAGCTCCTTTTTAGGGTTCCGTAGCCAAATGGCAAAAAACGGAACCCTTATGGATTTGTCATGTCTGTCTGTCTGTCCGTCCGTATGTCACAGCCACTTTTTTCCGAAACTATAAGAACTATACTGTTGAAACTTGGTAAGTAGATGTATTCTGTGAACCGCATTAAGATTTTTACACAATAATAGAAAAAAAACGATAAATTTTCGGGGTTCCCCATACTTAGAACTGAAACTCAAAATTTTGTTTTTTTCTACACTGAATAGTTTACGCGAGAGACACTTCCAAAGTGGTAAAATGTGTAACTTCCCCCCTGTAACTTCTAAAATAAGAGAATGATAAAACTAAAAAAAATACATGACGTACATGCAAACTTCCACCGAAAATTGGTTTGAACGAGATCTAGTAAGTAGTTTTTTTTAATACGTCATAAAGTACGGAACCCTTCGTGCGCGAGTCCGACTCGCACTTGGCCGGTTTTTTGACTCAGCGGAACTCATTACAACTACCCGACCCAGAGGCTGCTGCCAGGAAGAAGTCCCGACTCGGAGGATGAGGCAGAGGGAGATATTACCCACTAACCCCTGGAGGACCAAACTCTGGCAGCAGAAGGCTGAATTCGCAGTTGCAGACCTAACCTATTTGGGATATTACCACGCCATCGAGCTCCTTAAGTCAACCGAAGCATTAATAGCTTTCTACGTGGGTTATACTTGAAGCTAAATTATCGATTGTTCGCCGATCAGAAAGCTGAAGTGACAGTCGCGGACCTAACCCATTTGGGATATGATCACGCTATCGGGCTTCTTAAGCCAACCGAAGCATTACTAGCTTTCTAGGTGGGTTATACTCGTAGCTAGATTATCCATTATACGCCGTCACCATTCGTACCGTAAAAAAATCACAATGATGGATTGTCCGACTGTCTCGGGTGTTTGATGTCGGATCTCGTTTTGACGTCTCGTGTTTAATTCGCGGGCACAAACAACGGACACTTCTTGGGGGGAATGTGAAGAGTCATATCTGCGGATTTGTTGTATTTTCTGAAATTCGTGTCATGTCGAATATTAATATTAATCATCATCATCATCATCATCAGCTAATTTTATGTCCCCACTGCTGGGGCACGCGCCTTCCCTATGGATGGATAGAGAGAACGGGCCATAAACCACCACGCGGGCCCAGTGCGGATTGGTGGTTGTTAACGACTGCTAATGCAGCCGGGACCAACGGCTTTACGTGCCTTCCGAAGCACGAAGGAGCTCGAGATGATATATTTTTTGGTCATCCATCCGATGACTGGCCTTTGCGAAAGTTGTTGTAACCTCAGCACTCGCAGACCGGGCGCGTTAACCACTGCGCCATCGAGCTCCTAATTAATATTAATAATGGTGGATTATTAATCGTTTAGTTTTTGTGAAGGTACAGACGGCGGCAGATCAAACCTGTCAAACTTCTCCAATGAATATTAATTCATATAACCAAACATTAAAGTTCAAAATTGATTGTAGAAATTTGACAGTTTTGGGTGGGTTGATCTGCCGCCGTGTGTACATAAGTGCTGGCAAATGAAACTAAATAGTGCACTTTTCAAATTCTATCAAGAAGTCTGCTTGAGGTCTCAGTAAAGCCCTACAACTTTACTGATACCATTTATTACTATACATTTCTGTTATCATTCATTATCAATAACTAACAAAGTAAATAATGTTTATTTATAATATAACTTATAAGAAAAATACCTTGACACTGGTTAAATGTGCTAATCGCTTGGAGTCATAACTATGGGGAAAAACATCGGACACCACCCACACCCACCACGCCACCCACTGGCCGGATTTCCCATTTAATAAATCAATGGGATAACAGACGTTTGAAAAAGCCAAAGATCGGACTTTTCATAATTATATCCTAAAGAAACAGACATACCAATTCTAGTTGCATGTTACGATGATCGACAACAGTTTTCAATTGCTGCAACTATTATAGTAACTGTTAAACTATGGATCTCAAAAGTTGTCTTACCGGATCACCCTGGTGGCAAGTAGGTATGTGCTAGGGTTTTAAATAGGTAAGTCCCCCTTTTCCTGAATCATTTGAGTTGGGGGGAGAGCCCCACATGGCCATCCACGTCTCCCCGGACGTAATGGTAGCATAAAAAAGGAGAAGGCAAAGAGATATATAGCTACCTCTTAATAAGATAAACATGGTATTCGGCAATGAGCTGTCCCAAGCATTAAAAAGGTGAGGGCAAAGAGATATATAGCTACCTCTTAATTAGATAAACATAGATTACCTGGTAATATGAGCCAAGCCGCGACGAAACTCATCCCCGTGATGTTCAGGTAGAACTGCCGTTTCTTGACTCCCACCAGGTCGGACAGGTACGTGAACACCAGCGTCGATGGACCGCCTAAAACGAAACAATTCATTTAGTTAACACTTCATCAACTCTTCATAGCTAGCAAACTTGCAAGCCAGGAAATTTTCGCAATTTTGCATTCAAATTTTCTCATATTGCTATGGTTTTTATTTTTGCGTGAGCAAACAATGATAATGAGTACGTTGTAAAAATGAGTTCCTGAGTGGAGACTGCGAAGATAAGATTCTAAACTCTAACCTATTCTCCTTTTTTTGAGAAATTCCCTATTATTCGCCTCAGACAGCTTTTACAGCGTCACCGGATATTTTGGGGACCATGTGATCGAAACATCGTCAGGGAGTTACTAAAGGGAACGGCATCACGCAAGCGTGTTCCCGGATTATTAGATCAGGTCTATTCTTTGATAATGGGTAGAATGTGCCACCAATTTTTGGCGAGAGTTTGCTGATTGCACTCATTCGGCGTTTTCAGCATCACCGAACTTTATCATCTGTGCTTCGGAGGACACGCAAAGCCGTTGGTCCCGGCTGCATTAGCAATCGTTAACAACCACCAATTCGCACTGGGCCCGTTCTCCCTAACCATCCATAGGGAAGGCTCGTGCCCCAGCAGTGGCGACATATAAGTATCTGGTGAATTAATTAATGAATTTTATGCGTGCCACCAAGCTCTTAATAAATTACCTATTAAGAACCCGTTGATACTCCTGGCAGCGAGAAGCAGCCGGTAGTCGTTGACCGTGCTCTGGGCCAGCATGATGGCCGCGTCTAAGATCAGGGTGAGGCTGAGGATGTTCCTCCGGCCGAATACGTCTCCAACTATACCCCAGAAGAAGGCACTGGCCACACCACCTGGAACAAAAGGAAGCACAATTATTTGGTTAAAAGTATGTCTGGCTGAAGGGAATCTTAACACACAGGTTATTAAATCAGAGACCAAACATTCACACACACACACACTGCAAGACCAAGCTAAGTTTGCGTAAACGGAGCGCACTCGATAAAAGTAATTGACGGTAGGTTAGGTATTAGGTAGTTAGGTACGTAAGTTGGTCGTCTCATATTACAAAAAAACAAATGTTGAAAAATTTCCACGAGCAGGATTTAAACCTGCACCCATCTGACATACCGGGTCAGATGCTCTCCCAATTGAGCTATCGTGGTTATTGAGCTCTCATTCCCGCTTACACTTAAGGGTAAAACGCGTGAGTTCGTTCGTAAGTTATGACGTAAAAGTAAATCGATGTCATCCGTGGAAAGTCGGATACTTAGAACCAGCCGCCATGCGACTTTCTTTGCAATTGTAATTTGATCTCTATATTCCTAAACATACGGACTAGAAGGGCGTTTTTTGAATTAGCTGAAGTATTCATGATGGATGAATGCTCTAATTGCTCTTATTTCTCGATATCATCTGCAGAGCCTCGTTCAGTGGCAGACATTTTGTAAGTCGCCTATACGCTGTCTCGTTGCTGGGCAAAGGCTTCCATCATTGAATTTAAGTCATCACTGCAGCGGCTATTGTCGCTGTAGCCTATGCTGAGGCTGGGGCATAGTTGGCCACACTAAATGTATTACCTACCTATGTAAACTTTTTTATTTTATTTTTTTATTTACTATTGTTATATACAATCTGTTTGTGGTCAATAAAATGTTATTCTATTTTATTCTTCCATTCTACAATTGACGGGTATTAGCTTAATCACCACGCTTGCCAAATGTAGGACTATTCCTTTGCAGACACTCCTATACCTACGCCGTTTCAAAATGTATCTAACTCTTAGCTGGTTTAATTCGTATTTGTCAAAATGTAATTAAATGAATTTTTTTATTAGTTTTTACAAACATATATAATGGGTGATTGGAATCTATCAGAAGTTACAGAAAGGTATAAAGTAGCATATAATTATAATAACCAAATTGGCCGCTACTCAGTGTACGCTGTAACCTAATCTAAGGTCACAGCAATGGTCAAAAATGCTGGCACAGATGCTGAACAAATGATTAATATAAGGAAGTGGTTCAATTAGATTCCACTGCTTTTGGTGCTACTATGTATGAGACGTGTCCTCCGTTCTAAAGTGCGAAAGCATTGTAGCGTTAAAAGATTTTGTTGTTGAGATCTTGCGTGTAATAGTCGTCATCACTTCTAGGCTGTGGAGTTTATTGCGCCCATTCTTCTCCACAGCTAAAGAATAGACGTCCTGAATGAGTAGCAGGTAAAAAAATTGTTGGACGATTCAAAAGCACTTTTTAAATATTTATATAAAATACAGTGAAAAAAATTAAACGCCCACGATATTTTTTTCACTATTTTTTCACTGTATTTTTTTTACTGTATTTTATATAAATATTTAATTCAGCTTAAGTGTAGCAATTAATACTTAAAAATAAAAGTAAAAATTTTTCACTTTTTAAATGTTTGCATAAAAAAAAGTTGACTATAACTTTGACGTTTTTGTTACTGACGAAATAACTTTTTTTAAAGTACATAGTTCACAGTGTAACTCACCGCTCATGAAGGCCATGTTAATGAGGCCGGCCTGGTAAGTAGTGAGCTGCAGCTCGCACTTGGCCGCCGGCAGCACGTACGACATCACACAGTTCTGCACGCCAGTAGTGAAGAATGCGCATGCGCAAGCACCGAGTGCGCTCCGGCTGAAGCGGCCATAGCCTGGAACAATGGATTTATTTAAACGTAATTAACATTTATTTTTCGAGGAGCTCGATGACGCAGTGGTTAACGAGCTTGATTTGCGATTGCTGAAGTTAAGCAACTTTCGAAAAGAACGGTCATCGGATGGGTGACCAAAAAAATACTTTATTAACCAATAGAATACGAATATAAGATTTAAAACAATGATAACAATTTTTATGAGACTAAATACAAGATCACTGGCATTAAAACCAGGCTGAACCTGTGTCATAGATGCTAGTTACTTCCTATGACATTTTTCTTATAATGTAGGTAACACACGCATTACATAATTAAATAATTAGAAGAAGTCACGTCAATACTAAGGGAAAAACATTAATACATTACTTACAACATAAAGTCAATTAACAAATAAATTGAGGGTATAGGTAGCTATTAGGTAGGTAGTATTTGTGCACTATACAAATCATACGCATCGATCGTTCATTAAGGCGAAGGGTAAGGCACACTAGCGCCACCAATTGATAATTTGACAGTTACTAACGGACCGGTTATTTTTTTAAACATTGCGTACCGTCCGATAACAGGAAATCATCCATAGTATTTATTTAATAATTGTGCACTACTTTTTGTTGCGTGGTTTATTCACATAACTGGCTATCGCTATTATTCACAAACAATGGCCACTTTTGGTGTTAGCGAATGAATACAAAAACAAACCTAAAAGTAGTGCACAATTATTATTAAATAATAGATGTTTGCCTAGTGTCGGAAGGTCCGCAATGTTTGAAAAAAAATCCAGTTTAGCAGTTATCAAATTAAATCCATTAGCGACGCTAGTGTGCCTTACCCTTCGCCTTAAGGGTGCAGCGCGGACGCAAAACTGCGAGTTTCAAGATTCTTTATGATAGCGAGCGAGCGGCGCGTGGCAGTGGTGTGACAACGGCGCACGACTACGAATACGCACGCACACTAATATCTGTACAGAGTAGGCTGCTGATTTAATTATAGCAATGTTTACTTTCGTAAAATCATAGCCGTTTGAGTAAAAAATTATAAAAGTCTTAATATTTTCATATTCATATTTTTTAATTGAAAAATAAGACAACAGTGCCCTGCGGTATATCAATACAAACATTTTGATGTCGGATCATTGTTTCATTTGTGCTATATTTACAAAGTTTCTGAAGAAATAAGTTTTTATATATCATTACTTTAACGTATTGTTAATGCAGGTTCTGGGTATTTGTTTTAAATTCCAAGACAACTATGCCCTTGTGAAAGGATCAAGCTGACCTACACTAGTCCTTTTAAAGTATATGACCTATTCAGCGCCTTGCTCCAGTGACTTAAAAACACGTAAATTTTCGAAATTCCGCACTGCACCCCCTTAAGCAAGAGTGAACAGTGAGAGCGAGCTATGCGATAGGTGAGACTACAAACACTGGAAACTAAAGAAATTAAAATTTAGTTTGACATTTTAGATTTTTTTTTTATTTGTATTATAATACAAGTGAGGAATTAGATGGTGAAGTGAATACGTGCGTTCCTATAAATAATATTTTGCAAATAAATTTTAAATGTGAAAAAAATATTTATCTTTCGAGCTTTTCCGTACTTAGGAAAACCGCTGCATGAGCAGTAGTTAACCACCACCAATGCGTGGTTAATGACCCGTTGTCCCTGTCTTGTTTTCATCCATCCAGGGAAGCCAGTGCTCCAGCAGTGGACATAAACTGAGTTGGTGATGGTGATTAAATTTATCTATTAAAATTATTAACGATCTTTTCTTTTTACTAGGACTTATAGCTATTGCGAAGGATTCAAAACGACAGAATTAAATAATGTATAAATTAAACGCTAGTAAGTTTTTTTTTAAAGAGTTTATTTCTATAAGCATTTTAGTATAAAACGCCAGATTTTTATTAAACCAATAACTTAGGACATAATACTTATCTTAATATATATACTTATCTTTATAAAAAAAACTAGCCTGATTTTTTTTTAAATGCTAGGGCTTTATTTCTCTGATATAATTAACTAGATGTTTTGTCAAAATATTTGCAGTTGATAAAATGTGACCTTATATATAAATCTTCTGTGCGTGTGTACGAAATTGAACTCCTTCTAAACGGCTGGACCGATTTGGATAAAATTTTCTGTGTGTGTTCTAGTGGATTCGAGAATGGTTTAGATTTACGTCACGTCCGCTTAAGAACACCCGTATCCCATCCCATGGGATACGGGTGTTCTTAAGCGAACGAATGATTTGTTTGTTTTGTTGTCATGGAAACTGTCAAAGCGGTAGGTACGAGGTCCGCCGGTCAGCTAGTTTTATATAAATACTTAGAAATTTTACCACAATGCGCTCGGTGATTCGGTTCCTATTTGTGTATGAGAGTTTTAACAAAATGTTATTAAGTTTTACCGTACTTCATATAAAGTTAGTTCCTATCTCAACATACTCAACTAGCTCTGTTTTTTTCTTCAATTTAATTATTGGCATACACGATTAAGACAAGTTCATCTGATATCAATGATTTCTTCATCATCTTCAATAAATAAATTAAAAAGACAAAAAAAATGCGGGCGAAGAAAACAATAAAAGCGTTTATGGTATTTTTAAATACTTCCCACCTTGAAATAACGACGAGCGCACAATAAAAACGGCAATAAAACTATGCTGCAGCTAACTGCTAATTTGCAACGCGATATAGCTATGGTCGATACAATGCGCTCAACAAATCTTAAATGCTAAGCAACTTATTCAAGGCCGGGTATTAGATGGGTGACCGAAAATACTTATGTCAGAAACCGACACACAAAAAAAACGATTGCCTAAAAAAACTTAAAAATCCAATGTTAACCTTATCTAAGACATTTTATTGATTATAGAGACATTAGCAGTCGTTAACAACCACCAATCCGCACTGGGCCCGCGTGGTGGTTTATGGCCCGTTCTCCTTATCTATCCATAGGGAAGGGTCGTGCTCCAGCAGTGATTAGACCACAGAGCAGAATGGCATCTGATGTTTAAGACAGACCAGAGAACAGATTGAGGAACATATCGATCAGCCTCAGAATTGGTTGATATGTAAGTACAATGCTGATCGATATGACTCATTAAGTAATAAATAATGGAATTAACAGTAATTAATTTTCAGCTAAATTCCAATAACATGTCTGTCTTACATCCCAGTCTTACATCGACATAAAATGAGCTGATGATGATGATGATGATGATGATGATGATGATGATGATGATGATGATGATGATGATGATGATGATGATGATGATGATGATGATGACAGAGACATTTAGAAGGTTGCTGATACTTACTGCTCAGGGTGTCCTTTAATAAGTATCAGGAGAAAAATATTGTTTTTCTATCCGAGTCATAAATAATAAAATGTAAAAATGCTGTGTATTTTGTTGTTATTTTTAAATAAATTCTTATCTTATCTTTTCTTTTCTTATCTTATCTTATCTTATCTTGTCTTATCTTTTGGCTTTGGAAGTTGTTTCATTATGGTTCAATCGCAGCAATATTATATGATTGTGTTTACGAGATATGATTAAGTAAGTAGGTACTACAGAAGTTTGTAGGTTAAAGATTTTATTAGTTTGCAAAGTAACCCCTTTAAGATCTATGTATTTTCCTTAATCTTAGAAAGTTTAATTATCATTGGTTTGTTATTTCTTAAAAATTGGGAACTTGAAGTTTGCATACATACTGCTGTACATACTATTTTTTATAAGCTATCATTCAAGTTGCACTGCAAAAGGAATTCAGACAACATTTCCATATTTCAAGTGAGGACTGCACATACCATCTACTAACGATATGACAACATCGTTATACATACATGTCATTGTATCCGTTGACATTACATTATATGTACTCGCGTAGGCATATAACACAATTCTCAAAGCCTTTTTTTATTTAGAAAGTAATTTAGCTAGCTAGTTTTTCACAGCAGAAGGCATTTTATCATACTTTAGTTAAAACTTTTTTAAACCCTATTTAATCAGCTTTTAAAAATCTGGCACGAATGGCTCAAGCGGACCACAAAACAAGTCTCCTTAGTTTGGGCCGCTAGTATATCTATATTTCCGAAAAGCCGATAAATACTCTTTTACTGTATTATTTCAAACTAAGGAGTTTGACAATCATGACAATGACATTTGACATATATTTTTAAAATTGTTGATGTTATAGAACCATTTGTACATTATGAAACCATATCTATGTATATTTGTGCAAATGTGGCCATTTTCTTAGTGCATTTTTGTTCATATCAGCCCAAGAGCTCCACTATTGGACAAAGGTCTCCAAGTATCTCCACAACGACCGGTGTTGTGCTGTTCGCATCCAACAGCCACCCGCGACCTTCACCAGACCGTCGGTCCACCTTATTGGAGGCCTGCCCACACTGCGCCTTCCGGTGCGCGGTCGCCACTCGAGAATTGTTTCGCCTCAGCGGCCATCAGTCCTGCGAGCGATCGATTAAACAGATCCGGACCCTTAATCTAGTATTATCATTTTTTATTATTTAATATTTTCAATGTATTTATATGAGGTATGTTTTTTCTTTGGACTCTGATTCGCTTGACTTGTCCCCGGGTTGTCAGGTGGTTGTAGCAGAATACCGAAGGTTTGCCTATATACCTACTAAAGTATGTGTCTAGGCAAAATTATCATATCTTTATTTCATATCATAATACATACTGTTTTTTTCTGCGAATTTATTTTATTGTGTGCAGTAGGTATTATCTTAATGTTTTTTTTATGATTAATTAATTTAATACGTAGCACGGCAAATGACTCCATTTTACCTGATGTTAAGTGAATATGGAATCCAGATACGACGACAACTGGTGCAGCGTGAAAACAACGCAGCATCAGTTACCCTCACTCTGCCGGCCCACAAGGTGCCTCTTCACTTAATTTAATTTAATTTGTTTACATAAGTATTATTTTGTTTTTTGTTTGCATACCTACTTACTGTGTTGGCTTATTTTATGATGGTGTGTGTGTGATGAAGTACAGACGCCTGCATATCACTTTATCCAAAACTGTAAAATTTCTTCAATAAATTTTCAATGTTCACGTCATACACATAAAATTCAAAGTCTATTAAGGAAAATTGACAGTTTGTGGTAATCTTATGTGCTGGCGTGTGTACTAAATAAACTTTTTATCTCATCATCATCATCATCATCATCATCAGCTCATTTTGGGCCGGGGCACCAGTTTTCCCTATGGATGGATAGAGAGAACAGGCGATAAACCACCACGCGGGCCCATTGCGGATCGGTGGTTATTAACGACTGCTAATGCAGCCGGGAGCAACGGCTTTACGTGCCTCCCGAAGCACGGAGGAGCTCGAGATGATAAATTTTGGTCACCCATCCGATGAGCGGCCTTTGCGAAAGTTGCTTAACCTCAGCACTCGCAGACCGGGCGCAGTCTGAGGAAAAGGTACGCTCACTGAATCCGAGCCCAATCCTACCGACCAGTCAGAGCTCATTGATTACCAAACGCGTTTATCACGAATGTTTTTGTTTGACACCGGCCATTATTGTAAATCGCCATAATATTTAGAATCATACACAGCGTCGTACAATAATAACGTATTCATAGGTATCGATAGGGTATAAACTATTGCAGACATCATAATGTGCTGTTTGATAACTACTGCACCTGCCATTCAAGGAATTCTAGATAGCATCCTATTTAAACGCAATAAAGATCAAGTTAAGATAATGTCGCAGTATAATTACCAAAGACTTTTATAGTACGGTTTGCACGTAGTAGATTATTATTACCGCCTCTGTGGACTGTGGGTAAGATCGTCTCAGATGCAGAGGTCCAGGGTTCGACGCCCAACGTGTGTACAGTACAGACAAGTAGCTGCATAGATTAGCACTTTGTCAAAACAACTCAATAATCTAGCAGACGCTATTTAACTCCTAGGAAAGCTACAACAACAATAAACAACTACCGTCATTAACATGAATTAACATGAATGTGCGCCTTTGGTTTACAAAGTAAAAAGTGTTGAATAATTTCGGCGGACTGGTTAGATCCACGATAGCTCAATTAGAAGAGCACCTGACCCGGAATGTCAGAAGGGTGCAGGTTCAAATCCTGCTCGTGGAAAAAATTTTAACATTTGTGTTTTTGTAATTACAAAAACACAAATGTTAAAAAATTTTCCAAATGTTGAAAAAATGTTGAAAAAATGTTTTCGCAACAAAATTTGCGTTAAAAATTATTTTGAACATTTTAAACGATGAACTTTTGAATCTTGTAGAATCAACGGTGTTACCTTAGGTATAACCTTCGATTCAAAAATACAGTGGAACCCTCATATTAATACTCTTGCGGGGAGATTCAATCCCGCTGCTTACGCTGTAAGAGAAATTAGACACTTATTATTATTATAAAATCTCGAATGATGTTTTAATTTTGCCCTTTGAGAAATTTAAGACACACGTTAAGGAAACACTTTTTAAAAAGGGCTATTACAATGTAAATGATAAGATTCCCTGTGTGGTGCCGGGGATAAAGAATAGCACCACCCCTATCTCTTCCCGTGGGTGTCGTAAAAGCCGACTAAGGGACCATTCCAGAGGATGGGCAGCAGCGTCTCTCTGAGGTTACCCTCAACCTACTGCGATCGCCAACCCGCCTGCCAAGCGTGGCGATTACGGCAAATACCCCTCATATCCTTGGGGGAGACCTTTGTCCAGCAGTGGACGTCTTTTGGCTGAGATGATGATGATGATGAATGATGATTAGATAAGAATGCATGAAACTGACATTCGTCCAATTCTCGCACACTGTATAGTATGTCGCTTTATACCTTTATACGCTAGTTTTGAAGTAGTACACATATAATAAAGTGTAATGTTTTAAGTAAGCATTATTTGTAATTCCGGGCTCTTGAAAGTTTTTAATTGTAAATATTAAATTTAAAAAATTAAATTATATTTTGTATAATTTGGTAACGACATACATTTTTTTTTGTATATGTCTTTCTATTAAAGCTGTGGAGTTTCTTGCGCCCATTCTTCTCTATAAGCTTATATGAATAAAAAAAAAATTTTGACTTTGACTTTGACTTTATGAATAAAGTACTTAAATGGTCAGCAACTTCCGCTAAGAACTGCACCCTACACCTTCGGGTCAGAAATCGTACGTCAAACCACTAGACCACAGAGGTGGTTAAATTTCCGACGGAATGATACAACATCGACATCTTATATAGTCAGTAATAAAATTAGCCTATAAACTGCCACACTGTTTGGCAAAGATCACCAAAATTAAAAAAATATATATTAAATAATTTTTTGTCCAAATGAACTTTTACAGGTAATTGAAAAAAGACAGGTTTTACAGGTAAAATCAAAGCAATGATTCTTCATCATTGAAATTAAGTCATAGCTTAGCTACCATTAGAAGGTATTTGCTTAACCACCACGCTTGCCACGCGGGCTGGCTGGTAATCAAAACCCCAGCAAACACCAAAAATTGCTGAAACACCTTCACCCGACCTGCCCCCCAACCGCCTAACTCTTTCGCTTTCGATCGCTTAGAAGGCGTGGCCCTCGCCTCGCCTTCTAATATAATATCGAAATATAATATCGAATAATATAGACAGCTATAGCCTATAGCTTTCGATATTGCTTTCATATTCCTTTCGAAATGACAAGATGACGCCTCCTCCTCGCCTCGCCTTCAAATTGAACTCAGAACCTGGGTTCGTCCTGAGCGCATCACCTCTCGCCCACCGAGACGTTGTTACAAAATCAAAACAAAATTAATCATATCATCCATCAGTATGAAATGCCGCTGAATGTTTTTAAACAAACAGCGGCGCCCGCGCACGTCGCATCATGTCTCCGGACGCATGTAAGATTAACGTCACTAATAAACATAGAAATGAGTGCGTATGCAGGTCTTCATGCTTTGGAGAAATGGCACGTAGAGACGTGCGACCATTCGCCTAGGCTGTAAAAAAAATCTGATAACAGTTGCTAGCTTGATCTGACATCTATTATCTTATTGGAGTTATCTTAATTCATAAGTTGCGGAATAACTATCTGGAATACGGCATTGTTTTTTATACCTCTCAGACAAAGTATAGGTACATGAAATATTGTCCAATTTTGCTCTAGAAGTTGTTATTACAATTAACTTTAATCTCCTGAATTTATTTAGAGAGAGAATGTTCAGGTTTTTGCAAGCGTTCTTCTCCCGAATGCCCAACTACTAAGGCACCGTTTCCAACGATTTTTTTATGGATAACATAGGACGTTAGGACAGGGAGTGGTACTCATAATAGCCGAGATAGTAAAAGCGTCAATGTCGGTACATCAATCAATTACATTGATCTTTAAGACAAAACGATCGTTTGGCAGAAATAGGGCAAATGTTGGCGACCTGCGACGCACCAACCTTTCTTTGTTTCTTAAAAAGGCACGAGCTACAGAGAACAAACTAAAATCAACAAAAGAGAATATAACAGGACTAACACCCGTTTGCACTAAACTTGTGAATCGCCTAAGTCTTTGCCTAACTAACACCTGGCTCGAAAACGTCGCTTACACTCTGGTGCCGAGTTAACTTGACCGGATAATATTTAAGCCAAGACTTAGGCGATTCATAAGTTTAGAGCAAACGGGTGTAGTCTAAGCACTGATAACAGCCGGACATAGGGCTACACGGACAATCAAAGTTATATGAAATAACATGTTAGTTACATATTGCATTCTAAAGCGAACACTACACATTGAAATGAAACCTCTTTTACGGATCTACTCCTGTTAATTTTACAAATAAATTTATTTTAAATTAATGATCCTGCAAAGTATCCTGTAATTTTAAATATAAAAATTAAATTAATGATGTAATATACTCGCAAGTAGATCCGTAATAGTGGTTTAAAAATTTTTATATAAAATACAGTGAAAAAATTTAAACGCCCACCCGACCCAGCCAGGAATCGAACCTGGGTCTTCCGCAATCCGGGCGGCTGCACAGACCGTTATGCTACCGGGAAGGCTTTTTGTCACTGCTTTTTGATTTTTGAAATGCTTAAGAGCGACATTAGTGACATTTTTCACTATATTTTATATAAAAATATTTAATTCAACTTAAGTGTAGCAATTAACACTTAAAAAAATAATAGTAAAAATAATGGTTTAATATCATTTTCAGATTTAGTTTTAAAATTTGCTCGCACTATGTTAAGAGATCTTCCTTGAATATTGCAAAGTAAAGTTGACATGCAAATTCACAATAAACTCTATTTCCGTATTGGCATGGCGTAGGTTTCCATTAGCTCAGCTGTTTTTTTTATATGCATCGCTGACTCATACGTTAACTAATTTGTGCCACATATCTAATAACGTCAAAAAGGCAATAAATAGTTTGAATTTTTTTAAAGTTTAAATTTTTTTTATTTGTTAATTTTTTCAATTCGTACGGGTTCGACCCGCACCATGACATGCCGGGTCAGATGCACTATCTACTATACTATCCCCCGCCCGATCCTCTAAATGTCACTACACATAATACACTAAACATGCATACTTTAGGCCCAAGACACTCGTAGAACAAGGGTACAACGAGCCGGTTCACACACGCTCTATACCAGGTACAGACACGTACCTGGATGCTTCTACCCACCCCCACAATCCGGTTAACCCGAGCCGAGGTCCGTGTCTAAAGGCGCCTCCGGGTTGTACCGCTCCCCGATCCAAAAATGTAGGGCATAGGGACTCCAGAAAACCTCTGCCGGTGCTTCGTTTCACACGGCTTAAGGAACCTTTTAAGTTTCTCGCCGCCCCCAAGAAAGTGAAGCCCGGTAAAGCTGAAAATCTCAGTGCTATCAGCAAACTCTCTCAAAAATAAAACTATGATATCGTGACTCTGTCCAACCCGCCGAAATAAGTCAACACTATCTCCTCGTACTCTTTTGTAAGCCAATGGAGCCTAATTTATTGTCGACAACTATATCAACAACATCTATCTGATCTTAATATTTTTACATGACGTCATGGGGTGCAGGTGCGAATCCCGCTCGTAGAAATTCTTTCAACACTTGTTTTTCAAAATTTGTGCCCAAAATAATTTGCGTAAAAAGATATATAACATGGCTTGCCTAATTCTTAAAACGAATCTATACTAATATTATAAAGAGGAAACCTTTGTATTTTTGTATGTATGTATGTTTGCAACGAATAAACTCAAAAACTACAGGACCTATTTAAAAAATTCTTTCACCATTAGAATGCTACATTAGCGCTATGTAACATAGGCTATATTAAAAGAAAAGATAAAAGAAATGCGGTACGAAGTCCGCCGGGTCAGCTAGTCTTTAATATTTATAAATTATTTTTTTAATGTTCACTAAACAGAATGTATATCGAAACCGAAAATAGCATTTGGCAGAGCTCAGATTGTGAAAGGTCATGGGTTCTCGTCCTGCCAGAGTAGATAGAGTCTTTCTTTTGTGTAGTTGCAGTATCAAAATATTATAATTATCTTTTTACCGGAGTGTTTGTATTAATTTGATTATTTTAAAAGTTTAAGTCATCTTATTATTATCGTACTATAGTTGGTGTCGTACCTGCTTTGTCAAGAGCTGTCTCATAGTCAGCAATCTCTTGCGTCTGCGTGTCCTGTACTTCCGAGGAAGCGCATCTTCGGGTAGCTTAAAAAAAATATTACAGTAATTAAAAAGAGAATAAGACAATTAATTCCACATTTCCAGTTAAAGAAATGCAACATTTTTTTATATAGATTCCACGGCAAATGACTCCACTGCACCTGTCTCCTGACTATCAGCTCTTACAGCAGTGTTATTGCAGTTGTGGAAAAGAGACGCGTGTATATTCGCCGCTACACGCGTCCCGTTTTCACAACTGCAATAATACTGCTATAAGAGCTCGTGGACCCCCCTGGTCCTGATGTTAAATGGAAAAAAATTCAAAATTCAAAATTCAAAATCATTTATTTAGTTTAGGCTACAAAAAGCTCTTATGAGTGTCATTATGCCATCGGTTCGTAAGTCTATTCTGGGCGGGAGAACTTGTACTGAGAAGAACCGGCAAGAAACTCAGCAAGTGTCAAGCTCTTTTCTCCCTTACAGCGTCAAAAATATTGGAAAATGCCCTATCATAAAAGGACACTTTCCATCACAAACAAACACAAAAAAAGGACAATCACAACACCCAAAAATACAAAAAAAAAAAAACATTACATCAGGTACCTACCAATTTCAATTTTCACAATGTCATACAGTACTAATAAAAGTCAAAAATTATCTAAGAAAACAAAGTTAAAGTATACGAGTACAATAATAATAAAATAAGATAAGTAAGCAAGAGCAGACCTGAAATGCAGTCCAAACGCGAAGACAACTGGTGCAGCGTAAAACCAACGCAGCATCAGTCACCCTCACCTTGGCGGCCCACAAGGTGCCTCTTCACGCCTCGTTTGGAGGACCCCATATCATATGTATGATTTATTTAGATGAGCTTCTAAAAATGCTTGCCAAAGCCTTTTAAGTTTCAAGTTTAACTTTATCCAAATAGGATGTTGTAACGGCTGATTCATGTGTCATACTCGTGAACGGGTGCTGCCCTGTGGAGAAGCTGACCAGCCTAAGCAATAAGATAAGTAAGCAAAAGCAGACAAGCCTACCTACTCTTGAACGCAAACTCAATCTCAATACAATTCCAATGCGATTAATATGTATCGATATTGGGATAAGATTCGCAATTTCGGAACGCCCTATCTCGATAATAATTTGTTTACTCAATTTCCACGCAATTTAATTCCAATGTGGCGCTATTATCGCTTTTAAGAGTGCCATTTGACATTTTTTAGATTTGTGATTGCAAATTGATTTTTTATTTTGTTGTATTTTTGGGTGTTGTTATTGTCCTTTATTTTTTGTGTGTTTATTTGTGATGGAAAGTGTCTTTTTATGATAGGGTATTTTCCAATATTTTTGACGCTGTAAGGGAGAAAAGAGCTTGACACTTGCTGAGTTGCTTGCCGGTTCTTCTCAGTACAAGGTCTCCCGCCCAGAGTAGACTTACGAACCGATGGCATAATGACGTTCATAAGAGCTATTTGTAGCCTAAACTGAATAAATGATTTTGAATTTTGAACGAAAAATATATTTAAAAAATATTTAGCCTAAAAAATAACCGTGGCCATCCAATGCTGAAAAAAAATTTACTACACAGAAAAAACGGTTTTATCAAAATAAGCAAAAAATACTTGCATGAAAGCAAATTGCATTAAACCAAGATTATGGTTGTTTCATATATATGGAAACTATTATTTTCTTACGTAAAGGAAAAAAATATCTTAAATTGACATTAAAACAAATCTTGAATGAAGACAATTTCACTTGATTTAAGACATTCTATCTTTCACCAAGAATTATTAGTATTCTTATTGTAAGTCGACGATTCTTTTGGTGTAAGCTTAGAATGTTTTTTATTTTAAGAAAATGTTGATTTGAATTCAAAAAGTAAACAACTTCGCTTTATATAAAATATACTTAATTTTAAGACAGGGTTTGTAGCCGGACCCAACCACTACGTTTCACAGACGTAAAAGCGCAGGGTTTAGTGCCGCAGTAATAGACTATACTAGGAACACAGAAAATCAAAGGAAGACCAAGATTGTTCCATTCCAATAGCTTGGAAGCGACTTAGTACAGACTTTAATCTCTTAACTATATCAAAGTTACAATTTTTACTTATAATTTCGTAAAGAACATCTCGATAGCGCGATTCAGGATGCTATCGCCAGCGCCATCTAGTAACAAAGGGCGGAACGATAGAAAGATAAATAAACTTTCATTTTGAAGTAAGTATTTCATTATATTAAAACAATAATATTTAAATTTCTTAGATTAATTTTACTTTTACTTCATTTAAAATATTTTTCCTTGATTGTAAAAATTGCACTAAGAGTATTATTTATTTGTTTTGAGAGAGTCAATATCTAGAAATAAACAAATATTACTTGTAATAAGACAATTTTCCTTATAATTAATTACCATGTCAAGAAAAATATTTTTCTTGCTTAAAGAAATCCTTTTTTTCTGTGTAGTTGATATGACTCCGTTACAGACTTAATGTAGTAAGAATATAAGTTGTTTGAAGGTAATCATTATCAGCTCAACCTCAGCACTCGCAGACCGGGCGCGTTAACCACTGCTGCGCTGTCGAGCTCCTCAATTGAAGGTAATAATACCACAAAATAAAGAGATTGCAAAAGATAAGCTTCATGCAAACGCACACATAGACCACCTCACACGGACACTAACCGCCTCTGTGGTCTAGTGGTTAAGACCACCGGTTTAGACCCAGAGGTCTTGGGTTCGATTCCCAGCGGGGGGTACATGTTTGTGTACTCGGTTTGGTTGGTGGTAGGACTTGTTTCGCCGCCTGGCTAGCTACCACCATCTTCTAAATATGTCGCCATAACATCAATGTTTGTAGCATCATTGTGTTCCGGCAGCTAGAGATAAGGTAGCCAGTGCCTCAGTAGTTGAGGATCCCGGGTGAAGTGCGCTTCCATCATTGGCCTTATCATCACTTAACATCAGGTGAGATCTAGGCACTGTGCTTACTCGTAAAATATTTAAATCGTTTGTATTTGTAAAAGTGTGATATGGCCGCCTTTATAAATAGAACTTAACATTTTGTATGTATTTACTAATTTAAAACCAAATGTTATGTTGCAATGTAATTTTCCCTGGCAGTCCAAATATATAAATAAAATAAAAAATAAAATAAAAAATATTTTTATTTATTTAAAGAAACTCGAAATCTCGCTACAGCTGCGCTTGGACTGTTCCGAGCTGATTCCGCGTCCGTGAGAATATGTATTATAAATATGAATACATATTCTCACGGATATGTATACATATTGTATATAGCGTATATAGTGTATATAGCTTATCTGCAGTCTCCTTATTTTGAGGTAATAATGTCTTCAGTGTGTTTCTAACATCTGTGGATAGGTTACCCTAGGTTATACAAAAATACTGAAAACGCCATCAAAGTATGATATTGTGATAATTTATAATTAGTAGTAGCACCGACTGAATAATGTTACTACGACGTAGCTGGCATCCACCCTTGTCCCAGTGCTGGGAAAAGGCCTCTATCATTGAAATCATAATAGTAGTATCTTTGATTATATGGACTCGAGTCCAGTTCTGCATAATAGATCTGTCCACGTCCACCCTCAAAAGTCTATTGCAATCAAAACTGCATTTTTTAAGATTATTTCCATATAATTTTACGCAAATTTTGTTGCGAACAAATTACAAATTGAAAAAAGACAAAGTGTTGAAAAATTTCCCCAAGTGTTGAATTAGAGCTCAATTTTCAACACTTTGTTTTTTAATAAATTGCATTTTTTTAAAACAATGTTTATTGGTTTTTATCGAAAATTAAACCAATAATAATTTATTTACAGTTTATTGGATTACTCCGATAATCGCATGCCTTATCGCGTACGAATACGCACGATACATCCCGATCCTCTTACCTCGCACTATAGGTGAAATAGACGTGCGTGTACGCAATAAGTACGCAGTAGGTCCGCGTATAGTTCCGTCCGCCGTCCAAAATCAATCTCAAGTTGGGATTGATTTGTTTGGACTTTTTATGCGTTCGAACAAATAAACAAGTATTGTCATGGATATAAAAAATTATCAAAACAATAACTAAAGAGAAAAAAATATTAAACTATCAAGTCACCGGTCAAACGCCAACGTCACTGCATTTCAACAAAAAAAAACCGCAACCAGTGTGTGCACTTACGAGTAAAATTCGCACGCAAACACAACCAAAGTCCGGCTCACCTAAATATAATAATGAATTCTAGAAGATTAACCCCCTTATTCATAAAAACTATTTAAGCATTATTTAGTTAAATATTGTTTTGTCAATGTCACACAAACGTCATGTTGAATTTGAGAAAAAGAGACAAAACAATGATTAACTAAATTATGCTTAAATAGTTTTTATGAATAAGGGGGTTAATGTATAAATGAAACAACAAAATGGTTCATTTAAAAAAAAACTATTTTTTATTTGACATAAACATGGACTTCTGTTACCTAAAGTTACTAATAAACAAGTTGTAACTGCCGGAACAAATTAATAACATCATAGTTTACCATTCCCAAACAATTTCTATAAAAAAAACAGTGTCTCTATAGACTAATCAGTCACCTACCCAATAATGATGAATATTGGCTTAATCGCCACGCTTGCTATATACGGATCGAGTTCATCATCATCATCATCATCAGCTCATTTAATGTCCCCACTGCTGGGGCACGAGCCTTCCCTATGGATAGGGAGAACGGGCCACCACGCGGGCCCAGTGCGGATTGGTGATTGTTAACGACTGCTAATGCAGCCGGGACCAACGGCTTTACGTGCCTTCCGAAGCACGGAGGAGCTCGAGATGATAAATTTTTGGTCACCCATCCGATGACCGGTTTTTGCGAAAGTTGCTTAACCTCAGCACTTGCAGACCGGGCGCGTTAACCACTGCGCTATCGAGCATCGGATCGAGTTATGTATAATACTAAATACACTTTGCCCGACGAACCCAGAAACTTCGGATATCGAGCCGATCACGCTGCCACTCAGCCACCGAAACGTTAATTATTGTACTGACCCTAAACGTTATTCTAGTTTATAAAGTTGCCAGTTAGGTCCAGACGTGGCTATTAGACATCCCTATCCATCATAATCCCGTTACAATCCAAAGAACTGGATCCACTAGCGATAGCTTATGAATAAAGGCTGGTTATAAACGACCCACTTCACTCTTCGACGATCTTAATCGAGATTTTTTTTTTACTTCTTTATTTATTAACCCCCATATTCGTAAAAACTATTTAAGCATAATTTAGTTAATCATTGTTTTGTCTCTTTTTCTCAAATTCAAAATGACGTTTGTGTGACGTTGACAAAACAATATTTAACTAAATAATGCTTAAATAGTTTTTATGAATAAGGGGGTAAGTGCTAATTGCTACACTTAAGCTAAATAAAATATTTATATAAAATACAGTGAAAAATTAAATGCCTACCCGACCCAGCCAGGAATCGAACCTGGGTCTTCCGCAATCCGGGCGGGTGGCTGCACTGACCGCTAATATGCTACCGGGTAAGAACTGAATTTTTCCACTGCTTTTTGATTTTTAAATTGCTTTTTTATATAAATATTTAATTGAGCGTGTAGCAATTAGCACTTAATAAATAAAAAAGTAAAATAAAAAATTACTATAGCGTTGTGTTATCAAATTTGTGGTATTCATCTGCAAAGATGAATCTGCATGTCCATCGGTTGCAATGATCGTTGGCTAGATGGCATTAATGTCGCTCTAAAGCATTTCAAAAATCAAAAAGCAGTGGAAAAATTCAGTGCTTACGTCAGCCTTCCCGGTTTGCGGAAGACCCTGGTTCGCCACACTAGTGTCGAGCATTGGGTTTATAGTGTCGAACACTGGTGCCACTGCCCTATGTTGTATTATTTTATTCATTAACAGTACTATTTAATTGATATACCTACAAACGCCTGACTGGCTTACTTATCAACACAGAGCTGAAACTATTGAAATTATAATTACGGAAATTGGACCGTTTACTTTTGTAGGGTTGTTCCGTATTCATCCCACGAAAACTCATCCCATGAATATTTTTTTCCTTACTCATCCTATTTCTATACCTTACTCATCCCGCAGGAATATTTTTATTTTTTATTCCTTATTCATCCCATAAGTATTCCTTACTCAACCCACGTCGAAATTATAGAGGAAAACCTGATCATTAAATATTTCTAGTAGAAAATATTGCCTGCATGCATTATTATGTTTATAATAGGTGTTATATGATATATGTTTTTATAATGATGTACCACTTTTAGATATTTCATTTCATAATAGAATATATAATATACATGATCTCTTTCATGAACCGTAAAATGTCTTTTCAATCCCAAAGCGTGCAAAATTGCTCGCGGCGCCACACTCGACATTAAAACTTAAATATCTAATTTAGAGCCTACTTTTGTATAAAGAAGTTTAGCCATAAACAAACTAGGATAAATTTGCTACACTCTAAAAACCCAACAAATTTATTTTCTGTGCGTTTCAATTTTATTTTTCAATGTCAAATTATTATTTTTTGCGAATTACGCCATCGGCGCAGGTGCTTTTTGTTCGGGGTTTGAAAGGAACAAAATAGTAATAGACACTATTAGTTTTTTGGTCAGACCGTACGAAACTAGGGTTTTCCTTTATCATTTCGACGTGGGTTGAGTAAGGAATAGAAATGGGATGAGTAAGGAAAAATTTATTCGTGGGATGAGTTCTAGTGAGATGAATACGAAACAACCTCTTTTGTAGCCTAACAGCCTAAGCGACTTATTCAAAGAAAAAAAATGCATAAAATATGGATTAATATTTTATTTTTTTATTTTCGCCATCTTAAAACTACAAAAAACTACTAAAACTTATTACTTAGGACAAATTACTGAACTGATATGTAAAATAAAGATCAGTGGGTATACATATTTAAATTTTATTTTTAAAACAATCAAGTTTTAGTTTAGATTTCACATAAATAAGATAAAGACACTTACCCCCTTATTCATAAAAAACTATTTAAGCATTATTTAGATAAATATTGTTTTGTCAACGTCACACAAACGTCATTTTGAATTTGAGAAAAAGAGACAAAACAATGATTAACTAAATTATGCTTAAATAGTTTTTATGAATATGGGGGTTAATGGTTTACATCTCCAATTTTCAAAGTGTATTGGAAGAAATCGCTTTTAAGCGATAGACCACCTTGTGAAATCGGTTTAGCCGATTTGAAGTTTTAGCAAGACAAACGAACAGCAATTGATTTTTATTTACATTGATTTGATGTTCAATGTTTATTGCTCTATAACAACTATAGTTGCAATAAAAACATAACCTGTCTATCTTTATATATATCTATTCTTCATAAAACACAAGCAGAAAACAATGTACAAACATTGGTGAACGAAGGTGGCCTTATCTCTAAAAGAGATCCCTTCCAGCCAACCTAACCTAATTTAAATATCTAACTATCTTTCTATCTAAAGGTCCGATAGAGAATTAAGTTATTTGTTTCTCACGTGTTCGTTATGGCAATTAGTAATTAATTGAATTTAGGCGATAATAACAAACAATAGTATTACTCGTAGTAGCGGATGTGAAGGTTTTTAACTGGAGCAAAATTATGTTAAATAACCATTCGAATAAACAAAACTAACCATTTGTTTACACTTCTAGTCAATTATGAAAACTATGAGTAAAATCTTAATTGTATTAATTGGGGAAATAGAAAAGCTTGAAAGTTACTAGTAACTTCAAGAAGACTCGTCCTTTTTTTAAGTTTTTATTTTGCACTTTGCATGGGTTTGAACTGGAGTCTCATATTAAGTAATTTATTTTAATAATTTTTTTTAGCTTTAATCCATATATAAACACATTTTTTTGTTTCCTAAAATATATTAAATTGTTCGTTTTATTACGACATGACCAAAAACAAAAAAAAAAAACACTTACGAGTGCTTATCTTCGGCACCACTTTGCAGACCATTTTGTCCTTTGTACAAATATAGTAAAATTATGGCACTGACACAATCGCGCGTCAAACCCGCGAACACCGCGTCAAGTTGCAAGAGCGCGCGGCGCTACGCACGCTTCAGAACGCACTGCGCTCGGGAGGTTGCGCTCGCCATAGACTGGCGAACGTATAGACATGCGCTTAGATACATTTCAATTTCTTTCTTGGAGTGAAACACTTACTACTTTACACGCGTTTAATAATCAAATTAATATTATCCTGCCGTTTCGAACGTTTTAAGGGGTTTATGAGAGAGAGAAATTAAAACGAGTACTTGTAAGTGAGGAGCTCGATGGCGCAGTGGTTAACGCGCCCGATCTGCGAGTGCTGAGGATCAACTAAACATTGAATAGCAGTATAATGGATGGAGTCTTGGAGACTGCCGTAGCAGGGTAGAGTCGTGTCTGACTACTAAGCTGATACTTCATATATTAATCAGGTGTTAGTATAGGATAATTAGGATCTTATTCTTGCGTGATGCCATTCCTTCTAGAAACTCAAACTCAAACTCTCTGAAACTTTCAAATCGCATAAATTCATTAAATTTTTTTTTGTTAATTTCTGATAATTATTTATCTAAGGCATAGAAAGTTTCATTAAAAATGGCTTATTGGTTTGAAATACCGAAATGTACAAACGCTTAAAAACAGGCACAACCTAAAAAAAAATCAAAACTTTTACTAGATTAGACGTTTTTAATAACAAGATGTTTATCTTGTTATTAAAAACGTCTAATCTATACCACCGACACCAATAACCGAGGTGCCATCTTAGGATCGCAATCATTTTAATCATCAATCTTCGCGGACCACCAGTCAAGCTAATAGCACAAAAGAAACACACTGCAGAAAGTAAGCTTCTCACAAACGCGCTCATTGGACCGTCTTGGCGGTAAAGTGAAGAGTCATGTCTGCGGTTTTGTTTTATTTTCTAAAATTTGTGTTATATCGAATATTAATGTGAAATAATGGTGGATTATTAACCGTTAAGTGTTCGTGAGTGTGCGTGAGTGTTGGCAAATTAAACAAAACAGTGTCAAGTCAAGTAACAAGTCCGCCCGAGGAGTTAGTAAAGCCCCACATCTTTACTGAGATACTCGAGGGGTTGGGGGGTATATCATTTCTCACTTCTCATTTCTATTATCATTCATCATCATCATCATACATGAAAGAAATATTGTTTATTTAAGTATTGTAAGCTTTTCATTGGCTAAATGCTTGTTGCACAAGCCATAAAAAAAAGCGCTCGCAACACACACATAGACAACCTCTCACGGACACATCATCATCATCATCAGCTCATTTAGTATCCCCACTGTGGAGCACGAACATTCCCTATGTATAGATAGAGAGAACGGGCCATAAACCACCACGCAAGCCCTGTGCGGATTGGTGGTTGATAGCGACTGCTAATGCAGCCGGGACCAACGGTTTTACGTGCCTTCTGAAGCACAGAGGAGCTCGAGATTATAAATTTTTGGTCACCTATCCGATGACCGGCCTTTGCAAAAATTGCTTAAATTGCACTAAAAGACCAGGCGCGTTAACCACTGCGCTATCGAGCTCTTAATAGACACAGAATTTTTTTTTATGGAGAGAGTATGCTGATTGCCTCAGACGTCATTTTCAGCTTCACCGGGCTTTCTTAGGGAGCGGCGAGAAACTTAAAGGGTTTCCTCAAGCTGTGTGAAACGAATCACCTTCGGAGGTTTTCTAGAGGGAAAGGCATCACAATCTAGAGCGTGTCCCCGTGCCCTACTAGATTCTCCGAAAGGTTCGGATTGGATCGCGAGCTGTTCCGAGCTCCGTGTCAGTGGGTAGGTCTAGCGCGTTACTCGAGCGCGTTGGAGTGAAGCTTACTTTCTGCAATCTGTTTATTTAGTGTTAATAGCATGCCACTTTCACTTCCTCGCTGTTCAAGACTCTATTAAAATTGCATTTCACTGTAGAGTTATATATTTGCTTTAAATTGCGCATTTGACTACAAGCATTTCATTTCATTTTTATAAGTATATATTTTTATTTTTAAAATCTTAACTAATTTGATTAGTATATTACAAATTAATGAATAATAATGTAAGTATACAATATAAATAAAATGTAATGTACATAAATAGTAATAATACTACTAATATCTAAATCTATATTTGTAACACTAGCATTTAAGCAATTATTGTTACTAACTCAATATGGACTACAGTCTGAAATAAATGACTTAAATTTGAATTTGAATTGAATTTCAAAGTTACTTTAAACCACACGCATTGATACTATTTAATTTGCTATTTAACATTATGCTTATCTTAAAGTAACCTAACATAATTAAACACGTTAAAAACCTATCAAACGTCCCATGAATCATATGTGATTTAAGTATACATAAATCACATACTCATAGGACATAAATTGATTTTCAATGGTTATAATTCTTGTGCAAGGTTTAAAAAAAGATTTTTGAATTGATTTCCTAATGATAATAAAAAACATTAATTAATCTGTACAACACTTAATTCCTTTTTTTTGTTAATGGCTTTGTGCGATTAGCACATTTAGTCAGTGTCAAAGTAATTTTACTTATAAGTAATACATAAATAAACAATATTCCCTTCCTGTATGATGATGATGAATGATAATAGAAATGAGAAGTGAGAAATGATATACCCCCCAACCCCTCGAGTATCTCAGTAAAGATGTGGAGGCTTTACTAACTCCTCACGCGGACTTCTTGAGAGAATTTGAAAAGTGACGTTGCACTGTTTTTCATTTGCCAATACTCATGCACACTGAGGACACTTAACGGTTAATAATCCACTATTATTTCACATTAATTTTCGACATAATTAACAAAATTTTAGACAATAAAATAAAACTAACTAGGACATTGACTCTTCACTTTCCCGCCGAGAACTAAGGTATATTTATATGGGCCTTTTTATTTTACCAACTTGTACACACATCACCTATCCAAATTGTCAAATTTCTTCAATACATGTTCAACCTTATGCCATATTGATAAAGTTCAAAGTCTGTTGAGGTTTGACAGTTTTTGGGGGTCTGATGTGCCGGCGTCTGTACATTGTTTGTAGCCTGAAATAAATAAATCCATTATAGTATCCTATAACAATAGGTAACAAAAAGAAAAATAAAACACGGAAAAAATTTAAAAAAACCAAGATAAAAAACAAAAGACACCCAAGAGTTTAAAATGATATAATAACACAATCTAATAAAAATGGGCAGCTGGCATTTCGATGGCGATGCTTTTTTTTCCTACACACGCCGGCACAACAGACTTTGAACTTTATGTCTATGGCATATGGTTGAACATGTATTGAAAAATTTGAAAAAAGACAGTGTTGAAAAAATTCTACGAGCGGGATTCGAACCCGCACCCTATGACATGCCGGATCAGGTGCACTACCAACTATGCTATCGTGGCTCAATCCAACTCGCCGAAATTAATCAACACTATCTATACTTTTACTGTTTAGTGTATTCTGTAAATGTCACTACATATTTACAGAATACACTAAACAAGCAGACTAGCTTAGGTCCAAGACACCGTACTCGTAGAACAAGGGTACGAAGAACCGGTTCACACGCGCTCTATACAGACATGTACTTGGGCGCTTCTCTCCTCCTCCACGGCCCGGTCTACCCGAGCCGAGGTCCGAGCCTTTAGAGGCGCCCTCGGGTGGTTCCGCCCCCCGATCTGATCCGAACCCTCCGGAGAATCTAGTAGGGCACGGGGACGCGCACTAGTGAAACCTCCGAAGGTGATTCGTTTCACACGGCTTGAGGGACCCTTTACGTTCCTCGCCGCCCCCAAAAAAGCCCGGTGAAGCTGAAAATGCCGTCTGAGGCAATCAGCAAACTCTCTCAAAAAAAAAAAAAAGGAATCCAACCGGAACGATCTAAGATCGAAATGTTAAAAACTACACTAGAGTGGCGGCTGAAATATAGAAATGGGCATAGACAAAGATGTTAAAGTATTCACTATGCCATCGATCAGTTCGTAAGTCTGCTCTGGGCGGAAGACCTTGTACTGAGAAGAACCAGCATAAAACTTACAAGGGCATTTCTTTTCTCCATTACAGCGTCAAGATATTGGAAAATGCCCATCATAAAAGGACACTTTCTATCACAAATAAAAACACTAAATATAAAGGACAATCACAACAACCGCTAAAAAAATATCTACGTATTTATTTATTTTTCTTTATTTGGGAAACAAACAATTACAAAAATCTTACAAAAAATACAATTAGAAATAACATAAATCAGTGAAGTTTCCACATAAACTAACAATACACAATAGCAACTCTAAACAAGATAAGATATTATAGCATATGTAATTAAGTACTATTTAACTCGAAAGAATTTCTTTTTTTAATTCTTTTTTAAAAGTTTTTATCGTGTGGTTAAACATATCCACGTGTGACAATTTCTTGTTGTAACTTGTACACGCTCGATACAAAAACGTATTATTGGTATAATATATCTTTTACCAGAGTAAAAGGGACATAAAACAAATCGTTGTTGTTAACTTATCCGAATGCAATGCATGCAAATTTACATCAGTTACCAGCTGAAATTTTCACAATGTCATACAGTACTAATAAATAAATATTAGTAGTTAGTATTAGTATTTAGTTAGTATTAGTATATTTCTTAAAAACAAAAATGTAGGTATAAACTATTATTATATTTGCCATAATTATGTCACCAATATCACTAAGCTCCTTCTTGCCGATTCGTAGATCTATGTTCATAAAATACGTAAACGCAATAATTATTCAGGCCGACTGATTTTTTTTGCTGACAACAAAATTTGGTTTAATTCGATTGTGGAATAATACTATAATGGGCTATTTTTAGCGACAATCACAACAATAGCGTGATTATAGTTGAAAACCAGGACATTACTGTAAACAAGACATCCAATTTTTTTTGTTTTTTTTTACCATTTAAAACTATAACGCTTTTTTTTAGGTAGTAGATACGAGGAGGAGTTCGATGGCGCAGTGGCTAACGCGCCCGGTCTACGATCAACTTGCGCAGATCCTGGTCATCGGATGGGTTATCAAAAATCAAATCAAATCAAATATATTTATGTATTTGCATGAAAAGTCGTACAAAACATCTTACATTAATGTTAAGTCGCTCACTAACCACCAGAAACTGGCATGCTTTAATAATATCTCACACATTTAAATAAAGAAAATTAGGCACCTTCATAGTACCAATGCAACAACATTACAGTAATTTAGAGACATAATAACATAGATTTTATATAAGCCTAATTTCCTATCGTCATCTTTTACAGTAATTCATAACTCCCTCAATGGAGTAAAAACAGTTCTCAACTAACCAAGTTTTAAATTTTCTTTTAAACATAGTACAATATAGACGTAAAATACGGAATTCGGAAGGCACGTAAAGCCATTGGTCCCTACATTATATTATGATGGTTATCTATACTAATATTATAAAGAGGAAAGCTTTGTATTTTTTTATATATGTTAAAAAATTCTTTCACCATTAGAATGCTACATTAGCGCTGAGTAACATAGGCTATATTTTTAAAATATGCGGTACGAAGTCCGCCGGGTCAGCTATGATATAAGCTGATATAGACTTCAAAAGAATGCCATATACAAGTATATGCCAGGCATGATAAGCGCAAATATGTTTGATTACAATCATTGACTCGCACGTAAACACCGCCAAATTGTTGTCTTTTGGAAATAAGTGACAGATATTTTTTTTAATTCCACAAGTGCAAATTTGCACTTGCGCTGTCGGAGAATTCGGGTTAGGCGTACCACGCAATATTTTTCAGCTCTTTTTCGCATTAAAAGTATAATTTATAAATAATTTAATTGTTTATATTTATACGCATTATACTTTTATACATATAATTTATAATACAGATAAGGTTTCCGTGTAAGGCAATGTTTGTTGTTATAAATTTATAAGTGCTTGAAAAAAATAATTCAAAATGTACATAATATATAGGTACCTAGTTATGTAATAATGTTCAAAAATTTTATTATTTAAACACACATGTCACAAGCACATTTAAATTAATATATAATTAAACACAACACATAATAATACTTAAATAAAATTGTTTTTTTTTAATTAATTAATTGGCACAACTACAGAATACAATTCAGTACATTCACAACAGGTAAACTAATTCTCACATTAAAATTGAATTCCGGTGATAGTTGCGCACCGCGTTTACATAGAATAAGTAGTTTAACAAATGAAAATATTAAATACTTATACTTTTAACAAACAAAGTCTAAAAAGAGAGTTCAATAACAATTAAAAAATATCAATTTAAAATAAATAAGGACATAAATTCTTACAACATGATAAAACCGCCCCCCAACCGCCTAACTCTCTCGCTTTCGATCGCTTTGAAGGCGAGGCCCTCGCCTCGCCTTCTAATATAATATCGAAATATAATATCGAATAATATCGAAAGCTAAAGCCTATAGCTTTTGATATTGCTTTCATATTCCTTTCGAAATGACAAGATGACGCCTCCTCCTCGCCTCGCCCTCAAAGCGATCGAAAGCGAGAGAGTTAGGCGGTCGGCCCCCAGTTACCATACTTTTAATACATCATTAATCTAAATTATTGATTGTAGTGTGATGTTGACTTACAAATTTTAATGTATGTGTATAGACTCTGAGAAAATATATCTAAGTTGCTCACATTATTGTTATAAGATCTACACATTCGATATAATGGATCATTGAAAGTAACATTATTATTGCAGTAAGGCACAGAGAATAATTTAAATTTTCTCTTACTTCCACAAGTTTTGATTGATAAGTGACTCGACAAATCTACAGCGTCCCACCGATTATTAATAATTTTATAGAGAATCGAAAGATCCTGAATCGAACGTTTGGACATTAACGTACTCATTCCAAAGAACTTAAGTCGAGCTTCATACGTAGGCAACTTACGTCTCATGCCTAACTTAGATTAGAACACTTTCGCATTTGTAATATTAATTGAGACACCCAGCGTACTCTTTCATGTCCCCCTATCATTGGAAGTCATTTACCACCATAAACTCTCCGGTGTGTTCCGTATAATTCTGGTGTTTTCTAGAAACCCCAACCGGTCCAACGAGTGGTGCGGTGAGTGGTGGCGCCACTCGAACACGCCACCATAATTGTGGTATGCTTCAAACCAGAGTAGCGATGATAGGGTAGGATCGGAAAATTGCATCATCAGCATTCTAATTTGTTATTATTATGGTTATTTACGTATAATTTTACGCAAATATTGTTGCGAACAAATTACAATTTGAAAAAAGAAAAAAGTGTTGAAAAAATCCACGAGCGGGATTCGAACCCGCACCCCATGACATGCCGGGTCAGGTGCACTGCCAACTATGATATTTTTTTATCTATAGTTAAGTTAAGTATAGTTGATATTGTCCCAATGTGCTGGGTAAAGGCTTCCGTCGTTGACATCAAGATATTTGATGGGCATTGACTCTATCATCAATATTCATCACGCTTACAAAATTAGGATTCAGATCAACACACTACTATCCAAATAAATAAAGAGTTTTTTTTTGTTTTTTTATTAATGCAAAAAATATATCATCATTTAAAGAAAATCATTAACCTGGATACACTGAAACTACACTAATAGGTTTTAAGCCCACGTCGTCCGCGGAAGAAAGATCGCTATCAAGTTTTTTGTATCTCGGAAATTCAAATCAATCAATCAGCTCTACTGTACCGACTGATTGGCTCCTATATAAAAAGAGGCAACGCTAATTCTGCGATGACCTGACGATAAATTAGCTCTTGTTCCACTGGAGCCGCTTCCGAAAGTAATTTCGTTTTTCTTTGTTTGTGTTTTTTTTCTTAATTAATCGCTTAGTGACCTTGCACATTTAGCCAGTGTCAAAGTTACAGGAGATATTATTAGTTATTGTTTAGCCCATTATACTGTCCCACTGCTGGGCAAAGCTCTCTATCATACAAATCAAGTCATCGCTACAACTGATTTTGCCAATTGCGTGTTGGTGATCGATCACGCATCAAAAATACGCTTAACATCGCATCGGAACCTTTTACCTTCGAATATCGGGCAAAGCGTTTTACCACTAGGATGCCGTGGCGATTAACATGATAATTATAATCTTTATACTCGTTTATATAAAAATCTTCTGTGCGTGTGTATGTTATTGAACTCCTTCTAAACGGCTGGACCGATATGGATGATTTTTTGCGTGTGTTCAAGTGGATTCGAGAATGGTTTAGATTTACAATTGGACCCGGCAGGTGGCGCTGCTATAGGGGTCCATCTTGGGATACGGATGTTCTTAAGCGGACGAATGATTTGTTTGTTTTGTTGTCATGGAAACTGTCAAAGCGGTACGAAGTCCGCCGGTCAGCTAGTATATACAGTAAAATTGAAGAAATTACAATGAGTGAAGAGTGCTAAACATATTTCCATCTAATACTTGAATAAAGATTCATTTTATTAACGACACACTACATAAACGATTATCTGGTACTAGAAGCCATCGTCTGTGTTCCCAAAAACGTATAACCTGAATTCCTTCAAGGCAAGAGTTTATAGGCATCTTCTGGGGCAGCTCGCTCTATCGTAGACCTCATCTACGCTCACCATCAGGCGAGATCGAGGTCAAGAGCTGTCTTATAAGGCATTTAAAAAAAAATTAGATAATCTTATCTTATCTTTATCTAAAGATAAGATATGGTAAAATATCTTCAATTATTGTTAATTTCACAATTACACAATTCAAATCAGTACCTACATTACTAATAATAATTTATATATCAATATTTTTAAAGTATTCACTCCCCTTTCTCTATTAAAATATCTTTCACTGAACTAGTCTAGATAAAATAAACCCTTGCATCTATTCGCAGCAGGCATTTGTCTATGTGCCAAGTAGGTGCAACAAACTTAGGTCTAGAAATAACGCAAGTCCAGTCCTGAGTTCAATGCCCGGAACACAGAACGAGCGATAAGCATCGTGCTTTCATTTGTAATAGCAAAAGTTTAACTTTTTCATTGCCTGGTCAGCTGATGGGTGACCGAATTAAAATACCTTGAAGTTCCCATTGGTTTAGAAGGCACGTGAAGTCGATCCGTTGTAGGTTGTAGGAAGAAAATTTAATGGTTTTTTAGTTTTAACTCAAATTCAAATTTAAATTCAAAATCATTTTATTCTAAATTTTAGTTAACTTACTTTACTTATGCAAACCTGTAACTAGCTTAATATATCATTGTTTAAGTACTATGTAAGAAAATGTTATATTTTTACGCATTTAGTTTTCTTAATAAAAATGAACTAGTGATGATTTCATCAATACAATAGCTAGCAGCTACTTAGGACAGCCAACAATAAGCCTCACTATCCAAAGAGGCAACGCTGCTAGCTTTCTGGGCACTCTATGCCTGATGGGGATGATCTGAGGCATTTTTTTTTATTTATATCAATAGTAGTAGAAGTTTTTATTTATTCTAAGCATTCTTGTCGATCGAAACAAGTATGCAAAGGCTGGGTCGGGTACCTAGGTATTAAATTTGTTCACTTTATACATATTTAATTCGGCTTAAGTGTAGCAATTAGCACATAAAAATAAAAAGTAACATTTACTGTAGCGTTGTGTTATCGAATTTGTGGTATTTCATCTGTAAAGATGAATCTGCATAGCCATCGGTTGCAATAACCGTTGGATAGATGGCACTCTGCCGCTAAAAAGCAGTCAAAAATCAAAGCCGTGAAAAAATTCCGTACTTACGTCAGCCTTCACGGTAGCATAATGGTCAGTGCAGCCGCCCAGATTGCGGAAAACCCAGGTAAGATTCCTGGCTGGATCGGGTAGGTATTTAATATTTCATTGTATTTTATAAATATTTAATTAAGATTAAGTGTAGCAATTAGCACTTAAAAATAAAAAGTAAAATTTAAGTATGCAACACCAACAACACATAATTTAAAGAGAATGATAACAGAAATAAGGATGGATAAGGATGGCGCAAGAACCCGTAAAGAGTGGCGTGCGAGGAAAGAGGCCTTATGCCCTGCAGTGGGCTGAAGTGGGCTGATGATGTTGATGATGACGATGATAAGAGAAACGAGGATCTTTTTAAGTTTATTTGAATAAAACTTCTTGAATTTTACGTCAAACAAAATCTACAATATTTAAAGTTCTTTCACTCCGTGTCCCAGATAACCTTGATAAGCTGATGATGAATGGTCCTCAACTGTCGTATAAGTCGAGTATTGCTATCGACTCTCACTAGCTAGTGTATTAGTACTAGTATACAAATTGCAACCTTATATGCTCGGGCATAGGGGTCACGCATGTCGTAAATCAAACGTCGAGCCCATTCGCCGGGCAAGCCTTGACTTTGAACTCGTACAGGCGTGTGGAAAATGGTTTTACAGTACCGTTGTTGAAAATACTATGTGTTTACATAGTTTTATGAATATAATAATAATGTACTCATTCACAATTCTGAAATTTTGCTCATGAAAAAAAGTTGGTAAAACTCCTTTGTTTTGAAAGAATAATGTGGATGTTGTTGCTAAGTGGACAACTTGTTGTATTTAGTTTTTGTTTTTTTTATGCCAATTTTTCTACCGTCTTCACTTTAAAACACTACTTTGCAATACAAAATACTGGATCCCGAAATATACCCAAGCTATGCAACCTAAGTAGGTATAAGTTATTCCTAATTGTATTTTTTGTAAGTTTGTTTTCCAAATAAAGAAAAATAAATATATAAATAAATTGGTAAAGGTGATAATAGACAAACCCATATATACCTACGTAGATTTACTATTCTACACAAAAACTCAAATTTATTTTATTATTTATCTTTATTCGACCCATACATGTATTAACTTCTTTTTTTGGACAAAGAACAATGTCTCAGCTGGATGTAGGGTTATCACTTAGCAATTTTCCTTTGTAACAAACAACCTCAATATATATTTATATATGCTTTTCAGGCATGTTTACATTTCGGGGATTTATGCTCTATAGCGGCTCAATGAAGCCCTGTCTGCCATATGCGGGATTACACATGTATTACCAAACACCCTATATATAAAAAAATAAAAAGCAATAAACCTCCTTTATCCCGATTGTCGCTACATGTACCTCAGTTGGATATATTCGAAGAAACTGAAGTCCGAACAAACCAATTCGCAGCGATATTTGCACCCGCGCCCAAATCGTGTGTGTACGTACACAATTCGCTACGAGCAAGCACACATATCTGCCAGGGTCACGAACCTTATGCCATACATCAAAGTTTTATGGAGTCAATAGAGCAGCGTTGTGTAGGACGCCCGCAGACTAGGTGGAGCGAAGATCTTCGCAAGGTGGCTGGCAAGAGCTGGATGAAAGAGGCCGCGGATCGTGCTCAGTTGCGTGCACTTGGAAAGGTCTGTGTCTAGCAGTGGACTTACTATGCTGATGATGATTAAGATGTCGATGATGAAAATGATGACGATGATGAAAGAGTAGTTAAATATTTATAAAAAAACAGTGAAAAAATTAAATGCCTACCTGACCCAGCCGGGAATCGAACCTGGGTCTTCTGCAATCCGGGCGGCTGCATTGACCATTATGCTACCGGGAAGGCTGACGTAAGCACTGAATTTTCCCACTGCTTTTTGATTTTTTTTGACTGCTTTTTAGCGGCAGAGTGCCATCTATCCAACGGTTATTGCAACCGATGGCTATTCAGATTCCTCTTTACAGATGAAATACCACAAATTTGATAACACAACGCTATAGTAAATTTTACTTGTTTTTTAAGTGCTAATTGCTGCACTGAAGCCGAATTAAATATTTATAAAACAGTGAAAAAATTAAATGCCGGAATCGAACCGGGTAGCATAATGGCCAGTGCAGCCGCCTGGATTTCGGAAGACCCAGGTTCGATTCCTGGCTGGGTCGGGTACGCATTTAATTTTTTCACTGTATTTTATAAATATTTGCAGCGCCCTTGTACTTGTATGTTATTACTATGTTCTCCCTTCTTATTCGTTTGTATACGTACATAAATTATAAATAAAAAACAATAAAAAAAAACTCCTGCACTGTGCTCCGCTGACGCGCACGCTGCGCACTATCGAACAGACATTTTTCTTGTTCTTTGAACGAATTTACAAGAGTTGCATTATTTATAATATTTGTTGCATTATTTTCTATCGTATTGGTGTATACTGTAAAGATAGATTTAAGGTACGATGAATAAATAAATAAAAAAAAAATTAAAAAATATTTAATTCGGCTTAAGTACAGCAATTAGCATTTTAAAATAAAAAGATAAAGTAGCTGTTTTCTTCTACACTAAATTTTTTACACGAAGACTTGCTTGTAACCTTTAGCTTTTTTGTTACTGAACTTCAAATGAACATACCTACCTGATGAAAAGCTTCAGTTATCATGCCGCTATGCACTGCAGTTTTACTGGATCTTGGACCCTTCAAACTGGCACAGGGACGTGCAAATACAATACAGTCTGACGGCGGAAATAGATAATTAACGGTGGTCATGACACTTCTACTTGTTTTTTTTGTCGAGAGTTTTTGCTGATTACCACTGGGCATTTTCAGCTTTGCCGGGCTTTTTTAAGGGGCGGCGAGAAACTGAAAGGGTTTCTCAAGCCGTGTGAAACGAATCACCGTCAGAGGTTTTCTAGAGGGAACGTCATCACGCACTAGTGCGTGCCCCCGTGCTTTACTAGATTCTCCGATAGGATCGGGGTAAACACTTCCACATTCGATCTTTCAGTGAAATTTTACTAGTGAACTAGCGGCCTGCCTTCGAATTCGTCCGCTTGAGTGACCACCTGTATCCCATGGTTGCTTAAAAAATATATTATAGAACTTAATTGCAGCGTCAATTACCGGGTCCAATTGTAAATCTAACCATCCAGGCACTTACTCAGACACACACGAAAAGTTTCATCAAAGCTGGTCCAGCCGTGACTTCAGTGATAACACACGTACGGAATAATTTTGAGTTTTAAATTAAGATAAGGATGCCAGTAAAATGTATCCATGATGTGAAATAAAAAAGTATATTTTAATGTTTGAGGAGCTCGATGGCGCAGCGGCTAGCGCGTTCGGCTTGCGATCTTGCCCGCTAAGCAACTTTCGCAATGCCGGGTCGCCTGATGGGTGACCAATTAAAAACATCTCGAGCTCCTCCGTGCTTCGGAAGGCACGTTAAGCCGTTGGTCCCGGTTGTTGTCGTAAGATGGCAGTCGTTAAAACCCACCAACCCGCATTGGGCCAGCGTGGTGGGTTATGGCCCAATATCCTCACCTGCTACTGATCATGTGGGAGGCCTGTGCCCAGCAGTGGGACGTTTATAGGCTGATGATGATGATGATGATTTTAATGTTTACAAAAAAAATCTACATTTAAAAAAATCGCTCATAACCTAACCCAACGTCTACGTACACACCTTTAGCTTTGGTTTAGTTTTCTTTTTTAAATGGTACTCTCGACGCGATTCGCGGAACGATCGGCTCGCGATTAATAACGCGGTGCCATTGCAACAACGAAATTCAAAATTTATTTTTGAGACGCTACTTTTGGATGACTTTTTAAGTTATCCATAACGGCTGCTAAAAATAAAACCGAGAGTTTGTTGCTAAGCAAGATATTTCGCAGACCAAAGATTAACTGTGCTTATTTCTACTGAATGACCTCTGACCTCTGACCTTTGACCTCATCTCATGATGAGATACCATTAGGTAAGTGAAGATGAGGCTGAAGATCACCGCCTCTGTAGTCTATTGGCTAAGACCACCGATCTCGAACCTAGAGGTCCCGGCTTCGATTTCCAGTGGGGGGCACGTGTTTGTTGGTGATAGGGCTTGTTTGTCCTCCTGGCTAGCTAACACCATCTTATATGTCACCATAACATCAGTGTTTGTAGCATTGTTGTATTCTGGTAGCTAGAGATATGCCTAAGTTGTTGAGGATCACGGGTGAATTGTGCTTCCACCACTGGCACTCAAAAATGAAATAAAGACACTGTGCTTACCCATAAAATTTAAAAAAAAGATGGAACCCGCGGACCTAGTAAATGCCTACTCACTCTGACCTTAAATACCCCAGGAATATGTTTCGGGAACACAGCTGCTGCTGGCAGTTGAACTCTGGTGATTGTTTATAACGGTCCCGAATCATCCTGGCGGCACGGAGGGGAAACGCAGGAGTTTCTAGTGAGACACCCTCTTGCCTGATTGAAGTGGTAAGGGGGGAGAACCCACCTGACCGTTTGCGTCTCCCCGGGCGCAGTGGTATGCATAATACATTTTGTCCTGTATTTATAAAAAAGGGCATTCCATTCTTATTACTCCTTTTAAAGATTGTTCCTATTTCGTTAAACACCGGTATCTGAGCCAGAGGTCTCACGTTCAATATCCAGTAAGGGTACCTACTGGTATTGGGATACTAAATGTACTTAGTTTGGTTGTTGATAACAAGCCTATACTCATGTTATCTAAATCCATCACCATTATAATAATGTTACTCACTTTTCCCATAGACCGAACTTCACTACCACTGAGACATAAACGCAAGCAAGCAAACAGCCTATACTGTCCCACTGCTGGGCAAAGGCCTCCATCATTGAAATCAAGTCATCGCTACAATTGATGGGTATTGGCTTAATCACCACGCTTGCCAAATGCGGGTTGGTGATAACAAACCCGGGCTATGCATCGAAAAATCCGAAACACACTTTTCGCCTAACCTGGGAATTGAACCCAAGACCTTCGTGTATCGAGCCGAGCGCTTTACCACTCGGCCACTGAGGCGTTAAGCACTGAGACACGAAGGACGGTTAAAACAGAGAATCTAGTTCAAGTGTCTACTTACGTCATTCTCCAATACTGTACAATAATCTTCTCCCAATACCGAGACGACTTCTCAACGAGATAATAGTCTTTCAGTAACAGTTTAATTTGTTCAATTTAGCCTCGTATGGACGTAGCCCCCTTCCCCTATAGTCCCCCTGTCCCCCCTTCTCCGACACACAATATTTTCTGACGTCTGACGGCGCCTTAAACGCCAAGTCTGTTAATTTTGCTAATTGCTTGAAACAAACACTTCGAGAAGGCGAGGCGCGTGCAATGTCAAGGTGTTAGTTTTTTTGTAATTAATTGAATTCTTCGTTGTGGTGGTTGTTTCTTGTTTCAACATTTGTTTATGTTTGAAGTTACATTTTTTTATTTAGTTACTATGACAACTGATTGTGTTTATATAGTCAATAATTATAAAATGATTAAATGTAAATTAACTCATAATAATTATTACTTTTAACACATTTATACATAATATACATTTTTCGGGCCTTTTTCTATAATAAACTTTAATTATATCTAAATCTTACACTCCTCCGTACACATGGGCTGTTTTCGCTTCACGTAGGTATTAATTTAAAGACAAGTAAAATGTTTTTTTTTGTTAAAGTTATTCATTTTAAATGTTAGGAGAAAAGAGCGAATTAACTAATATCGCTCAAATAAACAGACTTGATTCTCGCAAAGTATCTACAGCTAACATTAAATGTGATTGAATTTAAATAAAAATAAAAACCTAAGATAAAGTAATCAATCTGTCCTATAAATTTTCATGTTTAGGTCGTAAAGAAAAACGGGAAAGTAATTGAAACTCTTACTAATACTTTATTTAAGAAACATTCATATGTAATTACAAAATCAACTGTTTACATAACTAATTTCACATTTTGGGAACTCCCAAACAATTAGTTATAACACAATGGCTACACTATAGATACATTCATAAAAAAAAATTCTTTACATTTCGACGTTGAAATGTAAAATACAGTGAACCATTACTTATCTTATTATACCATTACAATCTTATCAATAAATCAATAAATCTTATCTAATCTTACAATATATTTTTATACAACTATTTTATTATTAGTTTACATAAAGAACTTAATTGTAGATATTACATTCCATCCGTGCCATCAAACTCATAAAATTCATTTTCATAATATTCCATAAATATAAACTTATAACAACACATTCATGCAATTCTAAATTATCAATATCAGACCATTTTCGAAGGAATTGGAATTTAAATGTACAATTTAATACATTTTTACTGAAACACAAAAATAAATTTACATAAAAAATGCAACTAATACCGACAAATCTGTTTATTAAATTTCTAAATATCTAAATTAATACATTTTATTGCACCATTTTCTTTTCCACACTGTAGCTATTTCCCCTTAAATCCACCTTAAATACGGTTTACTGTTTATTTATAGTGATTAATGCGATTATTTGTATTTCAATTTACTAATACATTATTTCATAATTTATAAATTATTTTATTATTAGTATTAACTGCAAAACCAGACAAAAACTCCTGATTCCTGGATTTTTTATTACGGAAAAAAATCATTGAATCGGGTACATTTATTTACCAAATTAAGTTGAAATTCTAAAGCATTTAAGAAAGTAAAAAGAGATTTTAATTATTTCCTTTGATTATCAATCATATCAGTTAGAATATTTAAGTAAATCAACGTTTATTTATATACAAAACAAACCCTTTGACATCGTTTGTCTAGAAATCTAGATTTCCAGTGTTCGGGCTTCAATGGAAATTAGAAATTAAGTTGTTATAATAAAGTTACAGAATTGTCTAATGTGAAAGGGTTTGTGTTGCACCAATTTATCATTAGGATTGAAAATCAAAACACTTTCATAATTACAGAAATTGATTCTATTGTAAAAGGTGATGAACATGCAAAATCAAATCAAATAGGGCAAAAGGTGAGATCGCTTTTGCAATAGAAGCAAATATTGTAATCAAATAAAGAGGTATTATGAAAAAGGAAAGGTACCTAGATTCAAACAAGAACAGGTTACAGAAAGAAAGAAAATTTAATACTTATGAATTTCAACTTAATGTCCAACAATTAAAACACGTCAAAGTACAACCATACAGAATGCTAAAAATAAAAGCTTCATACTTCATGAAATACATAAAAAATACTTGCTACTATTGATACTTTTTGAATGTTTGAAAAAAAAGTTGAGGGGTCTAGACGTCTTTCTTCCTTTTTTTAAATCGTTGACACCGACGAGCCTATGTTCTTGAACTCCATCATAGAGCATTTGATTCCGAATGATCTAGAAGATAAAACTCAAATCTCTTTGAATCGGCTGAGATCCAGTGTTGGTATAACAAGGCTATCGCAGGGAACTGGTTCATTCCTAAAATAATAATAAAAACTGTCACATTGAATCTGTCCAACGTCTGCCAACTTGTGGAAGCAGATCTTTCTCAGTTAGGCGTATCTTATTTTATCATAGTGGAGCATTCAAAATCTTTCCCAAACAAAATTGAGTTTTCTTTCTTAGTGCACTTTTTCTTTAGTATTTAATTTCTCACTGTGATACAAACAAAACCTATTATCCTAAATATTCTACTTTGATCATTCATTTCACACAATTTGTCTCAAGTCAATAAATAAGTAGACATTCTACTTATCGTGCTATTCAAACTCTCTACACATACATCTTTTCTTTTGTCCTAAGTCTGAGATTTACTTACCCTGGTAGATCAGCTCTTACGAAAGCATTCGGTGGTTGAGCAAACAACTCGATACCATCTTTGTTGTCGCATATTATTCTTGACAGCGTCACTTTCTTTATATCCGCTAATTGACCTATAATGAAAAAATATCTTTCAATAAAAAGCAATGTTTTTCCATCTCTAACTCTTCGGGGCTTGCCTTCTGCCCATTTACACATCATCATCAGCTCATTTTTATGTCCCCACTGCTGGGGCACGAGCCTTCTCTATGGATGGATAGGGAGAACGGGCCATAAACCACCACGCGGGCCCAGTGCGGTGCGGTGTCCCATTACTCATTGTCCAGTGCCCATTTACACATAACACACACCAATAAAGCTATTAGTGTCTGTAGCTTGGTCCTCATGAAAAGGACTTTTCATGTAAAACAGATAATAATAAATAATAATATAAGGCATGTAGTGGGCATGTACATTCCTACACTAGTTCAAAAAGATCGCAGTTCAACTATAAGTGCCTATACACGTATTGCCTGGTAGAAAAACACCAATAGGTAATAAGAATTTGTATTCTTCAGAAATTCCCAAAGTGGGAGGTTAGAACTATGTAAATGTAACCCATGAAATCTTATCAAATATTTTGCTTTCCCACAATTGCTACGTGCTCACTACACGCTAAGAGACTTACTATAAAATGTTCAAATAATTTTTAACGCAAATTTTGTTGCGAATAAATTATAAAAACACAAATGTTGAAAAATTTCCACGAGCAGAGTTTGGACCTGCACCCTTCTGACATTCCGGGTCAGGCGTTCTTCCAATTGAGCTATCGTGGTTCTAACCAGCCCGCCTAAATGAACTAAGTGGAAATTTTTTCAACATTTGTGTTTTTATAATTTATTCGCAACAAAATTTGCGTTAAAAATTATTTGAAGTAAGTAGATATTGTGACAGGGAAATAAATGGCGAGCTAGCCTTACCTGGTGTAAATGCCCCCGGGTTAACATCTGGGGCATTCTCGTAAAAGTACCGGTCGCCTCTTTTGATTCTGGAGAACTGGTCGGCCAGAATTTGTGCGAAGGTCATCCCGACCACGGCGCCTTCTACTGGCTCCTCCAAGAGTCCTCCTACCCAAAGATCGATGTCTTCTGGACTCTGGTATACGGAGGCGAGGCGATTGGCAGCCTGTGAAAAAAAGGATTTTTCTATTACCATTTAAAATTTTGTTATACTGATGACCACTTTCACCATTGACCCCTAAGTTTTAGATGGTCCCAAAGCCATTATAGGTGGCGGTTTTGCTCCAACAACTGTCACCTGAAATGGCTTAAGGACCACCTAAAACTTAGGGGTCAATGGTGAAAATGGGCATTAGTCTAACATTATTCAGTAATGGCACAATGATACCTTTTTGGTGAGAGATTGATGATTGCCTCAAACAGCATTTTTAGTATCATCGGACTTAGACAATACCTTGCACATTGTATGCTCTTATACAGAATTGTCTACAGTGATGTAAGTGGTTGGTGGTAAGACTTGTTTGTCCGCCTGGCTAGCTACCACCATCTTATCTAAATATGTCGCCATAAGATCAATGTTTGTAGCATTGTTGTGTTCCGGCAGCTAGAGATAAGATAGCCAGTGCCTCACTAGTTGAGGTTCCCTCGTGAAGAGCGCTTCCATCATTGGCCTTATCATCACTTAACATCAGGTGAGATCAAGGCACTGTGCTTACCCGTAAAATATTTTTAAAAAAGTAATTTCGCAGTGTCTAAGTTTTAGGTGAGTAACTTCTTGTAATAAATAGCCTTTAAAATAAAATTATTGGATTGAAATTGTTTTATTTTATTTTATTACCTATGTTACTAAATAAAATGCATTGGATGAGGCATTGGTCCACAAAAAGCTCAAAACTATATGGAAATATTACTTGTAGGAAAGGCCATTATTTATTTAATTATTTAATTAATGACACGGTCGCAGCCAATTACTATAATTAATACTTTAAAAAAAACATAAATTACCACGCGGGCCCAGTGCGGATTGGTGGTTCTTAACAACCGCTAATGCAACCGGGACCAAAGCTTAATGTGCCTTAAAAAATTAATTACCTTAAGAAATAAATATTTGTGCCACTGAAATTCAAGTGTTCATGACTTACGTTGGGCGAGAACTGCTTGAAATCGATGTACGGCTCCAACCCGACCAATCGCCGGTAGTCGTTGTACGGCCGGACACCGTAGTCGCGTCCGCGCTGGATGTTAATGGCCGCCAGGTCGATGCCGAATGGGTTACCGCCGTGAAACAAGTATCTGGTCAGCTAAAATATAAGATTTATCATCATCGTCATCATCATCGGCTCATGTCATGTCCCCAATGCTGGGGCACGAGCCTCCCCTATGGATGGATAGGAGGAACGGGCCTTAAGCCAACACGCGGGCCCTGTGTAGGTTGGTGGATGCTAAAGACTGCTAATGCAGCCGGGACCAACGGCTTTACGTGCCTTCCGAAGCACAGAGGAACTGTAGACGATAAATTTTTGGTCACCCATCTGATGACCGGCCTTTGCAAAAATTGCTAAACCTCAGCACTCGCAAACCGGGCGCGTTAACGAATACGCCATCGAGCTCCTTCTCCTCCTCCGTACGATTTATCATCTGTTATTATAGAGCATTTTTAATACGTTCAGCTACAGACGCTTCTAACTGACCCAATTTCATTAACTTCGTCTGGGTTACTAATGTCAGTGTACTTTGTAATTACAGTATCAATAACACAAGTTGTTAATGATCTTCAACTGCTTGAAGATAGCTAACGCCATCTAGTATCACAGAGTGGAACTACGAATGCAATACGATGATGGAAGATTTCTATTGGAAGCTATAAGTAGCCTTTTACTTTAAATACATTAAAATAATGTAAGTGTAGTGAACAATCACTTGAACTGCATGAAGTTCTTTTACTAAATGAAAGTCATACTATCCCTGACTGACTAATAAGTCTCCTGGTAAAATAGAATGTTCCCGGGTTCACACTTTTTGACGACACACCGAAAATCAAGCACATTCACTTTCACTCTATTTATACCTAAAGGTTATTATAGAGCGAAGGTTTCGTCATCAGTCTTTACTCATAAGAACAAGCAAGAGACATTTGAAACCGTGTGCTTTATCAGAATCAATTAATTTACAGGCACACAAACAGCTTACCCCCTCCGTAACAAATGGATCGACCGACTGCATGGGCTGCCAAGACAGGCCAGCGATGATTCTGTCCAAGAACGGCTTTAGACGCATCCGAGCGGGCTGGAACATCACCTCCGGGATGAAGATGGTCTCGTACACGCCGCCGGATCTTGTGTTGGGTATCCTAGAGAATTAGAGATAAAGAAATGGCCAGAAATAAAAAAACTTAAAAAGAATGCAAGAAATACATATCAGATAATCAAACAAGAGAGATGTGAACTTTTTGAAAAGTTCTCAAAGAACACTTCAATGAAGTGATTTTTTTTAAACAACTTTACTTATTGCGTTTACTTGATGCGTTTGAAATGTGGTGCTGGCGTAAAATGCTAGGTATTCCGTGGACTGTGCGTCGCACTAACGTTTCTATCCTTCAGGAGCTGGCCATTCAAACCCGCCTATCATCAGTATGCCTTGAAAGAACGCTCTCATTTTTTGGTCACATTGCTCGCCGGGAACCTAGTAATTTGGAGAAGCTTGTACTGGTAGGTCACATTGAGGGAAGAAGAAGCAGAGGAAGAGCGCCTGCCCGGTGGACGGATGCTATTCTGGAAGCCCTGAAATGCAACACGCAGGTGACTATCCGTCTAGCCCGGGATAGGACCTCTTGGAGAGCCCAGCCCCCCAACCGCCTAACTCTCTCGCTTTCGATCGCTTTGAAGGCGAGGCCCTCGCCTCGCTTTCTAATATAATATCGAAATATAATATGGAATAATATCGAAAGCTATAGCCTATAGCTTTCGATATTGCTTTCATATTGCTTTCGAAATGACAAGATGACGCCTCCTCCTCGCCTCGCCTTCAAAGCGATCGAAAGCGAGAGTGTTAGGCGGTTGGGGGGCTGGTCCGCGATGTTGCTATTGGTGGTCATGACCCTCAGGCATGAGGACTCGACGACGATGATGACTTATTTAATAATTTTTTTTAAATATGCATTGCAGTATTTGCTTTATATTGCCTGCACTATGAGATTACGTAACTATTCCATGAATATTACAGACGGTCAAGCTATTCCCGTTGATACATCATTAAATGTAATACTTTATTTATCAGAATACTTAAAACTAGGAGTAATATCACCCTTTGCCGTGTCAAGTCACTAAACTTAAACCAAATTCCACACAAGTTTAAAAAAAGTTGTAAATAAAAAGGGGTTGTATTTAATCGATCGAGTCGGGGGGCTTTCGGGACCGGGACCGCGGTCCCGAAAGCCCCCCGACTCAATCGATCACCAAAGTAACCTAACGTAACCCACAAAAATACTAAGTTAGCACCTAAAAATACAAAGTTAGCATCTAAACTACTATTTAGATGCTAACTTACCATTTTAGGTGCTAGCCTACTATTTTTTTGTGGATCAATTTATTATTTCTCAATAAAAAGTATAATTGACTTACGTAATTTTTCCATCGACGACTGAATGTCCGAACCTCATGGCTGCACTGGAAAACTCCGTTGTCAGTGATGGGTTGACCTGATGGTCGTATGAGGAACCGTAGCCTGGAGACGGGTATAGGCCAAACGTTTGGACGATAGTAGACCCTGCAACATTAACATTGAATTGAAAATAGTATTTGCAGAAATATTTTTATTTTATTTTACGGGTAGGTAACCACTTGTCCCTTATCTCACCTGATGTTAAGTGATGATAAGGTCAAAAGTGGAAGCGCACTTCACCTGCAATCCTCAACTAACTATTTAGGCACTGGCTATCTTATCTCTAGCTGCCGGAACACAACAATGCTACAAACATTGACGTAATGGCGACATATTTAGATAAAATGGTGGTAGCTAACCAAGCGGACAAACAAGCCCTACTACCAACCAAACCGAGTACACAATCATGAACCCCCTGCTAGGAATCGAACCCGGGATCTCTGGGTCTAAACCGGTGGTCTTAAGCAGCAGACCACAGAGGCGATAAAAATAACAAACTTGCCTAGTGATCGGATTCCACCGAGAAAGTGACTGAAGATCGACAACCCTGATATCCATTTCCGCCACTAAGTGTTTCATAGCTGTGTTCCACTTTGGAAGGTATTAGATCCAGTAAAGTTACACTTACAGATACAGGGCATCATCATCATCATCATCATCATCATCATCATCATCATCATCATCGGCCTATCTTAGTCCACTGCTGGACATAGGCCTCCCCTAATGAGCATACAGGGCATATACTTTCCAATTTCAACAAAAGAGGAACAGAACAGACCGAAAAAATATTTAAAATATCTTTACCCAGAAGTAATGGCAGCCATTCGCTGTAGATGATGTGCTGGAACTCTGCCTGGGCAATCCTCCGGGCCTCCATGTAGACTCGGTCCTCATCCCACCCAGGATTGAGCCTGGTTAGCGACCGCGCGATCCGGTTGTGCTCCCGCGTCCAGAGGGTGTGGAGAACCGTGAGCGATATTATTTGATTTCCATGGCTGTCTCCTGAAAATTAATGATTGTAAGTGGCATTGACTCAAGTGTAGATATTTATATTACATGTCATTTAACGCGTAAGTAATATAATGAGCAGAAGAAATAATATAATTAATGCACTAGTTTTCTAGAAATTTAAAGCTACAAGCTCGATTTCTTGTACAAACAGTATCGAGTCCAAATTGCGAAATATTACTAAAGACTTTGAGTTCTATCTTTTTATACATGAGATAATGCATAAGGCATTCCACTGCGTCCGGGGAGACGCGGATATGGGACTCTCCCCTTGAACCCAAAGACAGAAGCATACGGCCTCAAAACTCCTGTACACCTCCTCACAGCCGCCAGTGTGGTCCGGGACTGCCATAAGTAATCACCAGAGTTTGCCTGAGCATTTCGAATTCTACCTAAGACAGTCAATCTTTTAAGTTCTATTATTGCCCAATTCTTCAATCTTTCCTGTAAAATCTTATTCCTTTTTTTATATAATTAGATAGACATTTGACAACTATCTCACCTGATGGTAAGTGATAATGTAGCCTACGATGAAATATGCTTGCCTAGAAGGTACCTATTACATATTCTGTCTTAATACTTGATATCCTTAAAAGGGCCATGTGTAAACGAACTTACCAGATTCAAAGCAGGCGGCTCCTTCCTTAGCCGCGAGACACTCCTTTCTCTCCGTGAGAGGCGGCAGCTCCCGTCCGTAATCGTTGAAGGTCTTCAGCAAACCACCAGGCCCTCGGAGCAGAGCTATCCTCTCCTCAGAGCTTCCGTATAGGTGAGACAAGTCAGGATAGTGAGTTGCACCATTCATCTGAAACAGTTAAAATAAATAAGTCTCCTTATTTTCATGTCGTGAATGTATTGTGGCTGCTGCTGCTAACAGCATTATAGTTTATTAATTATTTAATTAATTAAGTATGACTTGAGTGCTTTATATTATATTATATAAATTACAACGGGTTATGCCCATAGATTCATCTCATCAAAGTCTTAAACTGTGTAGCTTTGTTATTGTGGTGGTAGCTAGCCAGACAGACTTAGAACACCCTCTGCAGAGAATCAAATTCAGGAACTGTTGTTCTGAGACCGGTGGTGGTTTAACCACGGTAGTTAAAAGGCATGATTTGCAGTAAGTTATACCAGCCCTAATCCAGCAATATTGACCTTAAATATAAAATAGGACTACCCGTAAAATAAAAATGTTCTAAGGCTTATAATAACTTACTTGCTTCGCATACCCCACAGTGCAGTCACTTGAAGGCGCCAGCTGTGCTCTGACAAAGTTCAGGCACTGCTGACGGAACTGGCCATAGAAGTCGTCACCTGGGCCAGAGGATATGGGCGCGCAGCCCCAGTGTTGGGCTTCTGGCGGGAGGAACTGCTCACCATTGCTGGAGCAGCAGGAGATTGCGCTGCCGTTGCCTGGTTGGGTTTGAATAGATAACATAATAGCCTTAAATCTTGCTTTGAGTTCTAGTTGTTTACATAAAACCACCCACCACCACCCACCTGCCTAGAGACGGCAGTCGTACTTGGCCTGACGGTTCACGGCGCTATCATTATAAAAATATCAACAATTAATAAAAAATATTTTTTATACTACACCTGCTTGGAAAGTACCTTGATACTTTATCAAATTTACGGTAGAAAGTACGTCATTGCATATCGAACAAATATGCGGGGAGAAAACGCAAAAACCACGTAAGAAATGGATTTTCATACACTTTTCTCTCCCGCTCAGATGCGTTTTCTCCCCGCATATTTGTTCGATATGCAATGACGTACTTTCTACCGTAAATTTGATAAAGTATCAGGTGTAGTATAAAGCACTATGTATCACTCGAGAGAAACTGCGATTCCCGATCTCGGGTGTTTTAAAGCCCTCGCCTACGGCTCGGGCTTCAAACGACACCCTCGACGGTAATCGGTCACTTTCTCTTCTCGGTGAACAATGTACTATTAAAGCCAATCCTACATTTAGGTAGTAAATTGTTAAGCCGTTGATCTAGCTAGATTATCGTAAGACAGCAGTAGTTCAAACCCACTAACTAGGCCAGCGATATGGAATATTTAATACTTAGATTAATGGATGGTGATCTTTCTTTATCGTTAGGAAATATCATAATTCTTGCCATCCAAAACTCTTTCTCTCTCGCTTCTAGTGATTATTACACAGTCAAAAGCTTATTCTAAAAATCATTCCAGATCTCCTTCTAAAGGCTTTATAGTTTTACTCCCTTACAAATAAACAGAGAATAAGCTCCGAATAGTTATTCCTTGTTTTGTTCTTGTCATGTAAACTTTATTTCAGAGAAGAGTAAAAGAGACAAAACACGGAATAACTATTCGGAGCTTATTCACTGTTTATTTGTAAACCCATATAGTTTTACTAACCAATAGTAAAAACAGTCCCCGAGCTGGTGTCGTGAGCTATAAACTGGCCGAACTGCATGAACATCAGGTTGTGGGTGGGGCTCGGGTGGCCGACGTCCAGGACCAGTGCGTTGCTGACTGCGCGCGGGCTGGGAAGAGGCGCTCCTGACGAAGAAGCCCGCATTGCCCAGGTGCCTGGGAAAAGAGATATTGAAAGAAAGATACTGAGGAGTATAAAGCAAGATATTGTCATATTGTCAGTTCTAAACTCATAGTACCACCAGATACCTCGAATTTGATTTTTAGCTGCGGATAGTAGATATATTGTACTAGCTTTTCTTAGTGGTAGGCTGGTAGGGTTTGTGTAAAATCCACTTGGCTTCTAAGCCAGCATACCATATAACAACAACCATATAACAAACATAACATAGCCAATTTTACAATATTTCAGGGTTTCTTATAATTTACGCCGTTCACTTTGGGTTTTTATTAGGGTACATGGTGGTGTCATGTGCGTAGATATTAATCCAAAGTTGCAATCTAAAAACTGTTTAAAATTAACCCTGTTCAAACCTTATAATAATATCCTTACCATCACTATAGGCGGGTGGCAAAAGCCTCTCGAAGCCTGTGTGGACAGCGCCCCAGCTGCCAGATGTGGGGTTGTTGCATTCACCACCAAAACTCCTGTAGCGACTCGGTGGATTGAGGCAGGTGGCGGAACGGGGGCAGAACGGACCTGGACGTAGCAGACGTGTGCTATATTTATCAGTAAAGAACAGGGTCGGGAACAGAACAGAACAAACCATAAAATTATTGAGTCGAAGTTTACTGGGAGAGTGAAGCGTCTGCAGGCCCCACTAAAAAAAGATATGTTAAGAACTCATTTGCAAAGACACTTTGTATATTCTCTCTTTTCAAATTATATGTAATTATAATTACCATCAGTATGGTCAGTGAGCCCCAGCGCAAGCTCATCGTCAGAAAGTGCCTGGCGAGCCTTCAGCTCCTGGGCAGCGAACAGGTTCAGCAGACCTCCAAGAGCCAGCTTCTCTGATCGTTTGTCAGTCGTCATTACTGACTACAATGGAAAGAAAAGGTTTAGACATTCAATGATACCTATGACGATCTGGTAAAGGTTGCGGGAAGCCCTGGATGCGAGCAGCACTAAACCGGCCGTTGTGGAGATCTTTGGGTGAGGCCTGTGTCCAGCAGTGGACGTCTTTCGACAGAGATGATGATGATGAAGATGACGGACATAATGATTTGATTAATTTTTGGACCCTTATCCTCAAAAATATCGAGAAGTCGTAACTAAGTGACAAGAAGACTGATGGAAGAAAAGTTATTTCAAAGTTCTACTTGCATTTTATGGCAAAAATCAACTTGTATTAAAGTTATTATGACATGGTAAAGTTGTCGACGACTTCAGCTGTTGTCTGCACGACGAACAACTTCCTTGGAGCGACTTAAACACTTACCAAGTGGTGTGCAAAGCTTGGGGATGTAGGGCTGACCACGGCGTCCTTGTTGTCAGCCAGCTTCTCAGACCTGGTAAGCCATTCCTGCAGCTTCTTCTGGGAGTGGTGATGAGCTGCTTTCACATGCTGCACGCTGATGGATGAGGATACTCGAGACTTGAGGTCTGATTCCGCTAAAATTATAAACTGAAGCATTATTTATTAGGTCGCATACAGGGTTGCCCACTTTTCTAGACCAAATATAGTATTTTTGGATTCAGTACCTACCCATAAAAATATAGTAGATAAGGAATTAATAAAAAATATATAGAATATTAAAAAATATTTATTGTATTTCTTAAATGAATATTTTGTGTTCCGTTTTAGATAATAGAGACTGATTTTAGCGACTTTGCTAAAATATAGTAGTTTCGCCTACTGTAATATATTTTTAAAATAATAGTAGTTAGACACCTAAATTAGTAGGATACTATATTATATGGCTGGCATGGGTTGGCAACCCTATATACAAGTGAACAATTAAAAAAAGTATATCATCATCATCATCATCATCATCATCACCCTATACTAGTCCACTGCTGGACATAAGGCTCTCCAAATGTACGTGCCAGCAAACACGATCCGCGGCTACAAAATAATATATACTTTGTAAAATATCTTTAAAAAAATTTAAACTCATAATCACAGTATTAAAGTTGCTATTTAGATAGGATATATTTCGTACTACAATAAAGTTATCATTTAAATACCTAATTTTAAAAGAGTTTATATTATATGGCACGAGAGATTGTGGGCCGTGTCAGGCCTTAGAGGCGCCCGCCGGGCCCAGGACCCGCGCTACAAAAACGATAGTAGGATGATAATCTATACCTGCATGCTTAGTGCTGGTAAAGCTGCAGACCCCCAAGTGGTTGCTGTGCAAGTGGCACAAAGGATTGTGGCCGTCAGATCTCAGGTAGGTAGGACACTGGATCTTAATTATTCAGCGTCATTCATTCCGTTCCGTGTCATAAAGCGAAAGTAGGTTGATGATGTGCTGTACCTGCATGCTTAGCACCAGTGAAGCAGCAGACCCCTAGCTGGTTGCCGTGAAGGTGGCACGAGGGGTTGTGAGCGTCAGGCCTTAGGTGCGCAGGACACTGGACCTTGGGAACGCAGCGGCCTTGGCGCGGGCACATCGCGCACGGAGGCTTTTGCTTGTGGGCGTGAGCTGGAATAGAACAATTATTCTTTACTAGAGGACCCGGCGGACTTCGTACCGCTTTGACAGTTTCCATTCATTCCCGTGGGAGTATCGGGATAAAAACTATCCTATGTGTTAATCCCGGTTATAAACTATCTGTATGCCGAATTTCATCCAAATCCATCGATCCGTTGCAGCGTGAAGAAGAAACAAATTTTAATATACACACACAGAAACTTTCAAATTTATAATATAAGTGTGATGCATTGATAGCCCTAAGTGCCTGGCGAGTTTTAATTGCAATTCTACCAAAACGAGAAGTATGTATCAATGCATTTTAATGTTACTTGTTTTCCACCAGAAGACGCTGCTTTATTGCGCTCCAAATTTTCGTTTTCAATAACGTGATTGAATGGCTAATAAAACACGCACAAGATAACCTGAGCTGTTCAGAGTATAACTGAACTCTTTGTATGCCTAACGTTTCTTAGGCAATTATTTTTGTTACCTTCATTAAAGGAGACGTATAAGTCGACTACTGCATAATTTTAATGGGATACCTACTGAAATTAAGTGTGTATAACATTACATGTTGTTGATTAATATTATTAGCATGCATTACATAACTGTTGTTAACTCAACTCTTATTGCATGAATGTTGCAGCAATATCGAAAATTATTAGGTATTTCACATGCTGTTTTAATTTACTAATTAAATTTATATTTGACATACCTAGTAAGTATACATTTAATTATTAAATGAAAACAGCATTTTCTTGTACAGAAATTAACTTAAATGTGCAAATTATGTAATTTAATAAAACGCTTTTTACCATTTGCATTAGGTGTTTACACGAAAACCACAATGCAATAAGTCGCCAATAAGTAATTAAAAAACTTAATAAATAACCATATCTACCACCAGTAGCCTGATTACCTAGAACCACAGTATGCAAGAAGAATACGAATACTCCTTCCTTATACTGTGACAACTTCTTGACAACTTGGATAAACAAAACAAAAACTACAAGTTGTATGCAAATGAGTTTGCTAAGTAATAAGTAACAGGCGAATTTAAACATTGTTTTATAGTTTATACAGTTAAAGATAAGATAACCAAGTTCTCAATGACTGCGGATTAAAGGCAAAGCGCCTTCCACATTCGGTCTTGAGATAATGATTGACGAAATGCTCATCTGCGGCGAGCACTGATCAGTGCCCTGAACAATTAAATTCTATTGTATCTATATTCACAGCAGAAACGGACTAATTACAGTATTGTAATTTAAATCGTAATTGTCTTATGAAGAATTTAATATTATTATACTGTTCACAATTACTTAGGTATGCGCTAAATATTAAATCTATCCACATTACCTTCATCTTTTGCCACGGCAAAGCGGCCTCCGCTCGTCACATGTGCTTCACAAACCACGTCTATGACAGGACACACCACCACTACCAGCACGAAGACTTCCAGACAAACCCGCAGCACGTTCATAGTGACAGTTAATTAATTAATTTTTGATAAGGTTTTTAGTTTCGTCAAGGAGTTTTAGCACATTTTGTGCGCAGGCGGTGACAGTTGCCGGGCCACTTGAGAAATGAACGAGACTGACCATTGATAATGTAGTTATTGAGGGTACTTAGAATATTGTATTTTTATTTTGGGTCTTTAATGACATTGGTCCGTGATAGGTCTCAGTCTCAAATACGACTGGATCACAAAATAAGGAGACAAACAGAAAGCAAACTTCATACAATCGCCCTCGAGCAACGAACACATATTATAGACACGGAATTCCGCGACAGCTGCGCTCGGACTGTTCCGAGCTGTTCCGAGATTATGTCCGTGAAAGTTTGTCTATACAGGTTAACTTTTTTATCACCGCCCAAACCTTTTGAGATGACCCCCGCGATACAAACGAACAACTCTTACTATTGGATCAACTCCCTAACCAGAAAATAAAATTCAGCGGTTCCATAGAAAACATCCATAATATTCATTCGACCAAAATGTATGGAACAGCTGAATATTATTTTCGGGTTAAGGAGTTGGGTCCAGTAGTAAGAGTTGTTCGTTTGTATCACGGGAGTCATCTCAGAAGGTTTGGACGGTGATACAAAAGTCAACCTGTAATTATGTATGTTTGTATGAAGCTTAGTTTCTTCAGTCTCCTTATTATGGGCTATATAATGTTGTAAATGAGGAGCTCGATGGCGCAGTGGTTAACGCACCCGGTCTGCGAGTGCGGAGGTTAAGCAACTTTCGCAAAGCCTGCCATTGGATGGATGACCAAAAATGTATCATCTCGAGCTCCTCCGTGCTTCGGAAGGCACGTAAAGCCGTTGGTCCAGGCTGTATTAGCAGTCGTTAACAACCACTATTCCGCACTAGGCCCGCGTGGTGGTTTATGGCCCGTTCTCCCTATCCATCCATAGGGAAGGCTCGTGCCCCAGTAGTGGGGACATAAAAAATGAGCTGATGATGATGAATGTTGTAAATGCGAAAGTGTGTTTGTCTATATAACATCTTAAAACGGAACAACCGATCGAAGTGATTTTCTGCACACATAGTTTGAGAACCCAGTGTGCTGTTTTTATTCCAATTAGGTTCAACGTTCATGGGATCCATCGATAAAGACTTTTGTGACGTAGCCAATGAGTAGGTAATTGCTTTTAAAATCTATTATTCCTATAGACCTGAACATTCCCATATGTCAAAAAGGTCGTTTGCAATTCCCATTAACTATACAATTTTGTATCGACTAGTTACTTAGATTTTCTACTTGACTATTATATTCCTCATGAATCATTAAAATGTTATAATAATATAAATATAAAAGAAAAATAGTAAAAGTAAGAAGGTATATATTTATTATTGAAAATTACAAAATTAAAATCTGAGATTATAATAACCTAAAGCACAGATTAGCTAATAGTTACTTCGCCTAAAGTAACTAAAACTAATACAAAACTAAAATACGGCGTCAAAAAATTCCTCCGCATCGCAGTCGACTAGTAAAGTACCCAAGAGACTGGCGGCATTTCCACGTTGAATGGCAATGCTTAGTCTATGGCCAAGGAAAAAAAAAAAAAAAAAAAAAAAGTAATAATCTTTTTGTAAATGTTACAAAAAGATAACATTCATATAAATAAATAAAATTAATGTTAAGTTTAGGACGTTGTGGAATAAAACACAAGAACATTTTTGTGATCTCAGTATACTTAAATGAAAATTAAAACAAACATTTTTTTTCTATTTATTAGCCTGTATTTCTCAAAAATCACAGTCTTTCAACATAAAATAATAAAAAATACTACTTAAAACTGTAATAAAAATACAATTATTATTAGACATTACTTAATTTTCCTGTAGTGTCGTTATCACAGCAAACCAAACGTTACGAATAAAATCAAACGAAAAATATTTTATTTTACTCTCTTCTTTCTTACTTCACATGACACAACTACAATTATTTGAAGTTTTAACGCACAGCAAATCCACTTTCAAGTTTGGGAACAGTCCGGCTTTGGCGGTCTCGCTTTACTCGGCAGCAAGAAAGCAATAGCACCACCCACTGAAAAACATAACAATATACCTAATTAATTTTTACTTTTTATTTTTGAAGTGAAAACTTCTTTAGCGGCGTTGTGCACTTTTTTTGGAATGGGTAAAAAATGTTAAACTCGCGTCAGGACACGTGACCGTCAGGACACGTGACCTGATCGAAAATTCGTAAGACGGATGGAGAGTAGACAGCTGGCGCGGCGTAATATAATTTTTTAACATAACTTAATATAACTTTTTAATGTAATATAAATTGTCATGTTTGTGTACGATAGCCCAATAAATAAATATTGTATTCTACCACATAAATGAGAGTACTTTTATACTGATAATTAAAGCAATTCGTGCAAAATTATTCCCTAACCATTCCAAAATATCAAAAATGCACAACGTTAATATTCAAGTTTTCACTTCTGCCGGCACTCCCAGAGTGCAATCCGTCGTTTTTTAAGTGCTAATTGCTGCACTGAAGCTGAATTAAATATCCTTCCCGGTAATAATGGTCAGTGCAGCCGCCCGGATTGCGGAAGACCTAGCTTCGATTCCTGGCTGGGTCGGGTAGGCATTTAATTTTTTCTCTGTATTTTATAAATATTTAACTTATAATTGCTTTTTAAAGTTTACCTACGCGAACACATTGGAATGAAACTACTTACCGGATCTACTCGCGATTATTTTATACATTAATTTTAATGTATAATGTTTATGTTTTTCATAAATTAGTTTCATTTCAAAACATAATTATCCCTTTACTTGTTTATCATTATAAAGACGAAGATACATTTATCTTCGTCACTATTTAGTGCTGGGTGATGCAGTAAAGCAAACGGTCTATGCACAGGCTATAATGGTCTGTGGGTCTTTGTCTGTTATAGGTACTCATATCTATGTTTTCTGGATTGGGATAAGTGAATCCATTGGTCTCAGTGAAATAAGATTTACATAAAATTAAACGTCATATTGCACATTATTTATTAGTTATTTAAGGGGGTGCAGCGCGGAATTTGAAAATTTACGTGTTTTTAAGTCACTGGTGCTAGGCGCTGAATAGGTCTTATACATTAAAAGGACTAGTGTAGGTTAGCTTGATCCTTTCACAAGGTCATGGTTGTCTTGGAATTTGAAACAAATACCCAGAAACTGCATAAACATTACGTAAAATAATGATATTTATTTCTTCAGAAACTTTGTAAATATAGCCCAAATGAAACAATGATCCTACATCAAAATGTTTGTATTGATATTCCGCAGGTCACTGTTGTCTTATTTTTCCATTAAAAAACATGAATATGAAAATATTATGACTTTTCTTATTTTTTACCCAAACGCCTATGATTTTACGAAAGTAAACATTGCTCTAATTAAATCACCAGTCTACTCTGTACAGATATTAGTGTGCGTGCGTATTCTAGTCGTGCGCCGTTGTCACACCACTACCACGCGCCGCTCGCTCGCTATCATAAAGAAACTTGAAACTCGCAGTTTTGCGTCCGCGCTGCACCCCCTTAACCATGCTTCATGAGATATGAAACTTTATCGTTTTATTTGCATGAAGCATGAGCATCGTCATACCTGTGAAAGTAACCAGGGTGCCTAGTGTGAGTTTTGTCTAACATCAGGGTGCCTGTGTGAATTTTGTTTGCTATCCGCATTCATTCGATTACGTTTATAAAATATATAAATAAAAGTAGGTAGGTAATTAGAATCTCGCTAAAAATTGTCACAATTACAGAAGATCACACCATGCATAACTTATTATATTATAAAGTAGGTGTAATGTCTAAATCTTTAATCCAAACAAATGAATACTAACGCAACGCAATACTGCCGAACAGGTAGAAGGAGGCTTCGCAGTTGGTGTCCAGCATCAGCTTGAGAAGGTTCACTCCGAAGACAGCGCTGCCGCGGCCCATCATCAGCGTCAAGCAAACCGCCATAGCCCTGGAACGTCGTGAAGCACACAACTTATAAGTCAAAGTTTTAAGGACGTTGCATAAGCAAAAGCTTGCTAAATCACACTAAGTCACAGTCTATTAAAAAAACCCAAAGAGATTTAATAGTAAGTAGTTAAATGTCTTTGAAAAAACCAAAATCAAAAAAGAGTCTATTGGACATTTATTTTGTTTTATTTTATTTAAAATAGATATTTGTTGATATTTTAATGACACAAGAGATGCAACTTGCGCATTGCGAATTTAGATTTTGTCTGTCTCGTCTTTGATTAGTATACTTTTACTAAAAATACTTTAACACTATCTGTAGTCCGAAATAACTTCTAAAATTTAAGTTGAAAAAAAAACTATTGTCAACTTTTAATCTATTAGTTATTTGGTCTGGGTGTTCGCATTAGAAAAGAAACACATAAAAGAAAACACATACATGTTAAAAAAGAAGCAAAAATAAAAATTGGAGTCGTAAAAAGGGCGGCCTTATCACTAAAAGCGATATCTTCCAGCCAACCTAGGGATGGAGAGGTTTATAAGAAATAAGATAGAGGTAAATGTTCAAATAATTTTTTAACGCAAAATTTGTTGCGAAAAAATTACAAAAACACAAATGTTGAAAAAATTTCCACAAATCCTGCTCGTGGAAATTTTTTCAACATTTCTGTTTTTGTAAGATGGAGGTGTTGAAAAAAAAAGTGTACAGTAATAATGTATTACATAACAAATACACATATATACACACATACATATACATACATACATACATACATACATACATACATACATACATACATACATACATACATACAACCATATAAATATGTCGAACATATATAAATACCATTTAAGAACAAAAAATAAATAGTGGATTAACAGTAGAATTACAACGACAGATAGTGATCTTTGACGATTATCATTAGAATACCACAAAATAAGGAGACCCAGACGGCAAGCTTATACATACCGCGCTCAGGCAACGCACACATAGATCTTCTCCGTGTCCGTGAGAGGTTTTGTACGAAGCTTACTTTCTGCAGTCTCCCTATTTAGTGAGAATACAATAAAGTACTCTGAGTGGTAGAACCACGCTGCGTTGCAGCACGAAATGGGCCGGCTTACCCGCCGTAATACCACCCTCTCACAGAATATCGGCGTGAAATAATGGCACTCGTTGCTGTTGTGTTTCGTCCGGTGAGTGAAAGTACTGGAGGATCATCATCATCATCATCATCATCTCAGTCAAAAAGACGTCCTCTGCTGGACAAAGGCCTTCCTCAAGGATAAATAATTTTGAGGGGAATTTACCATAATCGCCACGCTTGGCAGGCGGGTTGGCGATCGCAGTAAGGTGAGAATAATCACAGAGAGACGCTGCTGCCCATCCTCTGGAATGGTCCAATAGTCGCCTTCTACGAAACCCACGGGAAGAGATGGGGTGTTGCAATTCTTTACCCCCGGCACCACTAGGGGACACCATATCTCACCCCTCCTCCCAATTCCTACTCCCTTCTCAAGATCCAACTCCTTCCTCAAGGCCGGCAACGCATCTGCGATTACTTTGGTTTTGCCAAAGGTGTTCTTGTGACCCGCCTGAGCAGGCGGGTCACCTGAACACCTGAAACGCGTGTGCGTGCGTGCGTGCGCGGGTGACCTGAAACGAGCGTTTGCCTCCTTTTAACATAAAAAAGTAGTCAGTCACATACTTGACGTAAGTGGGAAAGACGTCGACGCTGTAGCTGGTGAGCATGCCAAAGTTGAGGATGCCGGCGATGAAGGTGATGAACAGGATCCCGCTGAGGTACCACACCGTGCTAGTGTTGACGCAGAGAGCAGCCACGCCAGCTATGAACTGGACAGACCATAGATTTAGCTTTAAAATATTTTAATTGCCTGTGTAGTCTGGTGTTCACCGGTCTCAGACAGACAGGGGGTACATGTTTGTGTACTCGGTTTGGTTGGTGGTAAGGCTTGTTTGTCCACCTGGCTAGCTACCACCATGTTATACCCAAAACAATGAAAGGAGCTCACAAAAAATATATGTAGAATATCTTAATTCTCTTGATATGTCGTGTGTACATCGGCTGCACATCAGACAAACTATAATAAATTCTCAAAATACTTTACACTTTATACCTACAATATGTAAAAAAAACCTTGTCCGATCCGTTAAGGTTTTATTTATTAGCAATCGAGATTCAGTTCTATTTACGTAATCATTTTAAAAAATAAGTGAAAAAAATTTGGAAAGATGGAATAGTCTACCAGCACACGTTTTCCCTCCTTCCTATGATATGGGGTCCTCTAAAAGAGGCGTGAAGAAGCACCTTGTGAGCCGGCAGAGTGTGGTTAACTGATGCTACGTTTGTTTTCACGCTGCACCAGTTATCTTCGCATCTGGACTCCATTTCCACTTAACATCAGGTGGGATGGAGTCATTTGCCGAGCAATCTATAAAAAAAAACTACTGTTACCTGGATGGTGATGAGAAGCCGCTTCCTTCCGAAGTAGTTCATGACGGTGCTGAGAAGCGAGTTGATGACCGCCAGCAGCAAGCCCACCCCAAACACCATAGTGAGCGCGAACTCGTTCATCGAACAGTCACTCTTCACCTGACCATTCAAAAATAGTTATGAGAAATTTTCCAAAAGCTGGTCTCGAAACCCATTCTGGCAATACGAGACCTGGAATGGTTGGAGCATCTATATCTGAGTTGTTTTATATTCTAAGTTATCTATCAAAATTTATTTAAATCGTTTTTTTTTTTAAATATTATTTGGGAGTTGATTGTAGAAATGTACAACCACTGATTGAATTATTTACTTTGGCGCTTAATAATGTACAATTTATTCTTATCTCTAGTGTTTATTTTAGTCTCATTCAATTGTTTTTTAAAATTATATAACATAACTATTATTGTGTGTACTCAAAATAATAATCATGTTAAATATTTATAAAATACAGTGAAAAAATGGCGCCTCTAAAGGCTCGGACCTCAGTTCAGGTTGACCGGGCCGTGGTGGTGGGGAGAAGCGCCCAGGTACATGTCTGTACCCGGTATAGAGCGCGTGTGAACCGGTTCGTCGTACCCTTGTTCTACGAGTACGGTGTCTTGGGCCTAAACTAGTGTGCATGTTTAGTGTATTCTGTAAATGTGTAGTGGTATTTAAGGATCGGGCGGGGGGTTTATAATGATACTACTCTTTCGTACCCTTATGGTAACTGGATGTATTTAATAAGCTAACTCACATCACAACCTTACTGTTTATGTACACATCTTACTGCAGGCGTAATCTTATTCAATATTAGTTTACTTACTTAGGTTCAATTGTTGTTTGAAAGCTTAACGCATATCATAAGACAACACAACGAAGGCATCAACATACTAATCGTATTGGCACACATTTTCTGCGCTACTGGTATCATTGTGCTATTCCATATCGGTCTACGAGCAGACTACGATGACCAAGTATTCACAAGACTGGGATGATTTAGATTTATATGGCCGTTTCCATAAAAAAATATTTGTATAAGAATAAGAATGAAAGTGAGGAGCTCGATGGCGCAGTGGTAAACGCGCCCGGTCTGTGAGTGCTGAGGTTAACCAACTTTCGCAAAGGGTAGTCATCAGATGGGTGACCAAAAATTTATAGCACGTAAAGCCGTTATTCCCGGCTGCATTAGCAGTCGTTAGCAACCACCAATGCGCACCAGGCCCGCGTGGTGTTTATGGCCCGTTCTCTCATCCATCCATAGGGAAGGCTCTTGCCCCATCAATAGGGACATAAAATGAGCTGATGATAATGAAGAGTAAAAGAAAATCACTTTATATGTATAATATTATTTTCCACATTTCCCTAACGTCTTCCCTAAATAATTAACGACCTCCTTAGATCCACGTGAGCTTGTATATAATCTGTTTAGTGTGTATGTCCAGCTTATATTAGTTCGTCCAAAGTTGGTATCTAGCGGTTCGTACAAGAGTGGAATAAGAAAATTCTAATAGTCCAATTATTGTCAACAGTTGTCAAAACAAAATCAATATTAGAAGTAGGACCAAGAACTGGTGAGAGTAGCAGTGGGTCGTGCTCAGTGGCGTGCATTTGGTGAGGCCTATGTTCAGCAGTGAACTAATAGGCTGATGAAGTGATGATAACGATGACGATGCACCTACTTGTACTGTTGAAGAGTTGAACGATGATCTCAGCCTCTCGCAGAAGGTAAGGCCCTCTTCTCCCGTCTGCACAGACGTTATGAATCCATCAGCCATGTACGGTAACCACACCATGTAAGGATGTACGCTGGAATTATGAGGAACGGTTAATAATCTGCATTTTCAATTGGAACTAGTGGTTTAGGCGATGATTTCGTACGCGTGCAAGTAAACCCGTATCCCATGATAGTTGTGCCAACTCGGAAGCTACCACTACCATTTCACTTGATAATAAAGAAAGGTACTGTTCGCTAACTATACAATAACTATAAACCATTGAACGATATCCTAAACGCGTTTTCTTACCACTGAAACTCACCAATGCTGCAACATTACATGCATTGCGTGCATTTCTTTGTAACTAACACTATTGTAATTACTAACAGCCTATGGAGTTAATCTGAAATAAATAGACTTATTATTATACTCTTTATTTATGTTTAATCTTAGATCTAGGTTTTATAAAAAATATATAAAAAGTAAAATGACGATGACGATGGCGATGGCGATGGCGATGACGATGACGATGACGATGGCGATGGCGATGGTGATGGCGATGGCGATGACGATGACGATGACGATGACGATGGCGATGGCGATGGCGATGGCGATGGCGATGACGATGACGATGACGATGACGATGACGATGACGATGGCGATGGCGATGGCGATGGCGATGGCGATGGCGATGGCTATGGCGATGGCGATGACGCTGGCGATGGCGATGGCGATGGCGATGGCGATGGCGATGACAATGGCGATGGCGATGACCGATGACGATGACGATGGCGATGGCGATGGCGATGGCGGTGGCGATGGCGATGGCGATGGCGAAGGCGATGACAATGGCGATGACGATGACGATGACGATGGCGATGGCGATGGCGATGACGATGACGATGACGATGGCGATGGCGATGGCGATGGCGATGGCGATGGCGATGGCGATTCGCGCGAAACATATATATTTTATGACGCCATATCATTGATGTTTCGTGGAATAGTCGATACCGGTGATGAATGTAACAGTTAACAGCCTTTTTTACGTGCGCAGGCAACAGGGAGCGCGAACCTTTATTTTTTTTTCGAACACATTCGTTTATTTTTTTAAACCTTAAGGTACAGTCAGCAAAAAATGACACCTAACAAAAGTGTTAGGTTAGGTTAGGTTCAACCCGGTCAACCTGAGCCGATGAAGACAGAGAAAAAAAAAAAAAGGCTAAGAAGCCTTTTTTTTTTTTGCTCTCGGGTCGTTTCGCTCCCGATCCGATCCGGATGCCTAGTGCGAATCTCATTCGCCATTCGCTCACACGAAAACAAGAATTTGTATGGAAAAAAAGTAACTCCTCTCGTATGTCGCCAGGAGGCGCTGCTTCAATGCCATACTAATTTTCGTTTTCGTAAACGTATTCGAATGAATACGGATAGTAAACAAACTCACACTAGGCACCCTGAATCCACGTGATGCAATTCCCTTCAGAAAACCTGTGACGGTGTTTCGTTTTGCATGGCTTGAGGAACCCTCACGCCCCCAAAAAAGGCCCGGTAACGCTGACAATGCCGCCAGAAGAAATCAGCAAACCCTCTCAAAAAAAATTGTACCATAAGCTATAGCTTCATCTATACTAATATTATAAAGAGAAAACCTTTGTATATTTGTATGTAGCTCGATGGCGCAGTGGTTAACGCGCCCGGTCTGCAAGTGCTTAGGTTAAGCAACTTTCGCAAAGGCCGGTCATCGGATGGGTGACCAAAAATTTATCATCTCGAGCTCCTCCGTGCTTCGAATACCTATTCTCGCACGTTAAGCCGTTGGTCCCGGCTGCATTAGCAGTCGTTAACAACCACCAATCCGCACTGGGCCCGCGTGGTGTTTCATGGCGTGGGAGAACTCCCTATCCATCCATAGGGAAGGCAGTGGGGAACGACGATGACGATGGCGATGGCGATGGCGATGACGATGACGATGGCGATGGCGATGACGATGGCGATGACGATGACGATGGCGATGGCGATGACGATGGCAAAGGCGATGGCGATGGCGATGGCGATGGCGATGGCGATGGCGATGGCGATGACGATGGCGATGACCATGGCGATGCCGATGGCGATGGCGATGGCGATGGCGATGACGATGACGATGACGATGGCGATAGCGATGACGATGACGATATGTGTGACAATGGCGATGGCGATGGCGATGGCGATGACGATGGCGATGGCGATGACGATGACGATGGCGATGGCGCTGGCAATGGCGATGGCGATGACGATGGCGATGTGTGTATGTATGTGAGTGTATGTATGTGTGTGTACATACATACATACATACATACATGTGTGTATGTGTGTGTACATACATGTATGTACATATGTATGTATGTGTGTATGTATATATAGAAACAAAATCTTATTCTAAACCAAAAAACTTCGAAAATAGCTTTAGGTTAACTGTGAATTTCTCCTATCTACGATAATATTATTGAGCAAAATTTATACCAGAATAATGGTTACTTCATGAGGAATAAAGATATTATAATTTTTGAGCATGATTTATTATCCTATTTCGATAAAAACGATGAATACAACTGCAAAATTGCTACAAAAAAGAGTTTAAACTCGTATTATCCGTCTTGATGAGTACTTTGGTGCTAGATGGTAACCAGGGTCTGATGATGGAGCTGGAAGATGGTCATAAGAACTCGGTAATAAAACGACACAACCCCATCGAGTTACACGTCTTGATGCTTGGTGACCTTGGTGTTAGATGGTAACCAGGGTCTGATGGTGGAACCGGAAGGTGGCCATAGGCCATAGGACAAGAACATATAGCTGACGTCAAGCATAGGCGGGAAAATAAGTCTGCAGTATGCGAACATTCCCTAGAGGGGCCGAACCATTACATCAGAATTGATAAACCACAAATTCTCGCTAGAGAACAACGATTCATCCCTAGGATGATACGCGAGGCTATTGAAGTTAAAAAAACATCTTAACTTCAATAGAGAAGATGGTTGGAATCTACCACCAGCCTTGGATTCATCATACACAAATTTAAATCCCAGCCCCATCACCATACTGCCAGACCAAAAGATACTGTAAGCTCTTTCTGCGTAAAACGGAACGCACGTGATAAAATTTAAATGAAATTATGACACGACCAACACCTCAGTCTCCCTGTGACCACGGACCCTGCAAAGGGTTCGAAACGTCAGGATAAACATTATCTATAGTAATGTGTAAAATAAACGCGAGTAGATCCGTAAAAGTTGTTTCATTTCAATGTGTAGTGTTCGCGTAAACTTAAGAAAACAATGTCGTAATAATAAATCTGAAATAAAAACTCTGTCTTTCTATTGCTTTTTCACACCAAAACCATCGGATCGATTTGATTGAAATTTAACAAATGGGTAGTTCTGTTTTATACTCCCATGTAAATTGTGATTAGTTTTATTCTAATCTAAGCTTTAATTTTTATATAAAACGAAAAACGTCCTTTGCTAGATAAAGGACTAGGTAAAAAAATAAATTTTATTTTTAACAAATTATCATCTGTTTCATTTATGATATCATCTTCATATTATAATCTGTTTCTTCCATGGCACACTAAAAATGTGCGGGTATAGTGATAACGAATTACTCCATAGAAATACTAAAAAATATATAAACTTTGTAAAAACTATCAAAATCGCTTGGTCGTAGTTTCGACACAGTATTGTGGACTCGCGACCTTCAATGAGTAGTCGGGACGCTTCAAATACCTATTCTCGCAGAGTGGAGATTTGTAATAGGGCTCTTAAGTCAGCCGATATAACCAGCTTCACTGCAGGCAGTCCGGTTAGTTACTCCTTATGTGTAACGCCATTGTTAGTTACCGCGCCACCCTGCTTGGGAGGCGCGCGTTCCGATAGCCTACGCGGTCCAAAAGACCATACGCAAACCCCAGGGGTCGTTTACTGGGTCGGTCTTCCTCCTCGAAAGAGGAGAAGGCCAGCCCCAGATCCACTGGAATCTGTGTGCAGATTTTTCCCCTGGGTCAACAAAAAAAAAAAAAAGAAGCTTACCAAATGTACACTATGACGTAAATGACAGAGAGCAATACAGTGTTTCTTAGCAGCGGAGGCTTGAACAACGGTATAGTTTGATTCATGACAGAGGAGAAGAAGCCTTTAGACACTTTTGTCGAGGTCAGCTCGTCGAGGACCACCGACTTCACCTGCAAATAACAAAGATGGCATTATCGTTGACTGCACCTCTTACGTAAAAGCGCGGTGTTAAAAATTTGAGGTATGTTTTATTTTGCAAACCGGCACTGTCATCTTCATACGGGGTTTGAGTCATATCAAGCGGAGTTGTTTCGTACATCCGTGTATGCCCGATATCACTGTAGTTAGTGGTATCCGCAATGGTGCAAAAAATAGCATAAAGCTATTATATAAGCGTTGCTCTGAGCAAAGTCACAAATTATGCCAATGAAACATAATTATGTAGTTTAAATTAATTAAAGACAATTCAATAAATAGCACATAGGTACACAGCGTATTATATCTCCACATCAAACGCAATGACAAAAAGAATAAGACGCGCTAAACCCAAAATCAAAACCAATTCTAAAACAAAAGACGCGAATTACGTTATATATACATTAACTAGCTGTGCCCTGCGGTTTCACCCGCATTAATTCGTCATAGCGTGATGTAATATAGCCTATAGCCTTCGTCAATAAATGAACTATTTAACACAAAAATGTTTTTTCAATTCGTACCAGTACTTCCTGAGATTAGCGCGTTCAACCAAACAAACAAACTCTTTAGCTTTATAACATTAGTAAACCTAGATAAAGTGAGATACGCCACTGTTTGCACATCATAAATAAGAAAGATATATTAACTATTTATATTATTTTTAATTTTGTTACAAGGCTGAATGTTTTTTTTTTATTAAAATTTTATCTTATACTAGCTGACCGGCGGACTTCGTACCGCTTTGATAGTTTCCATGACAACGTTTCCATGACAACAAAACAAACAAATCATTCGTCCGCTTAAGAACATCCGTATCCCATGATGGACCCCTATAGCAGCGCCACCTACCGGGTCCAATTGTAAATCTAAACCATTCTCGAATCCACTTGAACACACAAAAAAATCATCCAAATTGGTTCAGCCGTTTAGAAGTAGTTCAATTTCATACACACGCACAGAAGATTTATATATATTAAGATTGACTACTTATACTCACAGTATAATCATCACCACTTCTATTGGTGTTGATGCTAAAGAAGGCTCTCAAGATCTTCAAAGCCTTCTCTTCTTCACCAATACTGAGCAGATACTTCGGGCTCTCGTAGCAGAAACAGAGGCCGATAGCGCTTACGGCGCAGGGCGAGCAGAAGATCAAGTTCAGAACCCTCCAAGAGTTGAAGTGGATGTTGAGGAGTGGGACGTAGTAGGAGAATGTTAGGGGAAGGACTGGGATGGCGACAACTGTGGAAAAACAAACAATGCGAATGTAACAATAGCGAGTTAGTGATAGCTTTCTTCTCTCAGTGAATTAAAGCTATACATATGTTTATAATATCCTATACTGGGCCATGGCAAATTAACAACAGTATAGAGGTTGATTTGGTCACACGTAACCCACGGTTCTGGCCCATTCGGGTTGCTATCTAACAAGTTAGGCAACATCGGGGTTGTTTGATTAGTGACTAGTTAAATTTATTTTAATATTTTAATTTATTTTTTGTTATTATTATCTCTTTATTTATTTTTTCTCATATAAATTTACAGTTTTAAATATTTTCTAAAAACTAAATAAATAAAACATTTAAAAATATTTAAAAAATAGGGGTCCGCCGACTTCGGGACCAGGGTCCAAGCTACCGGTGGTTAAGGCTCCAGAGACAGGAACCTCCTTACAATGCGTGCCGTATCAAGGAGAACTGCCTTCTGATTCAGCCGCCTAACGAGAGCCTCGTTAGATGTTGATCGAGGCTCTTGGTCTGATGGCCATTGGCCGTAACAACAATCGGTACGATGACAGCCGAATCCACACTCCACATGTCGACAACCTCTATTCCTCTATTCTGCGCACTCGGTTCAATAACCAAGAGGTTCGCAGCCAACGTTTTATGGTGTTTACGGAACAGAAATTTAATGTGTTATGTGTACATTTACTTTTTTATATTATGTGTTATTTTACTTGTGCGACTCTTTTTTGTGTTATTTTAAATTATTATTTTATCAATAAAATTTTACGTGTACAAGTAAAATGAAATATTCTTATTTTTTTTTATTTCACTACAAAACATATTGATCTATTTGTAAGGACCAAAATGATAAAAGGAATAAATGACTTTTCGTAACTTTTGATACGTTTATTCCTGTATAATTGCTCACGTGGGCTCAGACCAGCATTGGAGCCTTAAAAGCTAATAATTATTAAAATGCTTACTAGCCATGACGCCGTTGCAGCAGAGGAAGACAGAAGATGTCAGGACGATGAGGAATGACCGTTTCGCTTCTGGCGTGCACTCGCTGAGCAGCGTCAGCGACAGTGCGAAGGCACCTGACACTCTGTCAAGAAATAGCAAAAGTAAAGTATAGTAAATAGAAAATTTTACTTTTTATTTTTAAATGCTAATTGCTGCACCTAGGTTGAATTAAATATTTATAAAATACAGTGAAAAAATTAAATGCCTACCTGATCCAGCCAGGAAATATATACATTTAAAGTAAATAGCCTATAATTGTCCTGATGCTGGTGGGCAAAGGCCTCTATCATTTAAAGTCAAAGACTTATATATTTTTTTCAAATAAACTTTAGAAAAGTGCTTTTGAATCGTCCAAACATTTTTTTACCTACTACCCATTCAGGACGTCTATTTTTAGCTGTGGAGAAGAATGGGCGCGAGAAACTCCACAGCTTTAATATAAGTAACGACATTTACAAAATTATATGCCGTGACCAACAACGTTATACAAGTTTAAAATAACTTAACAATACTTTAAATCAGAAATACCTGTTGGAGTGATTGGAGCATTTTAAGCCCATGCTTCAATGTAATCAGATACTTTATAAAAAGTTTTTTTTTTTAAATTTATTAATATCAAGTTTTTGAATAATACTTGGAACTTTATTGTAAAAACGTACACACAGGCCTCTAAATGAGTTATTTATTTTGTGAAGCCTAGTATAAAGTACTTCTAGTTTATTTTTATGTCTAGTGTTTACATTGTGAATATCACTGTTTTTAGAAAAAGTTTCAATATTTTTATAAACATACATTAGGTTCTCGTAAATATATTGTGATGCAACTGTCATTATATGAATATCTTAAAATTTCTCCCTGAGAGAATTACCAGCTTTTAGGTTATAATAAATTGCTCGAATAGCCAGCCCGCTTCTGCAGCACAAAGATAGTTTGAATTGAAATCAAGTCATCACTACAATTAATGGGTATTGCCTTAATCACCACCCTTGCAAAATGCCGGATGGAGATCACAAATCCCGGGGCTATGCATCGAAAAAATGCGAAACACACTTTGCTCGATCTGGGAATTGAATCCGGGACCTTCGCGTATCGGGCTGAGCGCTATGCCACTGGGCCATCGTGGCGTTAAAAACAATAATTTTGACTAAATTGCGACGAGATGTATACAACCGCCTTCTCCTAATAACGGGCATTAAGTAGTATGGCATTGAAGCAGCGCCTCCTGGCGACAAACGAGATGAGTTAAAATTTTGTCATAAAAATTCTCGTTTGTCAAAAATTACTTCCCTCCTCTGGCGCCAATTGGTCAGAAAAAGAGGGTCAAGCCATTTGAATATACTTTTTTCTGTAATTTAGATAACTGACTTACGCGCTCGACGACAAGAACTTGAGAACGCTGAATGTGATCCAGTCCGGAGACACTGCTGCCAAGGCGCCAGTGACTAAGCTGAGGGTCATGGAGAAGCATAGGACCTTCCTTCTCCCTCGCGTGTCAGCTAAGTAGCCCCAGAAGTGAGACGTCGCGATGACACCTGGGGCAAATGCAACAATCACTTTGCAGTTGGTACCTATGCTAATTAAAGTTTGGGGTGGGATGCTAATTAAGGTTTGGGCAGGAGTAATACAGCAATAAGAGACCAAAGAAAAGTCAGATGGATTGTATGAGAAATGATAAGCATAAAAGAGGAGTGGCTGTTTAGGTAATGGCTGTTATAGTAGACTGGAAGTATGCAACTTACAATTCATATTTTGCAGTTCTACTATTTGGAAAATTATTCATAGCTGATTCGTAAAATGTCTTACCAAACGGAATGTGTCAAATAGAAAAATCGATTACTCAATACATTCTTCGTTGAACTCCTGCCGACAAGAACTATTCACAGATCTACAATTACTAGTGGTCGCCCAGTGGTCAAAATTCGACCGTAATTTTATTAAGGCTGCACAGATTGTATCCTAAGCAATGAAAAATTAAAAAAGATAGAATGTGAGTTTGGATTGCCATTGACAGATTTCGGCCGCTCCTCTTCCATTTTTGAAATTTTTTAAAAGAGTATACATATATGCGTGTGTGTCAAATACATGGTAGTGTGTGTAATGTTTGTTAAACAATTGTTTTATTGATTTAATGTATTTTTTATGCATAATTTTTAAAAAAATATTGTGCACTCCTTCTCTATATAATCTTTAAGTGTGCAATATTTCATACTCCTCCGTCCGCGCAATTTTCGTAAAAAGGGATACAAAGTTTTTGTTTCACATATTAGTATATAGATTACATATGCCTACATCATGGTGATTGATATGTCCTAAGTTGCAAAGTTATTTCCTGTCAGCTTCGTTCTAAAAACATTCTTTCAATAACTAACGTCTCCAATTATTGCGCCTTTTGTACAACAACGGCGGATAGTCAATGATGTTGAATAATATGCAATGGCATTCTCCTTTGTGGTCTTTTCAGATCCACTCACATCGAGTAGGCTACTCACCGATAAGTGGAACAGCAGCCATCAGCCCTTGCTGGTTGCTTGTGGTGAGGAGCTCGCAGGCGCTGGCCGGCACCAGGTACGCCACGGAGAACAGCTCGAAAGCCATGCCCATGATGATGCTGCCGCACAGCATGAACGTCAGTAGGTTGAACTTGCCATAACCTGAATGGAGTGTTGCTTGAATGCTATGGGAGTCACAGGTACAGCGGCAGAAATTATGTCGTCGGCAGATTTAACTAGCTGTTTCAGATCCAGAGGGTTCGAGTACCAACATATTATTGTGCTTTGATTGGTTTGTGGCAGGGCCTATTTATAACCCTCCTGATTAGTTGCGAGAGTTAGAGTTAAGAGGGTCAGTTTCTCAGTAGTTGAGAACAACGACCCAATTACCATCAGGTGAGACAGAAAGGCCAAGGGCTTCCCGTTGTGAAATAAAAAATAATCAACTACCAAGTTGAGGAACTAGTTGGGGCAGCTGCTCCCACGCTTGGGGTGCGATTGTGCAAGTCAAGCTACTTTCGTATTCCTGAAATCCTACTAGATAGGGGACCAAATTAAACATATCTCGGACTCCTTCCTGATTTGGATGGCTTTCGGTGCTGATCGTAATTTTAAGATGGCAGTAGTTTGCACCCAGTAACCTTATTTGGGCCGGCATTGTTGGTTCTATTCATCATCATCATCATCATCATCATCAGCTCATTTGATGTCCCCACTGTTGGGGCACGAGCCTTCCCTATGGATGGATAGGGAGAACGGGCCACAAACCACCACGCGGGCCCAGTGCGGATTGACGGTTCTATTCCCAAAGCCCTTATTTGCACATCATAATAAGAGAAGGTCTGAGCCCAGCCATGGGATGTTTACTCGTATTGGTTCATGATGATGAAATTTTGGGGCTTCCTAAACAGTTAAGATAGATATACTAAGCATGCTGATATAAAATTTAAATAATTAACCATATCAACGTAAGTAGGAAGACTAGGAAGTATTACACAATATAAAATTATGTATTCATAAAACAACATTTGCCTTGCTAAGCGTCATAGTGAGTTTGAAAATTATGATATCTTGGTAGCTCACATTTAAGGTTAAATTGCTTTGGGTCTAATGTCTCTTGACCTTAATTGCATCTAATGGTAGTCGCTTTTCATCATCAACATCATCAGCCTAAATTAGTCCACTGCTGGGCATAGGCTTCTCCAAGTGCACGCCACTGAGTACTATCTGCAGCTACTCTCGTTCAGCTCTTGCCTGCCACCTTGCAAAAATCGTCGTTCCACTTAGCCTCAAGCTTTCCACACGTTTACCGAAACGCGGTCGCTTTTGTTCAGTAATAATAAATACATCTTTAAAATCTACGTACCAGTCAAATTCAGAGCCTCCTCGAAAGAGACTTTTTCAACCTTGGACATCTTCAGTAGATTTAAATAACTTCAAATATTCACTTGCTCCTTACAATCACTACGGTCTGTGATTATCAAAACTTTTAAATAAAATTTCGTTCACTGGCGCACTCTCAGCTTCCATCGGTGTTGCAAAAATACTGGTCCCCAAAGGTGACTCAATCGTTTTATTAAAACATTGCGCGTTATCTGATTTGTTTACATGTGCGCAAACAGTAGATCTCAGTTTACCAAGTCTTAAGAGAGCAGAGTTTATTGATAAGAGTGTGCACCGTGAACTGGCACAGCTTCAGATATATTTTGAGAGGGTCAGCTACCTAAGATCCCTAGACCTAAGATAAACAGAACAGTAAGGCTTGTTCATATAATTCATTATCAGCTGTATTCACTCAAGATAATAAAATAGTAATACAAGATTTTTTTATTACTAACTCGGAAGTTTCTAATGTTGTAATTTTAATATTGTATATGCAACTCCGCCAAGATCATTCTCAAGTTTGGATGAAACAGGAGAAGGGTTGGATGGAGGAGATAAGTCCAACTCAAAAATCCCCTCTAAAAGACTGCCATGGAAATATTTAGGAACCCACAGTGGTCATTGTCCCATGAAAACCTCATGGTCATAAATTGAAATTATGTCCAGGAAGACCCTCAGCAATGAGGAATACGACGCTAGGAGGATTTTTTTTTTAATAAAAGAAGGAGGCAAACGAGCAGGCGGGTCACCTGATGGAAAGTAATCACCGCCGCCCATGAACACCCACAAAACCAGAAGAATCGCAGACGCGTTGCCGGCCTTTGACGAAGGAATAGGCTCGTTTCTTTAAGATTCCGAGGTCGTAACGGGCCGGAAATACCGCCACCGAGAGCTGGTTCCACAACACTGTAGTTCGAGGCAAGAAGTTTAGTGAAAAACGCACAGTAGTAGACCGCCATCCATCAAGGTGATGTGGATGGAATGACAGTCGATTGCGTGTAGTGTGGTGAAGGAAAGCAGCGGTAGGGATCAAGCCGAACAATTCCTCAGAACACTCCCAATGATATATGCGGTACAATATACAGAGAGACGCAACGTCTCTCCGAAGAGATAGTGGATCGAGCCGACCTGAAATAACCATGTCGTCGACAATTCGAGCAGCTCTGCGTTGAATACGGTCAAATGGAAGGAGTTGGTACTGTAATATATGCCCAAAGCTCAAAAGAAAAATATCTTAATGAGATATTAATTTAATTAGAAGAAAATATCAATGACTTCTATATCTTTAATAAGTAAACGTTTGACAGCAAATTATTCTTATCAAAATAACGTTTCCTTATGTACTCGTAGATATACTTATTTTAATCATATTGTACCTCTTTTGCGAGATCTTACATGTATTATCATGTTTTGAAGACAAATTAAATTCAGTGGGTTAAAGCCTTTACCAGAACCGGAGCCTTTACCTTTAAAGGAATAATCATTTAGATTAGGTAATATTGGTATTTCTCTAAGGTAGTTATGAATGCTTATCAGGAATCCTCCCGGATTCTCTTGATATCTTAAATGTAAGGTATCAGGACAATCAATGAATATTTTTAAGTCTTAAATAAAATATCTCCAAATAGCTAATAGTTTAATATATTTTTTTTCCATGATTCTTTAACTTTATTCACGTACTAGCGGCCGCCCACAGTTTCAGCCGCGTTGTTTTCCGTTCCCGTAAGAATATCGGGATAAAAAGTATCCTTTGTGTTAATCCAGGTTATTAACTAGGTACATATCTATATGCCGAATTTCATCCAAATCCATCCATCCGTTGCAGCGTGAAGAAACAAAAAATATACACACATACACACAAACTTTCGCATTTATAATATTAGTGTGATAACTATTTAAACTATCATGGTCACTTGAAATAGAGTAATTATTAACGGGATTCTTACCATGTTTATTATTTGTGAGTATCCGATATTTCGGCACAGTTGCGTGCGCCATGATCACCAGTAATCATGGCGCATGGGCATGCATCGCCAGTAATTCCGTGATCATTGCGCATGCAACTGTGCCTGTGCCGAAATATCGGATACTCACAAAAACATAATAAATATGGCAAGAATCCCGTTAATAATTACTCTATTCACGTAATCACATCGCCAACCTTTGCTCGAATCTATAAAGTAACTAAATGTTGGATCGCTCTGTTGAGTTAAACTTAATAAACAATAAACCCATTCTATACAAAACCAAAATCACAGATGCAGATGAAAAAGCCGCAAAGCTGAATTGGTGCGTGGGTTGGAATTTCGGAAACGATTGCCGCATGCCTGGCGCGCTGTGGGCCAAAATCTCCACAATGTGGAGCCCGACGCGGTATCGCGGTAGACCACGCCGATAGCGGCGGGTCGAGCTGGACGTCTTCGAAAAAAACTGGCAGGCGGTGGCAAAAAATCGTGAGGAGTGGTGGAAATGGGAGAGCCCTTTGCCCAAAAATGGAATAACACAGGCTAACTGTAACTGTAAATCCATTCAATTCCAATTCAATTCAAACATTTATTTCAGACAAAGAGTGCATACATATAAAATTAAATGAAAAATGTACAGTCAGCAAAACTGAAAAAAAAACGAGCGAGTCTTACAGTAGTCGCATATGATGTGTAACATTTGACATCACACCTTAGCAATAAGCAATTTTAACATTATATTCTGAAAAATATGGGTCAGGTATTATATCATTTTATAACTATAAAATAAATGCAGTAAATACTTATTAGAAGACATTTGACATATTAAAATGACCTTTGATAGTCATAGGAGCATAGCCCAACTTCCTGTTACACTGTTACACATACTTCCGTCCCATTTCACGTAATCACTCCCACAAATTGCTTATATAGAAAGCGAGCGGAAAGATGTTACACATCAATAAAAATTATCTAAATCTAAAATGACAATGTGACTCTTATTCCACCTACCTAGCATCTCCTTGGTCAAGTATGTAAACCAAATATTCTATTAAGACCTTTCCCTTAGGACTTAGTTTTGTCATGAATCATTACCAGCTCATTTTATATCCTCACTGCTAGGGCTCGAGCCTTCCCTATGGATGGATAGGGAGAACGGGCCATAAACCACCACGCGGGCCCAGTGCGGGTTGGTAAACTTTGTCGTAAATACCAACTCCGTAACTGAATAAAGATTGTTAATTGCCAGCCTTGAGTGTATATACATACATATAATATAACATACGCAATACTATTATGATATGGAAGAGTATTTACATAAACAGTACATATACGAGAAGTGCTCGGTCATCGAGACACACAAGCGTTGGAGCGATACAGTTACACGTGAATCTGCCTGTAGATAAAAGAGATGTTGTGAAATAATGACGTCATATTACTAGCAGAAGATTAATAATTGTACGTAATTGAATTTAAGTCTTTGGGAGTATTACTTTACTTAACTTGAAAAAAAAAGAGATAAATAAGTAGAAAATTAAAAACTAAAGACTCATAAATAATAGATGTCCTCCAACTGTGGGCTCATGGGAACAATTCCAAGAATGCTGGCAACGTTGCCATTGCCAAACTAATATGGCAGAGGTAGCTGCCAGCCTTCTTGTCACCGGATTGGAGGCCTCGATAAGGCGAGCACTTAACTCTCTTAACACTTCGTCATTCAAGTCTTGGTTTGGTCTTCAAATTCTAAGTCCTTGCTCCGCAAACCTTTGAAAACCATCTTAGTAAAGATCTTGTACCGAGTAGAAAGAGTAGTTGTACAGTTGTGGCAGATTTACATTTATGTCATCCACAGTTCAATTCGCTCGACAGAAAAAAGGAAAAACACAGAAAAGTTGTAACTATAATACCTTTATTAAATACTGGCTGTCGCCCGCGACTTCGTTCGCGAAGACTACGCTATCCCACAGGAACCTGTTACCGGGATAAAAAGTATTTTATATCTTAGTCCGGGTCATGGTCTGTCTATGTGCAAAGTTTTATCTAAATCCGTTCAGCCATTTTCACGTGATGCGCGGTCAAATAAACAGACAAACAGATAAACAGACAAAAATTCTAAAAACTGTTGGAACGTGTTCTGTTTTTTTTTCGAATATCTTCCATGTACAGACTTTCGACCCTCTTTAGCTTTATTATATGTATAGATTAAATTGTATTATATCTACAAAACATATACTATAAGTAATATAAACAATTCAAATAATTATTTCTTACAAAAATCATTATCATCTTTTCAGCCAAACACGTCATCATAAGATTAAGTAAATAATTAATTCATTATATAATAAGATTTCTTAATTACTATCTTAAATAAATTGAAATAAATATTATAAAAAAATGCAGTTGACCCTTCTGGATAATCTGCTGGTCTGCTTTGCATTGTTCTATTCCGATCAGGAACAAATGATAACATATCTATAATTATTGTTATCATTTTGTTTACAGTGAAGTTATATTTAAATATTATAGTAATTACAATATATTTTTTTAATAAGATAACAGCAATTGTAACATCAAATTAAATTAAGCAGACAGTAGAGACATTTAGAGAGACGCGGTTATCTTTCATTACACAAACGTTTCCTTCTCATACAACTATTTGTCCTACATTCGGCAGGCTTATACAACCCGATTGCTTTAGTTGCATATTACGAACACAAATCACTCAATGATCACTCGCTTAGTGCATTTGTGATTAAAATGTATATAATAGTTTACATACATACAGCGATTTGTGTCCGTAATACTAATTTATCAACCGCGACCAGAGCAGTCGCGTCGCAATTGTACAAATTAACAACTAGTTGCTTTTTTCGGTAATAAGCAGAGGTCGGAGTAGGTAGAGCTATTTTGGATCATTGACCGTAAACGTTGATGTTAATATGGACATTAAATTGAACTTTTTTTATAAACTTGCTTGTCTTACGTATTGGCAGTGGGCGCCACGACGTTGTCAACTTACATTAGCGACACGTTGCCAATTTCCATTGCGCACACGCGCAACATTGCCGCATGATTTTGTCGCGCAACACGGCTTTTGAAACAAAAGAATACAATAGCGGGGTCCGCCGCTAGAAGAACGCACCTGTTTTTGTCTCTTTCTACAGCATTCAAATTGTTTATCGACAATATTTCGGGAATGTCCATATTAATACAACGTATCGCAAATACAAAAAATTGCTCTACCTACTCCGGTCACTGGTAATTAGCCTAAGGTAGCCAGTGTTTGCTCAAATCGGAACGCACATGAGGCAATCGCGAAGCAGTTTCTGTATTAATAAAAATCAGTTAGTACTTTTATTACTTTTTTTATTATTTTATGTTGTCTAGTTAACCATATAACGAGTTTCTTAAGGAAGCTTTTCTTGGGGCTAGATAATTGGTGTGAGTGTGGGAAACATTTTATTATTTATTATTATTATATTTTTATATTTTAATTCAAATTCCAGCTACGTTTGCGCGACTTCACAGGTTTTTCGGATGAAAACTGAAAATCAGTGATTTGCTCCATAAGCAAATGTCTCACTGAGTCACCTTTTTGCAACGCTACTGTACACAAATGATAATTTTATGTTGCATTGCTTTTTTTTATATTTTTTAATTGTAAAGTAGTAAAATTAAATTGCCTATAACTGGCCCACTGCTGGGCAAAGGCTTATATCGTTGAAATCAAGTCCTCACTACAATTGATGGGTAAAGGCTTAATGACTTGCCACGCTTGCCAAATGCGGGTTGGTGATTACAAACTCGGGCTATGGATCGAAAAACCCGGGTCTCTCAGGTAGGTATCGGGCCGAACGCTTGACCACTCGTTTTTAATTGTATGTTATGTTTTAATGGAGCACCAACATAGTATACACCAATACAATTTTAAATAAAATACGCACAGTACGACACAAATCAAATGTCACTACAATTATAGGTGTGGACAGCGTGAAATAAAAAAAATAAAAATAGCGAGCAACAGAACATAACACAAAATTATACAAAATTGGAAATAAACAATAACAATTAATCAATTTATAAACTTAAAACAAAAAAAGAAACATAACTTAACTGAACTTAAAAAAAACCAAAGAAATAAAAATAGCAAATTAAAAACTAAATGCCTATAAATAAAAGATGTCTTCCAACTGTGGGCTTATGGGAAAAGTCCCAAGAATGCTGGCAACATTGCCCCTCTGGATTGCCAAGCTAATACGCTGGCAGAGGTAGCTGCCAGCCTTCTTGTCACCGGAGGCCTCAATAAGGCGAGCACTTAGCTCTTTAACAAGTTGCCTTGCCTCCGGCCCCCATGGATCCATTGTTTTCACCGCAAACGGAACAAATAAATAATTACGACCCAGGTTTGCGTATTTGTGCCGTTTGCGATTTTCAGCGCTTACCGCAGCAGCCCCCACATGAAGAGAAGTGGCGCGAACATGCGAGGGAGCCACGGTGTCAGCACAGGTTAGGTTAAGTTTGTTTTAATTGTGTGCATGTTGTTGTTGCAAATAAATGATTAATCTATATATATAAGTACTTGACGTTCTACAGACAAAGTAACTTATTTAGGTAGTGTTCAAATTTCTGGAAGTTTTCTGGTGGTAGTCTTGGAGTCTCCGGGGAGTAGAAAAGCGATGATGCCACCCACTGGAAAAATTACAAAACATACAAAAGTATTTTAATATAAACGCTTATTGTATTACTAAAACTTCGGGGTTGGCAAAGCCATAGAATACCAAACGCGCCATCAGAGTGTCTATAGTGTGAGTTTTGTTTACTATCCGTATTCATTCGATGAAGTTTACGAAAACGAAAATTAGTATGGCATTGAAGCAGCGCCTCCTGGCGACATACGAGAAGAATTAAAATTTTGCCATACAAATTCTCGTTTTCGTTAACGTGATCGAATGTCAAAAATAACTCACACTAGGCCCTTAGTTAATAAACAGTGTTGAAAAAATTTCCACGAGCAGGATTTGAACCTGCACCCTTCTGACATTCCGGGTCAGGTGCTCTTCCAATTGAGCTATCGTGATTCTAACCAGCCCGCCGAAATTATTCAACACTTTTTACTTTGAAAGCCAAAGGCGCCCATTCAATGTCAACTTATATTCCATTAATAATATATGTTATGTATGGTATTATGTAATATATGGTATGTATGTCTTATATTTCAGTAATAAATTATGCACATTACATACATTATATAGGCACGTAAAGCCGTTGGTCCCGGCTGCATTAGCAGTTGTTAACAACCACCAACCCCACTGGGCCCGCGTGGTGGTTTATGACCCGTTCTCCCTTTCCATCCATAGGGAATGCTCGTGCCCCAGCAGTGGGGACATAAAATGAGCTGATGATGATAATACGTATTATACACTGCACAGAACTTGTACTTACTGATAGCGATAATGCCGAACACATAGAATGAGAGTTCACAGTAGTCATCTAGCAGGACTTTCAGTAGATTGATGCCGAAAATGGCGCTTCCCCGGCCCACCATCAATGTCAGACACACGGCCATAGCTCTGAAAACAACATAATTACACATTGACTGCCACAAAACTAGAGAATATAAATTTTATTATTATTCCGTCAATGGTGACCACACGGCACTTAAAGAGTTAACTTTCCTCTAATTGTTCCTAAAATAGGTATGAAGAGTTTATATTTTTAAACTCAGACCAAATATCTAAAACGAGCCACCGGTTATAAAAAGGCATAATGTAAAAATCAGGCTACGGAGATACAATAAATGGACGTTTAGAATAGCAGAATTAAAGAATAGTAGTTACTTATATTACAATAACATATATATGGCAATAACAGTCCATCAGACGTACTTGACACGGGTGGGGTACAGGTCGACGCAGAAGGAGGACAGCATCGCGAAGTTGGTGACACCAGAAATGAAAGTGAAGAACAAGATGGCGGCCAAGTACCACACGAAGCTCGCGTTCACCAGCAAAGCGGACACGCCCGCTACAAACTGATGAATGTGAAAAAAATATATATTGGAGAACTAAAAGTTATTCAAAAAAGAGTTCTTTAAAGAGTTCATTAACTTTTCGAAATTTAAAATCATAAACTTTACGAGAATATCCTTCTCTTTATACCAGGTCATCTGATGAGTTAACAAAATAAAATATAACAGATACCATTCGTTCTCTGAAAGCCGCTTTAAGAGAGATAGAGAGCTCCAAGATAGCAGTTACTAAATTCCACCTATCTGCATTAGGCTCGCATGGTACTCATGGTAGGTTTCATCACCCCGTGTGCAATTGCTCCCTTTCGAAGCAGCATGGGATTTCTCAAAAAGAGAATTTAGCTAGCGGATGAACTCACGTGAGGACTTGAGGAGCCTAAGCAGGGCAATTGGACAAAAATAAAATTCTTTCTATACCTGTGCAGCAATAAAAAGCATCTTCCGCCCGAGGCGATTAATGACTGTGGTGATGAGAACATTGACGACGCCCAGCAGCGCGCCAATCACGAACACCAGCATCATGGCGAACTGGTTGAGCGAGCATTTGTCTTCCGTCTAGAAGTGACATATCAAACACTATCAAGTGTTTTATCAATTTTGAGAATTTTAACAATAATTGTTGAATCTCCCACAGCTAGTTTCAATTTTTAGATAGACCCTGATCCCAGAGCAAATGTGGTCATCGACCCAAGCTAGCAAATACGCATCACTCAAAGTACATACTCGCGGAATTTGAAAATTTACGTGTTTTTAAGTCACTGGTGCTAGGCGCTGAATAGGTCTTATACATTAAAAGGACTAGTGTAGGTTAGCTTGATCCTTTCACAAGGTCATGGTTGTCTTGGAATTGGAACAAATACCCAGAAACTGCATAAACATTACGTAAAATAATGATATCTCAAAACTTATTTCTTCAGAAACTTTGTAAATATAGCCCAAATGAAACAATGATCCGACATTAAAATGTTTGTATTGATATTCCGCAGGTCACTGTTGTCTTATTTTTCCATTAAAAAACATGAATATAAAAATATTAAGATTTTTTACCCAAACGCCTATGATTTTACGAAAGTAAACATTGCTCTAATTAAATCACCAGCCTACTCTGTACAGATATTAGTGTGTGTGCGTATTCGTAGACGTGCGCCGTTGTCACACCACTGCCACGCGCCGCTCGCTCGCCATCATAAAGAAACTTGAAACTCGCAGTTTTGCGTCCGCGCTGCACCCCCTTAACCCAAAACATTTGGTCTTCGAGAAAATAAGTAAGGTGGCATTGGATCTTTGTCTTGGTGACAGAATAACAAAAAAATAAAATTCATTGATAGTTGAATGCTAGAAGCTTTTTATTCTTACCTCATGCTTAAATGCTAGAAAATTAGAGTGTAAGACGGAAGTTCGATAGGCAATACATAGTGTTAGCTTCGACATGGAAATTGTAGGTATGTGCTAACTAACGCTAGTCGCTTCGCTCCTCAAATATCCCCTTGGACCTTACAGTTTGTATATTACATGAAATGTACTTTAGCCAAAGCTTCGTAAGCGAGCGTAGTTACCTGATTTGTCGCAGTTCCGTCTGTCGATGTAGTGTCAGTCGAACTTCAGATTTACAATGAAATTTAATGGTTTCTTTGATATAAAAAGTAGAAGATGATAACATTTTTCAGTTAATATCTTCTCAACACCATAGAGGTATTATCTCATATATACCTCATCCAGAGATAACTGCCGAGAAGCCCTGAGCCGTTGGCAGAAGGTCAGGTTCCGCTCGCCGCGCTCCACCGACTTCATGAAACCATTCGCCATAAACGGAAGCCAGACCATGTATGGGTTTATGCTGAAATATGCGAGCAATTAAAATGCAACACATTTTAATGCTTTTTTGGGGTTGGGTATTCACAAAAGCGTAGTTCTTTCTCTTACCAAATGTAAACGGTGACGAATATAATTGACAGCAGTATGGTGTTCCTGAGCAATGGCGGCTTGAACAACGGAATGGTCTGGTTCACAATTGAGGAGATTAACCCACTCGACGACGGTATTACACTGTTTTCCTCCAACTCTACGGATTCAACCTGCAAATGACGTGAATATTAGGGATATTCTCAGATTTGGGTATTTAAAAAGTATGACATTTAGAATTTTTTAACCAATAGTTTGGTTCTCCTAAGATCCAATCTTCGTTATTTTTTATTTGGTTTGACCGAATTTTGTTGAATACCAGATTAAATTCCAACGTTTTTCTTTAGTTACGCATCTACGAGGTTATTTACTATTACACATATTTGTTTTCCCCGACTAATTAATATGCCTCATAACTATGAGATAAATAAGCGTTTTTCCGAAGCATATCAGTTTTAGATGTTATGACTATGATACAAAAACTTAAGATTAATACTTGCTTGCGCAATACCTTTATTTATGTATTGTTTAGCCTAACTATTATGTTGCGGCAATGTTATTTTTCGTCGCGTTACGTTTCAGGAAATTCAAAATAACTGATGATGACTGAGATGCTACTTGGGAAGAACCTAATTACTCACTTATATGACTAGATTGATAACTGATACGAAAAATAATTATAATACCTACGGGGTACTCATCAGCACTCGAGTTAGTGTTCAAAGCAAAAATTCCCTTCAAAATGTCCATAGCTTTGGCCTCTTCACCAATACTTAGCAAGTACTTAGGGCTTTCGTATGAGAAGATAAGGCCGAAGGCGCTAATGGCACAGGGGAAGCTGAAAATCAGGTTCAAAACCCTCCAGGAGTTGAAATGGATGTTCAAGAAAGGGATGTAGTAGGAAAACTTGAGAGGCAGCACCGGGATGGCCAAAACTGTAAGAAAAATATTATAATATCCATTAATTGGAAATGTTATTCTTTACGAGTAAGCACGAGGTTTTCATCTTACTTCATAAAATTAAATATAAATACGTAAAAATACAAAAAAAATACAAAAAAAGAAGAAAGACATAATTGGCTGAGGTTACTATACTAACATGAATACATCTTATTTTTTTACCGCTACCATCATGAATGCCGAAGAAGGAGGAACTGATGGTTATCTCTTGCTGACAGAACACAAAAATTTTGTCGAAGGGACCTCCGTAGGTCTAAAGCCGGTGGCCTTATCAGTAGACCACATGGTCGGCTCATTTAATGTCCCCACTGCTTGAGCTCGAGCCTTCCAAATGGATATAAGCACCACAGGGAGAACGGGCCATTATAAACCGCCACGCGGGGTCTGTTGTCGACAACTGCTAATGCCAACCAGGACCAACCGCTTTACGTGCCTTCCGAAGCATGGAGGAGCTCGTGATAAACCACAGAGCTGGATAAATCGTCGCTAAACGTCGCTAAATAGTTTCTAAATTAGGTTTAGAAAGTCCGCTACTATAAGTTACTGTGAGAGTTTGAATACTATCAGCTGGAAAACGTCTTTACCGAAAAAATACCAATAACGAGGATAGTTAGTTGTGCGAGCGACGAAATGATATCAAAAGAACTAGTAAGTACCTGCCATGATGCCGTTGCAGCTAAGGAACACGGTCGCAGTCAGCACGATGAGAACCGACCGCTTCGCCTCAGGCGTACACTCGCTCAACAGCGCGATAGACAAGGCCACAGCACCTGAAACCCTGTAATAAATAGTATGAGATGTTAATATTAATTCGCAGGGAATGGGGGGAGACCAGAGAATTTTTCCTCCTTCTTTAAATGCCCTGCCTATTCCTTACGGCCTTCACCTCATCTGATGTTAGGAAAAGGTCGAAGGTAGAAATGCACTTCATGCAGATCATCAGTACTACAGCTAAGGGACTGACTACTACGGATCTTATCTCAAACTGTCACAACTTGAACACAACAATGCTACTGGCATTGATGTGAGGGGACATACTTGAATAAAACGGTTGTACCTAGCCAACCCTAACACGGGCCGACAGTGCTGCTTAGCGGCAGAAATAGTTACAAATACAAATAAATTTATTTGATAAATGCTTACTTACAAACTTAAAAATACAGTGAAAATAGTGTTACCGAAATATAAGCATAATTTTCAAGAAGGCTGAGATTTTCTATGACTTCACACTAGGCACTGCCTGGTGGGTTACTCTTGAAACACAATTGCAATAATCCATTTCCAATCCCAAATCTAAAACATTCAAATGGCACTCTTAAAAGCGATAATAGCGCTACATTGGAATTAAATTGCGTGGAAATTGAGTGAACAAATTATTATCGAGGTGGGGCGTTCCGAAATTGCGAAACTTATCCCAATATCGATACATATTAATCGCATTGGAATTGTAATAAGATTGAGTTTGCGTCAAGAGTAGCCTACCTCACCTGTGGCGGTCAAGTAAGACGTTTTCAAAAGTTAAACGCGTGCCAGCAGTAATTAAAAAAATAAAAAATAAAAATAGAGTTATAAATTGTTGTAATAGGTGCATCACATTCGCATATATCTACTTTAGTACCTCCATGAATGTCTCCGTAAATTTATAGCTCCACGTCAAAAGTTATTAAGATGATCACCGTTCAGTCACATTCAGAGCAGAAATAAATACTAGAAAACCATAATATCTTACGAGCCTGAAGCCATAAACTTCAGCACACTGAATGTGATCCAGTCGGGGGAGAGAGCAGCCGACGCGCCAGCAACGAAGCTCAGGGTCATGGAGAAGCAGAGCACCTTCTTCCTCCCCCTGGTGTCGGCCAAGTATCCCCAGAAGTGGGAAGTCGTTATGACGCCTGTGCAATTAAATAAAAGTTATAGCCTATATACAACGTCAAAAAGAAAGGTGTGGTAAAAATTAAAAGATACAAAGTGTATCCGACTAGATCTTGCATGTGTTGTTCATCATCATCATCATCATCATCATCATCATCATCATCATCATCATCATCATCATCATCTCAGCCAAAAAGAAGTCCACTGCTGGACAAAGGCCTCCCTCAAGGATAAATCATTTTTTCAGACGAATTTGCCATAATCGCCACGCTTGGCAGGCGGGTTGGCGATCGCAGTAAGGTGAGAATAATCACAGAGAGACGCTGCTGCCCATCCTCTGGAATGGTCCCATAGTCGCCTTCTACGACACCCCCGGGAAGAGATGGGGTGGTGCAATTCTTTACACCCGGCACCACACGGGGTCATGTGTTGTAACTAAGACATAATTATTAAGTTACTTTAAATTTTCATGCAATTGTAAATTAAATATTTATATTAGTGAAGTTTTGTGCGTCCGTCGCGCATAAGCAAGCAGCAGTGTTCATAATGTTACTAACCACTGGGGCGGGCTGTGACTTGTTTATTTTAATGTGGCGTCCACAAAAGAAATGTTTATTTAAAAATTGCATAAGAAATTAAAGTTGTGAATTATGCATTACGCCTCGGTCATTGAAATCAAGTCCTTAATCACCAGGCTTGCCAAGTGGGCGTTAGTGATAGATAACAAAACCGAGCTTTGCATCGAAAAATACAAAACAATTTTTGCCTTGATCATGACTTAGGAATTTTAAACTTTCTCTTTCGTTGCTTAACTTCAGCAGTCGCAGACCGAGCGCGTTCACCACTGCGCTGCGACATCGGACTCCTCAGATCGATCCGAACCGAACCCCTCGGAGAATCTAGTAAGGCACGGGGACACGTACTAGTGCGTACTAGTGCGTGATGCCGTTTCCCTTTAGGAAACCTCTGACATTGCTTCGTCTCACACGGCTTGAGGTACCCTTTAAGTTTCTCACCGCCCTTTTAGCACTGCTACTCACCGATAAGAGGTATTGCAGCCATCAATCCTTGCTGGTGGCTGGTGGTAAGAAGCTCGCATGCGCTGGCCGGCACCAGGTACCCAACCGAGAACAGCTCGAAAGCCATGCCCATGATGATGCTGCCGCACAGCAGGAACGTCAGCACGTTGAACTTGCCGAATCCTATAAGGATCAATTGTTGTGGTAGTGGTTGGAGGCAGGGCGTATTACCTTAGGAGCTATCAAATGATTTTTTTATTTTTTTGAAAGGGTTTTCTTTTATCTTACGGGTAAGCACAGTGCCTTGATCTCACCTGATGTTAAGTGATGATAAGGCCAATTGTTGGAAGCGCACTTCACCAGGGATCCTCAACTACTGAGGCACTGGCTATCTTATCTCTAGCTGCCGGAACACAACAATGCTACAAACATTGATGTTATGGCGACATATTTAGAGAAGATGATGGTAGTGTGGTAGGTACACAAAAATGTACTGAGAATCGAACCCGGGACCTCTGGGTCCAAGACCGGTGGTCTTAACCAGTAGACCACAGAGGCGATAAATTACGATTGCTCTTTGCTGCCTTTAGCCTTTACAGCGTAAAGGCAGAGAAACTAAAGGATCCCTCAACGTATACAATGTAGAAAAATCACAGGGCGCAGCATAATAAATTTCAGGGTATAGACTCCAACGACTCAACGTTCAACGACTACCATCAGGCGGGCCGTCAAAATTAAAAAAAAATTGGATGGCTTAAATAGAAAAATATAAATAAGCATTTAATTCGAACTAATTACAAATACTTATAATCTCGCTCGGTGATTCACCGAGTGTTTTCTTTCTTCAAGTTTTTTATGCAAAACATTTATTGCTAATAATAATAGGAGTCCAATAAAATCGATTTGACATTATTACTTAGTTACGGAGAGAGAAAGCGCGCGTTTCGTAAAAAAATATTTTATTGGAGATGCTGGTGACACCATCATCATCATCAGCTCATTTTATGTCCCCCCCCCAGGGCACTAGCCTTCCCTATGGATGGATAGGGAGAATGGGCCATAAACCACCACGCGGGCCCAGTGCGGATTGGTGGTTGTTAACGACTGCTAATGTAGCCGGGACCAACGGCTTTACGTGCCTTCCGAAGCACGGAGGAGCTCGAGATGAAAAATTTTTGGTCACCCATCCGATGACCGGCTTTAGCGAAAGTTGCTTAACCTCAGCATTCGCAGACCGGGAGCGTTAACCACTGCGCCATCGAACTCCTCGTGACTGGTGACAACAACAATAATATTGAAACCACTCTCCGTTTTGTTGTCGTTAATTGGCAGTAGTAATAACCCACTCTCAACCCTACCCACTTAGTCCGACCAGGCATTTGCGTGTTGTTGTAAATAAAACTCTAAAAGTACATTAGGGTATATCTATATAATAATACTTTTAGGGGTGTTATAACACCCTGTCGGACTTAGTGGATACAAACCCTCTTATAAAAGCCACCACCCCATCAGATCCTTAAGAGCTCTAACCAAAAGATCATTAGAATACTTGGTGTCCAGGGTGCTCAGTGTGAGTTTCTTTCACCATTCGATCACGAAACGAACGAACGAACGAACAAAAACGAGAATCTGTATGGCAAAATTTTAACCTTTCTCGTATGTTGCCACGCACTCACATAAGGCACTCTGGGCACATATTTACTCATGTGCTCTGGGTACCTATAGTTTGAGTTTTGTTTACTATCCGTATTTTGTCGATTACGTTAACGAAAACGAAAATTAGTATGGCATTGAAGTAGCGCACCCTGGCGACATACGAGAAGAGTAAGAAATTTGCCATACAATGTAACTCGCAGGCACCCAGATCTTCTGTGACGCTTAGTTCTGAAGTCGCTTAGTAAATCATGCACGTACAGTGCCATGTAAGAAGCTCGGTGAGTCATCAAGTTTTACCATCGAAAATGGCCATAGCTCCGAGGATTTTGGGAGAATCGAAATGGAAATAGTACCAAGAGTTGAGGAATTTATCGAGACACGTGTCGACGGTCCCTACGTAAAATTCCTCAAGTGGTACATAAGTAATTTTTATTTTTTTGTTTTGAAACCTTCAGGTCATCCTAAAGTTTCGTTTCATCAAAGAGACAGGGCTAAAAATGCCATAATTCTACTCTAAATCAAACCTCGACAAATTCCATAACTACAAAATCTCCAACGTAAAACTACAGCAGTGGTAGTTCCGTAATTTTACATCGAGGAGTCAAGGATGCCCTTGCGCGCCTCCCCCGCAACTGCCACTTGCGGAACAGTTGCGCTCGCTCCCTCATGGTAATTTTTTCTTTTACTGCGTAAGTACTCGTTAAATATATAGAAACATGCCACGAAAGAGTAACATTATGGATTACTCCCAATCTGAAAATCCCGTAAGTGTTTATTACGGCTCATTATGTCCCACGTATAATTTTGTAATTGGCAGTTACAATATATATCACCATAAAACCTGCCACGTAGAAGTCGTTATGTACCACTTAAGCATTTTTAGTTAGAATGTTGCCGATGTAAAATTACGTATGTGACTAATAATACATAAAATGAATGTTTTTTTATAATATTTTTTGTTTTTCCTTAAAGGGACAATAAATAAAAACTTCATGCCAAATTTCATTACTCTATATGCAGTAGAACTTGAATTAGACGCGTTTGAAACTTCAAACCGCTCTCCTGTAAAATTTGGTATTTGCAGTTATGTTATTTTACGTAGGGACCGTCGGTGTGAGCTTTGAATTTTGAAAATCGGCTAGAAACTTTTTTGGAATTTTGAAAAATGTTAAAAAAATCGGGTTTTTTGGGAGGTGTTTGTATACTAAATTGTAAATATTAAAAAAAACGACTTAAGAAAAATTTAAAAAAATAGTCATAGGGTATTAGTTTAGCTACAAAATGGCGAAAAAATTACGAAAATCGGTTAATAATTGTGACCTGTAAGGTGGTCCCTTTAGATTTTGTCTTGTAGAAAAACGGGTATTTCCGTATATAAAAGTGATATATGTAGTTCTTTGATTATTGACCGATCGTCATGGTAATGGTGTTAAAAGATGTGGATGCAGGCGAGAAGTGCCGAAATTGTCTACTTCATAAGCAATCCCTGGCATCGGCTTTAAAATATATCTATCATTGATATGATTAGCCGCCCGGCTCCTGTTTGTAATAAGTGGATTTTTGTGTACATGTGTATTTTTTTATGTGTTATATCGTATGCTGTCCGCGTCTTTTATAAATAAGTTATAAACTCACCAATTATTTGATTGTTATTGGTTATGGCAGAATAACAGAGGCTGCAGAGGACCCGCAGCCTCTGTTATTCTGCCTGACCTTTTTGTCTTAACGTCAAGTTATGTGGGTCAATGTGCGTTGTATTTTATTTTATTTTACTGTGTAAGTGAGTAAGTGAGACAAATAAACAATTTTTTATTTTTATTTATTTATTTATTTATTCAAGTTGGAATTGTTTTATTTAAAATAAAATGTTTTTTTTTGCGTAAATTGTTGTATTATTCATTTTCAATGCTCCGATTCTTGCGGGGACTGCGAAATCTGTGAATTTTTTTTATTATGTGTGCGCTTTTAACGCATTGATAAAGAAAGTTAAAACGCTCGTTAGGTATGGTGTGGGCACATGAGTAAAGTGGTATGGGTTTACGCGAGTAGTCTTTACTATACTAATATTATAAAGAGGAAAGGTTTTTATTTCTGTATGTATGTATGTTTGCAACGAATAAACTCAAAAACTACTGGAGCGATTTAAAAAATTCTTTCACCATTAGAATGCTACATTAGCGCTGAGTAACATAGGCTATATAAAAAAAAAAGTACACCCGTGCGAAGCCGGGGCGGGCCGCTAGTCTAACATATAGATATGGTTCAGCTTTATCCTGTGGCTGCAGACAACGACGCGATGCTTTAAAAGCGTTTTGGAACATAGGTTGTGCATAGAACTTCCAGATAGTCCTCAGAGACTAAACTTTAACCCTCTTACTATAGAACATTGTTTGTTAAACAATGGCTAAATACGTGTTTACAATATTGTCTCTGTCGAAAAGTATTACCTAAAAAGTGACAGCATCGGTTTTAGAGGAGCTCGATGACGCAGTGGTTGACGCGCCTGGTCTGCGTGTGCTGAGGTTAAGCAACTTTCGCAAATGCCGGTCATCGGATGGGTGACCAAAATTTATCATCTCGAGCTCCTCCGAGCTTCGGTTCGGAAGGCACGTAAAGCCGTTGATCCCGGCTGCATTAGCAGTCGTTAACAATCATCGCACCGCACTGCGCCCGCGTGGTGGTTTATGGCCCGTTCTCCCTATCCATCCATAGGGAAGGCTCGTGCCCCAGCAGTGGGGGCATATAATGAGCTGATGATGATGATACGTACGCCGAGTTATTTAAAAAAAAGGATTTTTTAAGATTATATTGATTTTGCATATAAAATTAGCAAAATCAGAATAAGATTACATAACAATCCCCATGTAGAGTAATTTGATTAGTTTCGTTATTTTTTAATGCTTAGTCGGCCATAATTTTAATTAAAAAACGAATTATTGTGATAATGATAACCTTTGATTACTCCAACATACTAGTATGTTGTATTACAATATTCGATTATTTGAAACATATTTTTGAGGGTATTATTTATTCTTGATCCTTAATATTAAGTCAATAGTATTTTAGGTAAAGTATTACAAAAATCGTTTAACACTTTTCGTGCTGGTGGCACTTTTAAGCAAGATTGACTTTTAATCGACATTATCAAGAAAACTATAAGTAAATCGGGGTCCTTCGCCACGGGTGACGGGGAGATCGGGATCCTCGGGGTTTAACCCAGTCCGGCGTGCAAACCAGATTTATTTCCAACCTGAGCTTTAAAACAGAAGATTGTACCAACCTGTCAAATCCAAAGCCTCTTCAAATGGTACTTTCTCATACTTTAACATTGCACTATTAAAAATACACGTTTAAAAATACACGTCTGTTTTCAAATGCAACGCAATGCACGTGGGCCACGATCTACTCCGGTGGTTTAAATCTAAATGCGTTCGTTATCATCAAACACGCAAGCACCGTGAAAATTTGAATCAGAAATTGCTAAGAAAATACTCAACACTCAATATTTATTGCAATCTTAAGGTTTATTTACAAAAAAAAATATTTAATATTTAAAGTATTATTTATGAACCTTGTCGGCTTCGATCACTAATGTAATAATGTAATAGTACTGTAATATAAACGGTAACGGATGACAGTAAATCTATACTTTTATACTAATATTATAAAGCTGAAGAGTATGTTTATTTGTTTGTTTGGTTGAACGCGCTAATCTCAAGAAGTACTGGTTCAAATTAAAAAAATATTTTTGTGTTAAATAGTCCATTTATTGAGGAAGACTATAGGTTATATGACATCACGCTATGACTAATAGGAGTGGAGCAGCAATGAAAAATGTTGCAAAAACGGGAAAATATTTTTTGGAGATAGCTCTCAAAGCTGTTGCATGCTGTTGTTTTTTTGTTTTTTATATATGTATATGCAGTGTCCACTGTTGGGGTACGAGCCTTCCCTATAGATAGATAGGGAGAACGGGCCTTAAACCACCACGCGGACCCAGTGCGGTTTGGTGGTTGTTAACGACTGTTAATGCAGCCGGCACCAACGGCTTTACGTGTCTTCTGAAGCATGGAGGAGCTCGAGATGATAAAGTTTTTGATAAAGTCACCCATCCGATGACCAACCTTTTGCGAAAGTAGCTTAACCTCAGCACTCGCAGACCGGACGCGTTAACCACTGCGCCATCGAGCTCCTATAGTGTATGTACACATCTGAATACATAATATATCTCATTGAACGTTTTGGTAAAAAATGCTTTGCTCAGAACTTGACAACTTGAACATTTCAATTTACAAAAACACAAATGTTGAAAAATTTCCACGAGCAGGATTTGAACCTGCATCCTTCCGACATATCGGGTCAGGTGCTCTCCCAATTGAGCTATCGTGGTTCTAACCAGCTCGCCGAAATTATCATTTTTTCAACATTTGTGTTTTGTACTAATTTGTTTCGCAACAAAATTTGCGTTAAAAATTATATAAACAAAACAAAAACATTATTAAAAACAATTTAATTAACCAACAATAATTTGTAATAACTGCTTTTACAAGTATTTCCGTTAAAAAGTTGTTACATTAACTTGTTTCCCGGTTTCCGTTAGTTTTTTTCTCCATACGCGGACTTGATTAATATAGCAATATTAATCAAGTGTACAAAAGTCTATAAATAACATACTACTATTAATATGAGTCACATATTATGGGTGTTAGTTCCGTGCATGTCGTATAATTAATTGCAAGAAAAGTGAAACATTTTTTGCAGTTTAACATTCTTATTACAAAGGTATAAGGTTTCTAATATATCGATGTGTATACGTTTTTGTACTAGACTGTACCGTATAGGAAGTCCTTTGTCGATGCTCGAGGTATCCCGTGACCTTCACTGCTAGCTTGATACAATGGTTGAAATCTATACGTGTTTTAGCAAAGATTAGTTATATGATAGAAGGGATATAATACAGAAGAGCATGGTGTTTGGATTTAGGGAGAATCGAAATGAAAATAGTACCAAGAGTGGAGGAATTTATCAAGACACGTTTGAGCGTTTGAATTTTGAAAATGGGCTGGAAACCTTTTTTGGAATTTTGAAAAATGTAAAAAAAACGGGTTTTTTGGGGGGTGTTTGTATACTAAATTGTAAATATTAAAAAAAAAACCGACTTAAGAAAAAATTAAAAAGAGGTCTTAGGGTATTAGTTTAGCTGCAAAATGGCGAAAAAATTTTGAAAATCGGTTAATAATTGTGACCTGTAGGTGGCCCCTTTAGATTTGGTATTGTAGAAAAACGGGTATTTCCGTAAGTGATGTAGCTTCTTTGATTATTGACCGATCGTCATGGTAATGGTGTTATAAGATGCGGATGCAGGCGAGAAGTGCATTCATGTTAGAATTATGTTATTTAAAATAAAATGGTTTTTTTTTTCGTAAATTATTGTATTCATTTTCAATGCTCCGATTTTTGCGGGGACTGCAAAATCTGTGAATTTTTGTTATAATGGTTACAGCTATAAATCTTCGCTGTCTAACTAAGTACAATAAAAGTTAAGTATTTTGCCATGACACTAATTATAACGACGGATATTTGTATGTTATTGCAGAAACTTTAAACATGAAATTGTGACCTAAATTCTTGTATCATGTGCAAGCTTATTTAAAACAGATAAATGCAAATTCCTGTGCCATATTTTTTGTGTTTGGCAGCGACATTACTGCTTACCTATATTTTGTGTAAAACTGAAGTCTGCCAACGATTCACATCTACTATGTATAGACAATACTTTCATTTCAACACCTGAACAAATTCAGATAGAATATAATATCTAATATATAAAATTCTCGCGTCACAGTTTTCGTTGCCATACTCCTCCGAAACGGCTTGACCGATTTTGATGAAATTTTTTGTGCTTATCCGGTATCTATGAGAATCGGCCAACATCTATTTTTCATCCCCCTAAATGTTAGGGGTAGTCCACCCCTAAATTTATTTTTTATTTTTTATGGCAAAACAACGTTTGCCGGGTCATCCGGTATCTATGAGAATCGGCCAACATCTATTTTTCATCCCCCTAAATGTTAGGGGTAGTCCACCCCTAAGTTTTTATTTTATTTTTTATGGCAAAACGACGTTTGCCGGGTCAACTAGTATACATATAATATGTATAAGGTAGATTTTGGTGCATGCGCGAGCGCTGCCGAGCGCCGCGCCGCGCCGCCGCCGAGCGCCGCCAAACAATGAAAATTCTATTGTGTCTGTCTTCACGGCAGACGACGGATGAAAGGCTCTTCCTACAACAACTACAAAGGCCTTACCATAAACCCTTAAACAGTATTATTGCAGTTGTGAAAACAAGATGCGCTTAGGTAGATATATGCTACGCTAAGTCTCGCTTTCACAACTCATGGTTGCCCCAGGGGCCTGGGTGTGTACTGTATGTTCATTACGTTACATGTTTAATTCAATTCTATTTAATCTTATAACACACACAAAAACACATTTTGTTTAGTTATTAGTCATTAAAATGTTATCTTTATTTGGTTTTTTTTTAATACGTACGCCACCTGTTGCTATGGAAGAGCGTGGCCTCCTGCAAGGTATTATTATGGTCCCAACCTCAGACTACTGTCTGTGCTAAGTTTGTATGAAATAATTTTTTTTTTTTAAATTTATGTTATACTATAATACCTAATCGGTTGCAAAATCACCTTTGGATAGATGGCATTAATGTCGCTCTAAAGCATTTCAAAAAAATCAAAAAGCAATAACAAAATTCAGCGCTTACGTCAGCTTTCCCGGTAGCATAACGGTCAGTGCAGCCGCCCGGATTGCGGACGACCCAGCTTCGATTCCTGGCTGGGTTAAGTGGGCGTTTAATTTTTTCTTTTATTGAAAATAAATCAAACATAATCAATTTTTATATAAAAACTAATGTGAAGGTTGAATCTGATGCTGTTCAATAAGTTTGTTGATATCAGGTTCCAATTTACTCAAAAACAGCCGCAAGTCGCCACGTTCGGTAACACGCAAACGATTTCTCTTTTTAGTAAGCAGCGTTGCCACAGCACTAAATCCACGTTCACACAAATATGACGATGGGAATGCTATCAAGAATCGTTGAACAATTAACCACAATCCAGGGTACAATTGCGGGATCGGTTTTTGTAGCCAAAATTCTTGATATCCATTTTTGAACTTGATTTTTATTTCTTCGTTTGTTGTCAATTCTATAAGTTCTTCTTCCAGGACCAGGACATTTTAAACTTGGAAATACCAGACTGGGTGTTGGATCCGTTTTCAAATGTCAACACAGCAATGTCACCTCAACATTGCTGTGTTGACATTTGAAAACGGATCCAACACGCAGTCTGGTATTTCCAAGTTTAAAATGTCCTGGTATCGTTCGGTGAAGTCAATGTGGAGGTTTTCCAAATGTTGGCAGTAGGCAAACAAGTCGTCGTTACTGCAGGATACTGATAAATTCGGAAAATTGTGAAACTCACGTCTGCCCATATTCTTTTTGTGCAGAAGCAGTTTGGCTGCGAAAGCAGCAACGACATTTTTTGTTTTAATTAAATTTAGTTCATCGCCTTGCAGTTGGAGGTTCATGTCGTTGAACAATTTATACAGGTCTGTCATGTAAGCTATATCATTCTTTGATGTTATGAGCTTGTTGCGCAGTTCTGTATCTTTAGTTTCCAAGAACTCTATCACAGAGTCAAACAGGTTGTAAAATCGAATCAGACAATTGCCTCTTGACAGCCAACGAACTTCAGTATGAAGCAACAAACGGTTGAAATCTTCGTCATTAGTAACACAAAGCTGATGAAATAATCTATCATTCAAAGAGCTGCTACGGATTTTATTGACTGCTTTGATGACATATTGCAGTGATTGAAATAGTCGTTCACTTAAGTTTCTAGCAACCAAATGTTGTCTATGAATAACACAATGTATAGCAAGGACATCTGGAATTTTATTCTTTAAGTACGCTATGAAGCCTTTATGGCGCCCTGTCATAGCCGGAGCGCCATCCGTAGCAACTGATATAATATTTTTCAAAGGAATCTCTTTCTCTTCACAAAACTTTTCCAATGTATTGAATATGGTTTCGCCTTTTGTATCTGTCTCCAAATTTCTGGCAAACAATAGTTCTTCACGTATTTTCTCATCTTTAATAAACCTCACGTAAGATAGCAACAACATTAGTCGGTAAAGTGGACTCATCGAGCTGAATTGAGAATTGACTAGTCCTCAGATGATTGCACAATGATTCTTCAATGTTTTCAGCCATTTCATCAATTCGTCTTTGCACAGAATTATTACTCAAAGGAATTTTTCGGATAGTATTTGCGGCCGGTTTATGAAGCACAGTAGTTATTACTTCCTTTATTGCTGGCAAAATTAACTCTTCTCCGATGTTGTGTGGTTTGCCTTTTTGAGCAATTAACAAAGAGATATTGTACGAAGCTCGAAGTCCGTCGTCATCTTGCTTAGCAGCCGCCGAAAATAGTTTTGATACACTTGGCTGAGTATTATGCTTTTTCTCTAGGTCTTGAAAATATGCTACATTCTTGTCTTTCTTATCTGGATGCATTTTATTCAAATGATCTTGCAGTCTTGAAGGCTTCATTGCTTCGTTCGAAAATGTTTTTAGACATAAAAGACACAAAGGCGACGACGGGTTTGTGAAATTTTCAATAAATCCGAATTTAATATATTCCGCAGAGTATTGCCGTCTCTTCTTTTTTACTTCCGACATTGTTTTGTTTTGAGAAATACGTAAGTGTTGAAATCAAGTACTGCTTATATATTAAGCGCGAAACCACAAATGAAAATAAAATAAATTTACGTCGTTTATATAGGATTGCATAAGCAGCACGCACCAACAGGAATAAGACAAACGTGCATAAACTCGTTTATCTCATTCGACGCCCAATCGTACTCGACAAGCAAGAACAAGTATTATAGAACCAGCCGATTGATACAGGAATGTACAAATCGGATTATTTAACAAAAACTTGTTAAAACATGATTGCCCGCGGTCTATTATATCGAACCGAGTTTGAGCTATATCTTAATTAATATTAGTTGATGTTCACAAGATGTAGTCGAGAGTCGAGAGCTCAGTCGGTGTCTAAGAGTCTTCCTAGCTAGGTAGATGAAATTATAAATCGACCCCAAAGCCCTACACAACGCCTTCTTTTTTTTCTAGGTCTCTTACCGCCCCCCTTTAGGCCTGCAGCGCCCACAAGGGGGCGTTATCGCCCACGTTGGGAAAGACTGACTTAGGCGATTCATAAGTTTTGTGCAAACGGATGTATGTGTGCGTGCTCGAGAGCGTTTTTGTGCAGACAGAATTTACTCTTCAAGTCGTCCTGGAGCTGCCGCATTATTCTCCAACGCCAAAAGCCGGTATCAGTTATGGTTTGAGCAGGTACATGCTACACAGGAAAAAACCCTAGCTTTCATAGAAAAAGTTGTTAAAATTAAACAAGATATATATACCTTAAGGATACTTTTGAATCTATAGTCCTTCCTTGGAGTAAACAGCACTTTGGTAACCAACCAAGGATATATCAACAAGACTCTGCTCCATTATACAGGGCCCGAAGAGTTCAGCAGTACTGTATTGTCAATTTTCCAGGATTCATAAGCTCAAAAGAATGGTCATCGTATACGCCTGATTTAAATCCAGTAGATTAAAGCGAATGGTCAATTTGAAGACAAAAGGTCTGTTCTGTTCGACACAGAAGTTTAGACACGCTCAAGGCTACACTTCTCCGGGAGGGGAGAAAAATAACTACTGTGAAAGTGCGGAAAATCGTAGAAAATTTCAATAAACGTTTACTTACTTATGTGTATCAGAGCCAACAAAGGGTATTTGGAAAACAATTGGCAAAGACAATCAACCATGTGGCTAAAGAGTTTTGTTTTTAATATACTTAATGTTCGCGCCAGAAACGCGACGGTCTCATTCGCTGTTCACTAAAAGATACGCCGCACAAGCCGTCGGCGGAGCCAGTCTGGCTCGATCGGCCCGCCCGTGACGTCGTTCAGCACAAGCCGAGTTCCGATTCGCTCAGCTCTCCGCTCAAGAACCTTCTAGAATTATCTCGTTCGATAGCCTACCGGCCGGTACTTAACCGTTTTGATAGTGCATGCATTCGGCTCAAATATTCAATTGCGTGGGTGAAACTCCCTTCATAAAGTGCGTGTGCGCGTGTGTGTGTGTGTGTGCGCGAACTAATACGTGCTATAGTTGGAAATAGACATTATCTAGAAGAAGAGGAGACCTAGCAGCTCAGCTCCATCCCCACGACAATCGTATCGTAGCTAACATCAACACCAGCTCGCCGAGTAAGTCCCACATATCATCATCCATCCCTCCTCAGCTCCCTAATCCTTCAGCTCCCATCGCTGTACCGGCATCGCCTGCCTTAGGCAGCCGATACATTTTATCATCAGCGCACTTTATGTCCCCACTGCTGGGGTACGAGCCTTCCCTATGGATGGATAGGGAGAACGAGCCATAAACCCCCACGCGGGCTCAGTGCGGATTGGTGGTTGTTAACGACTGCTAAGGCAGACGGGACCAACGGCTTTACGTGCCTTCCGAAGCACGGACCGATACACTTATTAAATTGCAATTATTACTCAAAATAATAAAAAAATATTATAAATCTTTGTCAACGTATTTTTGGGCAACCCTGTATATAGCATTGTCTATGCAAAAATCATATTAATATAAATTGTATACCTTGTGATTTACTGTCGAATTTCAAACACTTTTTCTTATTCTAATATAATATTATTATATTTCTTTATAATTGTGTACGGATGTATAGGTTCTTGTAATAGTTACGTATGCAATATACGTAAATTACTTGATTACGCATTCTTAATTCCAATTGTAAAACCATAACCGCATATCTGATGTAGCTATAAAATTACCAAAGTTTTCTTTACAACAATCAAATCTGCTGATCACTATAATATAATACTTATTTTGCAACAATAAAGATTATTTTCAGTAATGACTTTGCGACACATAAAACGTTAACAATAATATAATCCGTAATTATTAGTAATACTATACAGGGTGTTTATGAACATAACTGAAAAGCACCACATGGCCGAGATATTAAAGTTCTTTCATCATCATCATCATCCGTTCATTTTTATGTCCCCACTGCTGGGGCACGAGCCTTCCCTATGGATGGATAGGGAGAACGGGCCATGAACCACCACGCGGGCCCAGTGCGGATTGGTAGTTGTTAACTACTGCAAATGCAGCCGGGACCAACGGCTTTACGTGCCTTCCGAAGCACGGAGGAGCTCGAGATGATATATTTTTGGTCACCCATCCGATGACCGGCCTTTGTTGTTGCTTAACCTCAGCATTCGCAGACCGGGCGCGTTATCCACTGCGTCATCGAGCACCTCGATAATATAGTTAGTTACCAAAAGATTCTTTGTTACTAAGTAAAGCTGTAAAATGACAACCTTAGGGCAAGCTGATACGTTGTTCTTGGTCTCAACCTCATGTCAAACATAAACAAATGGTCAAACATATACAAAAGTAGAAACATTGCATGAATGAACAAAAAAAATTTAATAAAATAAATATTTGTTTTTTGTTTTGGGAAAAGTAAATCTGGGTAAATATGGTTTTGAATGATATCACGTGATCTTTATACTTCGTTGCATGGCTGTGTTTCGGGAATATACACCTATTACCAAACATCCTGTATTTATTGATAAAAAGTATAAACATACTTAAAATATTTATTTGCGTTTTATTTAACGATGAAAGATTTTTCATTACATACCCACACCATCATGTCACACACTAACTTTTAACTCTTTCACAGGCGATACAATATTAGATTTTCATTGGTTTTCAATCTTGTTCCAAGTGCACAAAGTTCAATACTCGGTGGCAACATAGCTACCATTGCTTTCGAAAGGGTTAAAATTTGTAGTCTCTATATTATTTGTTTTATTTAACAGTAAAATTGAATTAACTTTTATTATGTAGGAGTGAGGAGCTCGATGGCGCAGTGGTTAACGCGCCCGGTCTGCGAGTGCTAAGGTTAAGCAACTTTCGCAAAGGCCGGTCATCGGATGGGTGACTAAAAATTTATCATCTCGAGCTCCTCCGTGCTTCGGAAGGCACGTAAAGCCGTTGGTCCCGGCTGCATTAGCAGTCGTTAACAACCACCAATCCGCACTGGGCCCGCGTGGTGGTTAATGGCCCGTTCTCCCTATCCATCCATAGGGAAGGCTCGTGCCCCAGTAGTGGGGACATAAATGAGCTGATGATGATGATGATGATGTATAAGTTATAGAAAATGGAAAATACATATTTTCACGGATTCGATGTAGTTCTTCGGATTTAGATCACATCGAACTTCCATACCGAACATGACACATTGTCTATTATTTATTTATTTATTAGACATACCAACAGCGTTGTTTCAATTACAAATAGCCTCAATGCGTTTTATAAAAAGGAATTAAAATTTATGATAAAAATAGTATAGTTACCTAAAACTCACTACGAATAACAAGTATTAATTATGGTGTGGTGTCTTCGTGTCGTGCCTGCAAAAAGCTAGCTAGCGTTAATAATATTGGTACTATTTGAATGTAAGATTCAATAAAGAAGTTGAAATTTTTTTTAGGGTTTCCATACTTCATGTAAACTATGGAAACCTTACCTTACCTTACCTATCGACAAATAGTCTATGTTTTTAGGAACAACCCTAATTACTAAAATAAAAAAAAAAATTAAGTATTGAAGGAACTAAAAGTTTCACTTACTGACTAATTACAAAACCTAATTATGCTTTTCACTGAAATGAAATCTTAAATAGAAGTCTTTGACAAAATGTAAGAATTTGAAAAAAGACAAAGTGTTGAACTACGAACTACAAGCGGTATTCGAACCCGCACCCCATGACATGCCGGGTCAGGTGCACTACCAATTATGCTATCGTGGCTCAATCCAACTCGCCGAAATTAATCAACACTATACTCTTACTCTGTAAGCCAAAGGAGCCCTATTCAATGTCGACAACTACGTCATCAACATCCGATCTTAATATTTAAATTCTTAATTATAATTATTAAATGTAACTAGCTGACCGGCGGACTTCGTATCGCTTTGACAGTTTCCATGACAACAAAACAAACAAATCATTTGTCCGCTTAAGAATACCCGTATCCCATGATCATAAAGAAACTTGTATAACGGAAACATGATGGACCCCTATAGCAGCGCCACCTTCGGGTCTATACCGGGTCCAATTGTAAATCTAAACCATTCTCGAATCCACTTGGACACAAAGAAAATTTCATCCAAATCGGTCCAGCCGTTTAGAAGCTAGCGCTCGAGCGCGCGAATACCAGACCCAATAGAATTTTAATTGTTATCTGCCACCTGGTGGTCGATCGACGCTCAAGGGGATAAAGATAAAGATAATAATAAAATGTAAGAAATCAGTCCATTTGAACACTTCCACGTTACTGACATATTATATGCTCTGCAGTAGCATAGTTTTTTCTCACAGCACTAGCCATCATTTCACCTGATTAAGGCTGAACGTGGAAGCACACTTCACCCGTATACCTCAACAACTGACAAATTATCTTATTAACTTTGTAACTGTTATTTTTTTTTTTTACTTGTCCCCCGACGTGGGTTAATGTCGGAGACGTTGATTGCAACTAACTATCTACTATTTACGCCGTTCTAATGCGGCTCTCCTACACACGTGGCTTTACGCCTACATATCCTTGGCACGCTTGTGCCCTATCTACTAATTTCCTAATCTACATTTATATAATTTTTCTCTTACGTTTCTTTCCATTTTTATTGCACGCTTGGTGCCCTACTCGTTCTTATCTGGTTGGAACATGAATTGTTAAACTATTAAAATTACTATTACTGTCATGGCAACAAACATACACGATATGGTGATACCTAGATAAGCGGACTTAAAACAATCTTAACGTAGTACCTATCCAAACATAGTCAACATTTCACTGTAATTTTAATTGATGGAAACACAACACAAACAACAAACAATTAATAATTTAATTATGAAAACCTACACCACACTTGAGGAGCTCGATGGCGCAGTGGTTAACGCGCCCGGTCTGTGAGTGCTGAGGTTAAGCAACGTTCACAAAGGCCGGTCATCGGATGGGTGACCAAAAATGTATCATCTCGGGCTCCTTCGTGCTTTGGAAGGCACGTAATGATGATTATGATGACACCAACAGTATACAGGTCGACTTTTTTATCACCATCAAAACCTTCTGAGATGACTCCCGTGATACAAACGAACAACTATTTTTATTGGACCAACTCCCTAGCTTGAAAAAAAAAATCAGCTGTTCCATACATTTTGGTCGAATGAATATTGATGTTTTGTATGGAACAGCTGATTTTTTATTTCAAGTTAAGGAGTTGGTCCAATAAAAATAGTTGTTCGTTTGTATCACGGGAGTCATCTCAGAAGGTTTGGATGGTGATAAAAAAGTCGACCTGTATAAATATTTAAAAACATGCTGAGATTATTGAATTAAGGTAATATATTGTGTTACCGACAGTACGCACGTAACAATCTTGATCCGCTATTGCATTTAGTTGTACAGAGCAATATAATAAATGGGATAAGTGCAGCATCCTTTCTATAAATAGTGCGAGTATCCACTTCCCCAGTGTGATTTTTATTAGTAAATTAGATGACCTGCGCACCGTGCTACTCCACAGAGTTCACCGAGACACACTACCAAGAAGGATGATGCACATTTTTGCATAATGCTTATGATGTCGTGGTGTGTATACACGTGTTGCAGCTTATTTTAAAGAGTCAATGAGACAGGAGAATTAAAATATACGAGCTCGAGGAACTTTTAAAAGTATCATGCAATTAAATCTAGTTAAATAAGACATTCAAATTCATTTAGGGGATTGGAAACTTTCGTTAGTCTTTCACCCAAAAATAATGCTATTTTTGGGCTAAGTAATAAACTTCATCAGATCAGACTAGGCTCTGATCTTTTCACATTAATAGCAAATGATGTCCACAATCCACCTCACTAAATCAATCAACCATTGATAGGTTTACATGACTGCCATCTTAGATCCACAACAACTAACGGTATCATTTCAAACAATATTAAGTAAATGCAAACAGCAAAAGTTAATATTTTTATTATTTAGAATTTTACATTCACAATGATATAAGTTATAAAATAAAATTTTATTAGAAAAAAATCAACCAGCCTCCAGGAAGATCGATTCCCACACAAGCTTTTTGAGGGTTAATTGTTTTTTTCTAGTTAAGATTTTTAATGTAACTAATGCTAGTTAAAGCTAGTATAAGAACCTTAACCTTGCCTTCGGTCATTCGCAGCGAATCGCGCTGCGCACGCGCCTCCCCTGAACTCATACGGACCTTCGCTCGCTCGCCGTCCTGCGCACCTCTGAGTACCACCGCGGTTTATCACCTCACACGTAAAGGCGCGCACGCTCGCAGCGTTGACGCCTCGGTCCGACGACGCGAAAACTATTTTTTTAAACTTTTTTTTACGTACTATATTTTTTTTATAAAAAAAAATGTATAAAAAGTTGACAGTGCGTGAACCCGACCCAGTCAACGCCGGTGTGTGCAACTGTGCATAACAAATAAATAATAAAGTTTTCTTTTTCTTTTTATTTAAAATTAATTTTTCTTTTAAAATTAATTTGAAATAATGGTTTATACAAATGTGTTGGTTTTAATAAGTTTAGTTGGTGAGTTCTTTTTTATATTTTCAATATGCTTCAAAAAGTTTTTAGACTTTGAAAAAATAATGTTTTTAAAGCAATGTGATTGAAATAAATATAATTTTATTTAGTAGTTCTTTTTAAATATGCGTTAGTTACAACTTAGAGCATTCGAAATAATTAACTATCAAGATAAGCGTCTCTGTAGTAGAGTGGGAAAGTGCTCGGATCAATTAGGGCGTCCTGGGTTCAAATCGGGCTATGGATTTTTCAATGCAAAGCTCGGGCTTGTGATTATCAGCCTACATCCTACTTAAATACTTTTGCCCAGCTGTGGGACAGTATGTAGGCTAGGTACTACTTACTTACTATATGAATAAATATTAGTTTCGCTTTAAAAGAAAAAATATTATTTTTTATTTTGATGCCTCGGTGGCCAAGTGTCAAAGCGTTAGGCCCGAAACCCGAGTCCCAGGTTCAATTCCCAGATAGGGCAAAGTGTGTTTCGGATTTTTCGATGCATAGCCCGGGTTTGTAATCACCAAGCCGCATTTGGCAAGCGTGGTGATTAAGCCATTACCCATAATTTGTAGTGATGACTTGATTTCTATGATATAATTTAATCAGTACGGCTAATGCCAGTTACACGAAATAATACATTAAAAAAAAAGAAATGTTAAAATTTTATAAAGCATTAATTTACAATAAATCTAAGGAAATATACAATAGTAATAAAAAACAAAATTAACATAAAAATCATTGCAAAATTCAAATAAAACAATACAAAATAGAAAATTATGAATGCATTGAATGAATTATGAATGATGGAATTGGAAGCCTCTGCCTAGCATTAGGACAATTATAGGCTATTTACGTACACAGGCAAGTAAATAAACAATACGGTTGGCCAATTAATTATTAATATTCATCGAAAGTCGCGAATATTTTCGTACACATACTTAGTTGAGAGATGAAATTCACGTAAGAAGCACACGTAACATATGAATGTACATATTAGATATATGTTATGAAGTATTAAGGTGACACTATTATCAGAAATAAAATAATGATTCGAAAGTTAATTATTGACTAAAGCGTGGAAAGGTACTTAAAGGTAGATAGGTACTTTTTTATTTAACGAAACGACTGTTGACTTTTGATAAAAGATACAAGCTAATATCTTCTACGAGTATATAAATAAAAATTAATGTTGCTAAGCGCAAAACTCGAGAATGGCTGGACCGATTTGGCTAATTTTTTTTGTATATTAGAGCGCTTACGCCGCACACTAGCGCCGCCAATGAAAAAAAAACATATCTAGTAATCAGAGATAGAAAATCAAATTATGCTTAACAAAGTATTTGAATGAAGTAATTTAGCATTTTTACGTCACCTAATGAACATCTGACATGTTATGGTTTAGTTAAATACGGCGTTATAGTTAAAAGTGGCCGTTTTTAGACTTTTAACTATAACGCCGTATTTAACTAAACCATAACATGTCAGATGTTCATTAGGTAACGTAAAAATGCTAAATTACTTCATTCAAATAGTTTGTTGAGCATAATTTATCCCTAATTACTAGATATATTTTTTTTCATTGGCGGCGCTAGTGTGCGGCGTAAAAATTTTAATAAAGAAAAAAATTGCGTGGAACTGTCCAAAAAAAATTAAAAAAATTGTGTCAGTACGAAATCCGCCGGGTCAGCTAGTAAATAATAATGACTTTAAAGTTTTATTCGAATTGGCATATTAGTTTGAAAATATTAAACTTTCAATAGGATATCGACATGTATAAACGCTCTTTCTATATGTATATGATGAGACTATATATATATTATATTTATAATGTATATTGTATAAGTAAAATGCGATATTTATTGTAACTTATTAAGTTTATTACTTGAGAGCAAACAAAAAGTATCATCACCGTGCAGCGGGAACAAGGGAAGTGGCTGAGTTGCCAGAGGTAACAAATAATCAAGCTGATTGAGTGTGGTCAGCCTACAATGAAAATGTGTAAGCAAAGGGAAACGAATCACAATTCCTCATGTGCAATATTAATTGTACATAGTTGGGCCGGCGTCATAAACGCATTTTATGTGTCTAGTTAACAATATTCAAGTTACTCAGAATAACAAAAGATTACTTTTAAAACAGGCTAAGAACATACATAGAAAACTTAAAAAGGTAAAGGGCATAATTTTCTATAAGATCTGACATAAATTTTACTTCCAATTTTTATTTCAGCGACTCTTACCTTACCGTCAGAGCCAGGAAAAGTTTTAATAATGCGAGCCATAGGCCACTGAAGAGGATTGGTATTATCAGATCGAACTATCACGAGATCTCCAACCTTTAGATTAGAACATACATCAGTCCATTTAGGTCTGTTCTGTAGTAAGGTAAGGTAGTCATTCGACCAGGCCTTCCAGAAATCTTGTTTAAGTTTGGTTAAAATATTCCAAAATTTTAAATTGTTTACATTTTTGTGTAAGAGGTTTGTCTCTGGAAAACTAGTCATTGCTGTTCCTATAAGAAAATGACCAGGCGTCAAATAATTTGTATCAGAGATATCTGAAGACATAGGAAGCAGTGGTCTAGAGTTGAGGATAGCCTCAATTTCAATAATTACTGTATTTAACCCTTCATATGTAAGACAGATGTTTCCAACAGTCCTTTTAAGGTGAAATTTTAAACTCTTCACCCCTGCCTCCCATAATCCCCCAAATTCTGGAGAGTAACTGGGTATAAATTTAAATTTAATACATTTTTCAAGGCAAAAGTTAATGACCTCATTTTGATGACTTTCTGAACAAAGCAAATCATACAAGACCTTTAAGGTGTTAGACGCACCCTTAAACGTCTTGGCATTGTCACAAAATATTTGGGTAGGTAGGCCTCGCCTAGCAATAAAGCGTTTGAGACATGCCAAGAAAGCCTCAGTGGTCAAATCTGTAACCAACTCCACATGGATAGCTTTAGTTATAAAACATACAAATAAGGCAACATAGGATTTGGATACTAATGGCCTGCGTATTCTCGCTACTTTTATGTTAAATGGGCCACAAAAATCGACACCAACTGTCTGGAATGGTCTGTCTACATTGAGACGCTCTTTTGGTAAGGAGCCCATTAACTGCCTAGCAGCTGCAGCCTTTGCACGAAAGCATTTGACACACCTATGCACCACCTTCTTCACTTCACGCATACCGCTGATCAAATAAAATCTTTGTGAAAGAGAGCTTAAAACTAGTTTTGGACCGGCATGTAAAAGTCGTAAGTGTTCTTTTTCTATTAAAAGTGAAGTAATAAATGAAGATTTTGGTATAATGGCTGGGTGCATTTTTTCATAAGATAAATTTAAAGCATTTTGAAGGCGACCTCCTACTCTGAGGATTTTGTTATTGTCTAAAAAAGGATGCAAATTTCTTAAGTTTGATTTAATTGATTTGCCATTAACAATGGAATTAATTTCTGATGAAAAGTGTACTTTTTGAAAGTTCTTAATTATAATAAATAATGACTTATTTAACTCCTCAGGAGAAAATGAATTATAAATTTTGTGAGTAGGATTAAGACAATTGTGTTTAAATCTTAACAATAGAGCTACTATTCTTTGCAATTTACTTAAACTGGAATATTTTTTAAATATTATTAGGTCATCATCCGTTGTTGTGCATATATTATTTACAGACACCATTTCTTCTTCAAGACAAATAGGAGATTCAAAATTAGCAGCAGTATGAATAAAGTCAGCACTTGAGAGATCAGCTGGCCCATGCCACCACAAAGTATTTAATTTAATCTTTTGGGGATCTAAGCCTCTTGACAATAGGTCTGCGGGATTGTTCTCTGAGCGCACATATGACCATTGGAAGTTATTAGTCAAATCATTTATTTCTTTTACTCGTTTGAAAACATACTGATCCTTAATTATTTTTTGTGACTTTAACCATGCTAAGACAACTTGTGAATCACTATAGAGATACACTTTAAATGAAAATATATTTTTTAATTTGTTACTAACTCTTTGTGATAACATTGCTAATAACAAAGCACTGTTTAACTCCAACCTTGGAATAGTTAAGGATTTATTTAATGGTGCTATCCTTGATTTGGAGCACAGCAAATTAATATAAATATGTTTATGCTGATCAATAACTCTTAAGTACAGACAACAACCATATGCTTTTAAAGAAGCGTCAGCATATCCAATTAATTCTATAGTAGTTATTTGTTTACATAATACACATCTTGGTACTGTAATTGTGCCCATATTATTAAGAGCAGTTATAAATTTATTCCACTTATTTAGTTGGGCCTGGGGTAGTATAGTATCCCAATCTATTTTTGTAGACCACAACTCTTGCATAAAAAGCTTTGCAACAACAATGATAGGACCTATTAAACCTAAGGGATCAAACATTTTGCCAATGTAACTTAAAATATTTCTCTTTGTATTTATATCCTTTTGTTCATTTGATGGACATGTGAAACTTAATTTATCTGTTAAGATGTTATGCTTTAATCCTAACGTTTTCACTACATTATCTTTATTTATATCAATTTCATCAAAGTATTGATTTTCAGAGGGAATATCATTAAGTAGTTCGTGAACATTTGAGCACCATTTATGAAGTACAAAACTACCCTTTGCCAATAGCTCTATTAGCTGATTTTTGAGCTCAACAAGCTGATCTATCCTATCTGTGCCAGAAAGAATGTCATCTATGTAGGTATTATTAATAATTGCCTGACAAGCAAGAGGATATTCATGTTGGTACATCTTTGCTAGATATAAGAGGCAACGCGTGGCTAAAAAGGTGGAAGACTTCAGCCCGTAGGTAACAGTCTGCAGCTGCAGGCAGCAAATAGGCTTGGAGGGATCATCTCTCCAGAGTATATTTTGAAGAGATCTGTGATGTTCATTAATGTAGATAGCCCTAAACATCTTAGTGATATCACAAATCAAGGTGTACATGAAGGTTCTAAATAGGATTAAGATGTCAAAAAGTTCATTTTGAACAGTTGGTCCATTTAGCATAACATCATTGAGAGATACTCTATTTTTTGATTTTACACTACCATTAAACACCACCCGTATTTTGGTGGTTTTACTGTCATTACGAAAAACAGCATGATGAGCTAAAAAATATACAGGGCCATTATTAATATTATAGTCACTTATTTCAACTACCTTGGCATGCCCCAAAGAAATATACTCATCAATAAACTTTTTATACATTTGAAGATACATAGGATCTTTTTTAAACTTGTTCTCTAGTGCAAGAAACCGTTGAAGTGCTATAGAAAAAGAATTGCCAATGTGCAAATCATCCAAGGAAGTAACAAGTGGCATATCTAAGTAAAATTTTTTGTCTTTAATTGATACACTGTTATTAAAAATATTCTCTGCTTTTTGAAACTCAATAGAATTTTCTACGGGTATTTCAGGAACCTTTTCACTCAACCAAAAATGTTCCATTATGTTTTCTAGTCTTTCCGAAGAACAAATTGCCATATTTGATACTAAACTACTATTATTACTAACAAAATTATTTAGTTGACCTCCAACAACATATCCAAATAGGGTATTTTGTAAAACTGGACCCTCAAGTAATTTAATGTGACCATCCAATAAAATATTGAAATAAATGTCAGCTCCCAAAAGTAATAATATATCATCAGGCATATTAAATTCATCATTTGAAAGCTTAATACCTTTGGGTAGATTAAAATTGGTTATATTAAAATGTTGTTGGGGCAACTTAGTAGTTATTGAGTTAACCACATTACATTTTACACAAAATTGCACATCTTGCACTGGAGAATGTATAACAAGATTTACATATTTATTAATATTGTTGTTTTTGTTGCCAATTCCAATAATATTAGTGGATTGAGACATTTGCTTTAATGACAACTTTTTAATTAAAGAGGTTGTGATGAATGAGGCTTGACTACCACTGTCTAATAATCCTCGCACAAACAGTTGATTACCCCTTGCATCAAACACCTTAACTTTTACAATAGGTAAAAGAACTTGTGTTGTTGGATTGTTGGCATGAAGAACAACCGTTTGTTTTGAGGTGGTATCACTACTAGTATGCAGCAAAGAATTGTGGCCACCCTTGCAGGTTTTGCATTTAAAACTAAACCTACATCGTCCTTTATGTTCATTAAGGCAAGTCGTACATAGATTACGATCTTCCACAAACTTAACACGATCAAGATCAGTGGCTAATTTAAATTTTGCACAATCATATAATAAGTGTCCAACCCCATCACAATAAACACAACATTTTTTTGTCGTAACCTTGGCAGCTACATTTGTAACCTTATATGCCTTCTTGTAGTTACTACTTTCATTGGAGGACTTATCCCCACTTTCTTCAAGCGCCATAGCACGCTTTTCTAGAAAAATAATAAACTCGTCCATTGTTGGCAAGTTTTGAGTGTCCCTATCAAATTGGAACGCCCTGTTGGTATATTGATCCAACTTTTTGCTTAAAATGCAAATAAGCAACATATCCCATTTTTCAACAGGTTGTTGTAAATTTTTTAAAGCATAAATTTGCTGTTGCACTTCCGAAATAAATAACCTTATAGAGGCCGCAGTACCCCGCTGCATGCTAGCTAGTTCTAAAATGATATTAATGTGGTTACTGATGAGCCGAGCCTTATTGTCATAACGTCTTTTCAGCAACTCGAGAGCTTCTTTATAAGATTCATTTACAAGTGGCAAGTTGACAATAACAGCTAAGGCTTCATCGCATACATATTTCCTTAGGTAAAACAATTTTTGAACATCTGACAATGCATTATTGTCATGGAAAATGGCTGTAAACAAATCTATAAACGAAATATATTTTGTAAAATCTTTGCCAGAAAAAACAGGAATATCAATATTAGGCAACCTAGACGTACTTACATTTGGGCATTTAGACACTTCAGAAACAGTTAAGCTTTTTAATGTCGCATCTAACTTAGATATGATTGCATAGTATTTTTCTTCTAAAGCTTCTATGTTCTCGTCATCATTTGGATCAATCGACAAAATATCCAACTGCAACTTCTCATAGTCTCTCATTGTACTGATCAATTTCTCCCGCCGAGCTTGCAACATCTCTATAGTTGATGAAGTCAAGTTGATAGGATCGTTAACAAAGTTTTGTATTCTGGTCACAGTACTTTTGAGCAGCCGACGTTGTATCAAAAACTTTTTCAAATCTTCAGCCATTTTGTTTTTATGCAAACTTGATCACTTATCGCACAATTAGACGCCACAGAACTGCTTTGCACTTGTAGAACTGCTTATCTTTCGCTTATAATTGACGAAATCAACGAAACTTCCACTTAGTCTGTTTGTTTACGTTGGAACCGCTTGACACTGACAGCCAACTACATTTGACAGATGTGCAGTTGTACCAACCTGACACGACAATTTTTAAAATGGTAGACTGTTGCGGAAGTACGTAGTATTGGTCAGTGCTACCAACCTGACAAAATTTTCGGCTTAATTTTTCTCCGGACACCCTCGTAGATATTTGTTAAAAATGCACTTTTGTTTTCCTCAAATCGCTGGAAATCTTAGTAATCAGACTGTTTTCTTCAGGTTTTCTGCGCTTTGGATGCATGCGCTCATAGGGCGAGAAAGTATAGATTCCTCGTTTAGGCTTGGGGCGCCGCGCAAAACCTTTTCGTCGTACAAACGGAAGACCAGACGACAAAAATCCACAGAATTCACTGAATTTACACTATTAATAGCTCTGAAGGACCAATTCGCATGTATAAGTAAAATGCGATATTTATTGTAACTTATTAAGTTTATTACTTGAGAGCAAACAAAAAGTATCATCACCGTGCAGCGGGAACAAGGGAAGTGGCTGAGTTGCCAGAGGTAACAAATAATCAAGCTGATTGAGTGTGGTCAGCCTACAATGAAAATGTGTAAGCAAAGGGAAACGAATCACAATTCCTCATGTGCAATATTAATTGTACATATATAAATAATTATAATTGTACATTGTACATACTAACACTAACATCGTTCTAAGCAATTATTACTTACTCAATAAGGACCACGGTCCGAAATAAATTATTTGAATTAAATGATTACTATTAACTCTCTACGTTTAATCTATTCTACAATATAATCTATTATATAATGACTATTTCGAACACTGATTGTAATAAATAAATAGGAATATAATACATTGGACGTCGAAATGTTTGTATCTATTTTGTTCTTGTAAGGTATCTATTATATGGGCACATACTATTATTAAATACATACAAATTTGAAACAACAGTAATTAATGAGTACCATTCTGTATATTGTTTGATGTCTGAAACAATTGATATAAGAATATGAAAACTATATAACACAGTGATACAATAAATAAGTTTCTAATTCTATTCCCTATTCTATCAACAAAGGAGTACCTTTGCAAAAGTGTAGGTAATTCTAAATAACATCATTATCATCTTCAGTTCATTTTATGTCCCCACTGCTGGGGCACGAGCCTTCCCTGTGGATGGATGGATAGGGAGAACGGGCCATAAACCACCACGCGGGCCCAGTGCGGTGCGGTGATTATTAACGAATGCTAATGCAGCCAAGGCCAACTGCTTTACGTGCCTTCCGAAACACGGAGGAGCTCGAGATGATACATTTTTGGTCACCCATCCAATGGCCGGCCTTTGCGAAAGTTGCGTCCGGGCGCGTTAACCACTGCGCCATCGAGTCTAAATAATATCGCCATCTAAATAACAAGTGAAGAAAATAATAATAAGTGATTATATTAATAATTGTATGGGCTGATGATAATTATGATATAAATAACAATTTATTTATTAATAAATTGTATTTATATTTATTATATATTAATACGTGAAGCGAAATCTTTGGATCCCTTTTTAAGCAAATTGTGCGGACGGAGGAGTATGATCACGTGATCAACAGCGTCCAGAAATGACAAAGATGACAGTATACTGGACTGCGTTCCGTTATAAATAGTAACCAGTAGGTAATAGCTAACTATAAAGGAACGGCTTCGCAGTATACTAAATTGACGTCACATCTTACAGTGCTCGCAGTATATATCGGAACATACACTAAGTTAAATAAACATTGTTTGATAAATTTTTCAAAAATTTCAAAAATTGAAGAGGAGCGGCCGAAATCTGTCAATGCCAATCCAAACTCACATTCTATCTTTTTTGATTTTTCGTTGCTGGTATACAATCCGTGCAGCCTTAATATAAAGATTACGGACCACTGGACGACCACTAGTATTTTTTACTAGTTGACCCGTCACCCGACAGACATTGTCCTGTCTAAGTTTCAATAAATATGAACCACGAACGCCATCTATTAAACAGTAATAAAAAGTTGCGATTCCAATACAAAATTGCCAATATTTAATTTTTCGATTAGCTGTTTTTTTTTTAAATGTTCAAATAATTTTTAACGCAAATTTTGTTGCGAACAAATTACAAAAACACAAATGTTGAAAAAAATTCCACAAGCAGGATTTGAACCTGCACCCTTCTGACATTCGGAATGTCAGAAGTCATGGAATGTCAGAAGGGTGCAGGTTCAAATCCTGCTCGTGGAAATTTTTTCAACATTTGTGTTCTTTTTTTAGTTTTTCCTTGGATTTTTTTCTAAACCATCCTTGTATTAGACCTAACAAAACAAAATAAAAATTATTCAAATCGGTCAAACAGTTTTTGAGTTTTAGCAAGACTAACGAACAGCAATTGATTTTTATATATAGATTACAGTTTCAAGGTCACGATTTTGTAGCGACAGCTACGACGATGCTACGAAATAGTTTCGTAGCATCGTCGTAGATAATTTTAAATAGATAACTTAGTTATTTTAGGATTGTTTTCAAAGAAATAGTTTAGATAACCATATGTCATCGAAAAAAAGAATAACGATGTTCTTTATCTTATAATAATAATTAATCGCGATTTCATATTCTTAGTAGCAAATAAATTATAATAATTAATCGAGAGATAAAAAAAAATCAATTCAATCCCTTTTCAGTTTATGTTATGATTTGGAAATGATGATACATTACGCGGACTGCTTGAGATACATACGGATATTTCTTAATTTATCTTGGTATATTTTTCAATAATATACATATAATAATTATTGATAATATAAGATTTTATGACTAATACTTAACATACTAATAAATGCTAATACTTAACATTTGTAAAAACTTTGAGATCGTCATCGACAATAAGCGGTGTTGACATAAAATTATGCTCACTCAAACTTTCAAAACAATGCTACAAACATTGATGTTATGGCGACATATTTAGATAAGATGGTTGTAACTAGCCAGGCGGACAAACAAGCCCTACCACCAACCAAACCGAGTACACAAACATGTACCCCTACTGAGCATCGAACCCGGGACCTCTGGGTCTAAACCGGTGGTCTTAGCCACTAGACCACAAATTCGGCTAAATTGCCACATTTCGCTGGTTCAAATCCCAAAGTTAAAAAAAAACCACAAGGCTTTGTTTTTAACATCATCATCATCATTCGCCTATACTAGTCCACTGCTGGGCATAGGCCTCTCCAAGTGCACGCCACCAAGCACGATCCGTGGCTACTCTCATCCAGCTCTTGCCAGCCACCATGCGGAGATCGTCGCTCCACCTAGTCTGAGGGCGTCCTACACTACGTTTGATACGCGATCTCCACTCAAGAACTCGTTTAGCCAAACGGTTATCGGTTGTGAGTTTTTTAAAACTTTCATTTCTCTGAATATGAGCATTGACAATATATATTTTTGTTACAGGTTTGTGTTTATCCCAAACAACGCCCGAATGGAGTCACAGAGGTTCGTACGCACTTTACAGGAATCAATATTAGTCGTACCTATCTATGCAAAAGCATTGACGGCAAAAAATAAAGACGGTTAGAAAAATCGCAATAACTCTTTCTTAAGGTTGTTTCCTGTCCAAGAATGTTTTCTGAAAATGCTTTTAGTTTTAAATATAATTTTAGAACAATTTCTTAAAAGGATGGTTCATCACCATCTCATTTTATGTCCCTGCTGGGGCACGAGCCTTACCTATGGATGTGTAGGGAGAACGGGCCATAGACCACCACGTGGGGCCAGTGAAGATTGTAATATATTTTACACAAAATATCCGTGCTTCAAAAGACACAATAATATTGATCCGTTGGTTGGTCCCAGTGGTTAGGACACAAGACCCCGCAAAGGGGTAGCTAAACGTCACGCTCACATTATTATTTTTATATTTAAACATATGAATTAAAATTAAAAAAAGTTTAAATGTTTAATAAACGCGAGTATAAAGTCTTTTATCCCTTTAACTTCAGAAAATAATTTGTTACTTTAAAACTTTAATCCATAATCATAACTCATTAGTGCTCACACTGACTTAATTACTGTAAAGACATTTAATTAAACAGAATGATATGTAATTACTGTACTTGAAAAAACAAGTTTAAAAAAAATTCAACCATGGCCCTGCAACAAGGCCTTTCGATGGTCTTCGAGTAGGCTAAATTCACATTGTCATTTCATTTTGATAACGAGACTAATTAAGCCTTATCAGTTACAAAATCAAATTATAAACGCCGCTGATGCAATGCAGAGTTATTGTAACTTATTCCAAGTGAAGTGTGTTCTATTGTATGGTACACAGTGGTATGGTAGTTCGATATTTAATACGTTAAATACAATAAATTTTATACGTCTTTTTACGTCTTTCGTCGGGTTCTTTGCGCGTTTATTTGCAATTCGATCACGTTAACAATAACGAAAATGTGTATGTTATTGAAGCAGCATCGCCTCTATAAGAAAGAGAGTTAAAATTTCGGAAAAATAATTTAATTTTTTGTTATCGTGATCTAATTATGAATAAAACTCTTCTCTCGGCTCCTCTAAATTCCGGAAATAGTCAATCAATTGTAGGTACGCTGGTTAAAAGGTCAAATAAGATAGTTTGTTGTTAAAGTCAAAGTCAAATCTTCGATTCAACATAGTTAAGCCTTTACAGGCACTAAATGACGTCAAAACTACAAAAAATCCAAATAATAGTAAAAGTGACAAACTTTGCTTAAACTAAACTTTACGTACTACTAACACTAAACTAAACTTACTTACTAACGTATCTATCACCAGTTCAGATTTCGGGAGAACTTTCGACCGATAAGAGCTGACAGGAAACTCAGGAAGCTTTTTCTTTTCTTCACCAAAGTTCCTCAATTCCACAGATGAGTCTGCTTGGCCTGCCCAATGCCGAGAAGGGAAAGAACAGTCGCCCATCGACATCGTGACGTGGAAGACACGCCCCGACCTGCAGGAGGCGCACATCCGCGGCCCGCTACTGTACCGAGGGTACGATGACGTCACGGTCACCGCCAAGAACACCGGCTATAAGGGTAAGCTGTAGAGCAGGGATTACCAAAGTGGTCCATATCGATCCCTTGGGGTCAAAATCGGTTTCCCAGGGGTCGACGATAAACGAAAACTGATTTTAGAGGTCAACGAGGTCTAAAAATCGACTCCTATCAATTAATACAAGTTCCTATTGAAACGTTCAAGATACTGTATAAGTTGTGTTACGTGTACCAACTTGTTATAAGAATGACTATATAATAGTTTAGTAACCAAGTAGTTAACCAAGACTTTCAGGGTACGAAACTGAACTTTAAATTATAAAGTTACTTCACAATCCAAATAAGTTTTATAATTAAAATATACAAAATACCTACTTGGTTTACCATTTTTTTTATTGTTTCAGATATAGATTTCATATCTAATATTTCCAAAAACAACAATAGTGACATCATTGATATGTGTACGAGTATTCATTGATTACGGAAGTCTTCATTATTTTTATAGTATTCGTACCTTATCTGTAAAAAATAGTTATGATATTGTATATTATGGCTAATAGAGCTATATAAGTTAAGTCTATCGCACTGCCTATACTGATTAGTAGGTTGTAGACGATAATTTACTGATTGGATTACTGATAAAGATTAACATTAATAAAAGAAACAACAAATTCGCAATGGCTATTGAAAAAATATTACGAATAATTAGTAATTTTTCTTTTAACATTTTTTTAACACAACCCTTCAATTTTTTACTCTGTAACCACCTTCGATCCACCGATTAATATGGTTACTGTTAGGTAAGTATTTCCCCAGGGTGGCAATTTAGTGCCAGAACTATTCCTTTTCTACAACTTCTTTAATGTAGTATTATGTTGCGTTCTCTATTGACTTAACGTTTGTTGTAGTGCGTTGGGCCGTGGTTGCGGGTACTCCAGCCCCCGCGCTGTCGGGAGGACCACTACGCGGGAACTACACCCTTGCTGAAGTCCATTTCCATTGGCTATCGGAACACGCCATCAATGGCATCAAGTAAGAACGCGTTTTAAAAACTGCCTAGGTTTTAAATTTTAGCAAAAATACAAGTCTCCTTTCTTTTCGACTGAATTGTTCAATGTATTTTTATTGTTTTGAATTTTGCATTGACAATGTTATGACATAGTTACAAGATAAAATTTTACTAAAAAAAAACCAGCTTCTGGAAGCTTGAGTGGAAAACATGTTACATATAACCGAATAGCCAAAACATAACCAATTAGAACAAGATACCATAACAGCAATGCTTAAGAAAAGGATTTCGGGTTGAGTTCACTTCCACCTTCAAACTTATCGTCATTTGCCATCAGCTGCGATTAAGGAACAGTTAGATCTGCCCGCTGCAGAAAAAAAAGGTATTGTTAGACTCTTGTTAGGACCTAAGCGTGAAATGATGAGACGTCTTTGTATTGAATCTGCTCGTTATTTTTTAGATATCCGCTAGAGATCCACTTGGTGCACTTTAAGTTCGGCCTCACCATGGCGGAGGCTTTATCCCGTTCTGATGGAGTCGCTGTGATCGGGATCTTAGCTAAGGTATGAAAAACTATTGCATTATCGAAAACACAAATGTTGAAAAAATTTCCACGAGCAGGATTTTTTCAACATTTGTGTTTTTGTAATTTGTTCGCAACAACATTTGCGTTAAAAATTATCTGAACATTTAATTGCATTATCGTTTAAACTTTGTATATACATCATATGAGGAAGAGAGAGGGGCCGAGACAGATGAGAGAGAGATGTGAGGACCGTGCTTAATGGCATGCATTAGGAACAGTCTTACATTAAAATTTAAAAACGAATAATCATATTTACTAACAGGTTCTGCAGTTTTAGGATATCAGACTACTTACTGTAGTCTGTTATTATTTTTTTCTTTACATTTTCCAATAATATCATAGAAGAAAAAGTATGTATGTTTGTTCTTCATTAAGGCTAAAACGGCTTGAAGGATTTGGAAGAAGTTTTCTACACATTGTAGATATTTAAAACAAAGCACTGTAAACAGGTGGGCACTCCACACAGCAGCACAGTTCTGGACGAGCTCATCCCAGCTATCCCATTCATCAGAGACAAATCCAGTGGCGAGACTCGGCAGTTCAATATAAATATCACGTAAGTGACAAATTTTACCTGTTTTTCTAATAATTTAACTTTCCTCCCGCGAACGCTTTTATTGTGAAACAAGTTCTGTACCGTAGTCGTCTTAAGAGACTGTGTACAGCAGTAGAAGTTGGGCTGGGTAGAAGAGTCGCAATCGCAACGCCTGCCCCGCAACTCGCGGCCGCGTTTTCGGTTTGCAGACCCCCAGGTGTTAGTGGGTAGCCCCCTCCATCTCACCCCCCAGTACGCACATGTCCTGCCGGGTGAGGAAAGACGAACAGGAAAGCCCTACATAACTTGGGTCCTTTCTAGGCCCTCGTACCCGTTAAGCATTGACCTGGGTCAAAAAAAGAAGAAAAAAATTACAGCACGGGGTTTTCAGCGAAGGAGAAAATAGCTGATTCTTACAGATTTGATAATATATGGGGATACCGTACCTCATGTAAAAACAACTGTATCTGAAATCTCTTTCCATCAGGCGGGCCGTTTTAACCTTTTTGGTGTTTACAGCGTTATAGAAGGTGAGAAACTTGTAGCACAATATAAAGAGACCAACAGAAGGTAAGCTAAATACACACCATCCTTAGAAGATGACGGTGACGATGAAAAAGAAAGGTCACAGACTCCAATGCGTAAGAAACAAAGGCGGAAATAAAAATGTCTTTATCTTAGTGATAAAGACATGTTTATTTAACAAAACGCCTAAGGAAGGGCCCAGCCCCATTGAGGCACACTCTGGCAATGACCTTTAGCATTTGATCACGCTTCACTAAGAAAGAATAATGGGACTGCACACAATTCGGGATTCATTCAGCTGCATTCCGTTGAAATGCAGTATCTGTATATTTTAACAGTGAAATAGGCAATCAATCAATAAAAATGGCCGAACCGGCCCACCCACCTCCGTCACTTATAAATTATTATCATCTCATCTTCATATGTCCTTGCCAATAATTTAATGTTTAATTACATGTAGAATTTGTAAAGAATCCCCAAAAGGATGAAAGTTCAAGAACTTTATGCGTATGTTAATTTTTAACTGCCGACAGTAAAATTGCATGTGAAATATGATCAATATTTTGAAAAAATTACTAGGTACAAGTTTATGGGTAGAAATCATACGATAAATGTGTACAAAATCATGTTTGCTCTGGTCGTACTATGTCCAGTAACTCATCATCATCATCATGAGCTCATTTTATGTCCCCACTGCTGGGGCACGAGCCTTCCCTATGGATGGATAGGGAGAACGGGCCATAAACCACCACGCGGGCCCAGTGCGGATTGGTGGTTGTTAAAGACTGCTAATGCAGCCGGGACCAACGGCTTTACGTGCCTTCCGAAACACGGAGGAGCTCGAGATACATTTTGGTCACCCATCCGATGACCGGCCTTTGCGAAAGTTGCTTAACCTCAGCACTCGCAGACCGGGCGCGTTAACCACTGCGCCATCAAGCTCCTCCTGTCCAGTAACTACGGAAATAAAAATATTAGTAAGAGGGTTTAATATATACTAAATTAATTTTAACAAAACACTTTTTAGAATGTTCTGGTAAGTATTAATAAATAATTAGAATAAGATGTTATATGCGCACCGAATTATATAAATTATTTAAAAAAAATACCGCTTCATTTCCTGTACTAGTCTTATGCGCTGTTGTGGACGTACAGTTGCTATCAGCATTTCCTGATTCATTGGGAGGTGGGGAAATCAGCGTGAGCGCTTTGTTCGTTTATGCTGCAATTGCGATTAACGCATTGCTTTCGACATCCGAAGATTTAACATACAAAAACGATGCGTCAACGAATGCATTCAACCGAATAACCAAAGCGTTTTCATCACCCACTAAAACAATTGCTGTGTACTACAGTAGTATACTGCTAAAATATACTGTCTCAGACGCTTCGCGGATATCTCTTAGACAAATCTAGCGCTTTCAATCCCATCAGTCGTTCCTTTCACGTCTGGTGGTGGAGACAAGCGCTCTCTATCTGGCCCTGTTACCCTTAATCTGAATGGACTCGTGTAGCCGCTTCTTTTGAGCTTATTCGACCGATTATGTGAACTAAAAAGGTTGTCTACCCGCAGGAAGATGTTCAGTCCTCGGCCGCAGGAGTACTACACGTACCACGGCTCGCTGACCACTCCGCAGTGTCCCGAGGTCGTCACCTGGATCGTCATGGACAAACCCACGCTCGTGTCGCATGAAAATGTATGTATCTACTTCTAATACACCTCCTAAGCCAGCCTCTTGAAACGCATTACCTTCGCTTGATGTCTCAGCACACTTTTGACACCTTAAAACGTAAATGTACACCTTATTTTCTTTGTACTCGTATATCATATCCAAACCAAACTAGCTTCTTAGCTTCTTAAATCACGATAAAGTTGCAGGTGGTCATTAGTAAATATAGGTACATGGTAAGGAGTTATTCATAATTTCTTAATGAGGAAGGAACATAGTTTAACTAACCTTCCTCACCAGCCATTCTAGGTTGGTTAAGTTTTCAATTATATGTTAGATAGGAGCCACAAATGCATTTCTATCAGTATTATTATCCTGACTTCGAGTCTTTGGGAAATAGCAAAGCGGTGAAAATAAAAAAAACTTGTATCTGACAGATCTCTCTAATTACTCATGATGGTTTCCAAAGTCGTGTTACAATAGCCCATTCTAATAGCCTTTCTTTCTTTTCAACAGTACAAGAATCTCACAAGTGTCGAATTGAACGACGGCGTCAACAACGACAGGTCAGTCCAGGCCCAGGGTTCAAGATTGGTCTACCATTCGAGGGGATTGACGTCCTGCTCGCACGCCATTTATCCCTCTAACTTCGGAGCCATGGCCGCACTGATGAGCTGTTTCGCCACCAAAGTATCATCGACTGTACTCGGAGGCATGTGTTCTCTCGTCAACCTGAAAAAAAGACTGTTTGGAAAGACAATTAAGGACTGTGGAAACTAAATGTTGTGGAAGAAACAGTTTGAATTGTTCAAAGTTTTGGCATTTTGCTTGCATGCCATTTTGTCTTTTTAGTTTTCTTCGATGCTCTCTTTGTAACCTCGCGCCTTTTTGGATGCTTGGAAATAACAATTTGGACTACGAATAATAGATATACAGTTCCAATTCTATACCAATGAGAAGTTAGTTCTAAATACTGTAAGGCGATTTCTGTTGTAAAGAATGCAATGAAATATATGAGAACAATGAAAACACTAAAATTTTGATAAACGTCACATATCGTTGAGAAAAATGTAAGTGTTTTGCTGCTGTAATTGAAGATGTGATTATAAGTTTTGGCTCATTATGAATTAAGTTTAAGTTTATTCCGATAGTGAGAGCTAAGCATTACCTAGATGGTTGAACTTCCATTTTCAGCCTAATCATCACGCATCAGAAAGTGATATGTAGGATAAAAATCATTGTTTTTAGTTAACTAGTGATTACTGATCTCTTTACGATTCTAATTCCTTATCTTACTATTTCAGTTAGTAAGAGTTAAGATTGAGAGAATTGTATGTTACCCCTACTTAAATTAGTATTGGGGTTGATATTTGGATGATGTTTTTAAGTTATCTTTGATAAAGACTAACATTATGTAGAAAAGTCGTAATAGGACATCGAACTTTAGTATTATTTACGACTAACCTGCATATAGGCGATAAACTATCCATGCTAAAATTCAAAAGTGTTTTATATATTAACATTTATACCTACATGAGTACACAAGAATATCACTATGCCACTATTGGATCTAAGGCGGGGAGAAGAAATGACAAGAACCTCAATAAGGGCTTTTCTTTTCTTTCTTTCTGTTATAGCGTCAGGGGTTGGAAAGAATCCCTTAGAAAAACACGTCTCACGGACAATATTGACGCTTTTAACACCGTAGAAAGTTAAAAAAAATTTGGACGATTCAAAATCACTTACCTTAAATTTATTTGAATCAAAAAAATTGACTTTGACTTTGAATTTATAGCTTTTTTTCAAATTTCAAAATCATTTATTCAGTTTAGACTACAAATAGCTTTTATGTACGTCATTATGCCATTGCATCGGTTCGTAAGTCTGAGAAGAACCGGCAAGAAACTCGGCAAGTGTCAAGCTCTTTTCTCCTTTACAGCGCAACGTCAAAAATATTAGAAAATGCCCTATCATAAAAGGACACTTTCCATCAAGAATAAACACACAAAAAATAAAGGACAATCACAACACACAAAAAACAACAAAATAAAAAAATATCTAAGTTTGCAAAAATTACAATCCGACAGGAGCCATTGATCGTCATTTTTTTCCTTTAATCATTAAAGTAAGGGTCAAGGGGCAACTGATTTTAGACTTTAAGGACGATTGAATACATACTACTTTCTTCTTAGCAGTCATCCAGTAAACGTTCAATGAAATTCTATATTAATATGTTTTGGTGACGAAAACTTCTGTCGAAACTGACATAATACCTACACCTCGGATAACGTGATTGGTGCCGACTCCGAGGCTTTAGACTTGTCTTTACCATCATCATCAGCTCATTTTTACGTCCCTACTGCTGGAGCACGAGCCATCTCTATGGTTGGATATGAAGAACGGGCCGTAAGCCACCACGCTGGCCCAGAACGGCATTACGTACCTTCCGAAGCACAGAGGAACTCGAAATAATACATTTTTGATCACCCATCCGAAAGTTGCTTAACCGTAGCACTCGCAGACCGGGCGCGTTAACCACTGCGCCATCGAGCTCCTTATTGCATTGTGCATCTGTTACAGTATCATCATCATCAGCTCATTTATGTCCCCACTGCTGGGGCACGAGCCTCCCCTATGGATGGATAGGGAGAACGGGCCATGAACCACCACGCGGGCCCAGTGCGAATTGGTGGTTGTTAACGACTGCTAATGCAGCCGGGACCAACGGCTTAACGTGCCTTTCTAAGCACGGAGGAGCTCGAGATGATAAATTTTTGGTCACCCATCCGATGACCGGCCTTTGCGAAAGTTGCTTTGCTGTCATAGTATGTTCAGTATTTTTTCTGGATCTCTGAAATGTGACATTGGAAAGTATTTTTGTGCCTTAATTTATTTCTATCGGTCTGTTTCCTCATTTAGGTCATTAGCTTAATTGGTGTGTAACCTTCACTGTCAGTGATTATCTATGTTTAATAAAACTATTTCTTTGTAACAACCAAGTACAATTGGTAACACCAAAAAATAGTGTGTACTAGTCATAAGTGCCTGTCGTTTCTATTACTGTAAGGAAATAGTTGTAAATTATAATTATAAAGTCTTACAATTATTCCGTGTTTTGTCTCTTTTACTCTAATTTGAAATGACGTTTACATGACAGGAACAAAACACGGAATAACTTTTCGGAGCTTAATCTTTGTTTATTTGTAAGGCACTATCTAGATGTAAGTTTATCTAAATGTTTAATTTAATATTTATCATGTATTGTGTTTTTATTTAAAACTCTTTTTATTGTTAAATAGTTTCTAACAATTAGACGACCTTTTTTATGTAGTATGTATACATATAAACAGACTTTAAAAAATGGGGGAGGTTCTCAATTCGTCTGTATATATTTTGTATCGAAAATAAAATAAGATAAAATAATTATATTACAATGTGTGACATCCATTGAAAAAGCTTACAGACATACTTGTTTTTTTTTATTTCTTGTTATTGTAACAGCCATTGTAAATATCTTAATTAAAATAAAACTTTGAGTGATATGTTTCTTATTATTTTACACACCAACCTACCACGAACTGTCAAATTTAATAGAATTTGAACTTTATGTTCATGACATATGGTTGAATATTTTGCTATCTTATCTCTAGCTGCCGGAACACAACAGCGCTACAAACATTGATGATGGCATAATTAATTAGTAACTTACTATCGTGTTATGTGCACGTTTAAACAAAGTGTTCACTTTAAAAATCTCGTTACGTTTCAGTTATTTATTATTTGCGGCAGCCCTGTTCGACCAAGCGTAGGTAAAAACGCTTTGACTCCGAACCGGCCTTCTATACCTATTTATTTTGTGCCCCAGGTCCGCGCGACCACAGCGCCCGCTGCATACCACGCGAGGGTCATAAGGCTGAGAACTCCATTTTATCCTGCAAGGACAATCATCATCATCATCAGCTCATTTTATGTCCCCACTGCTGGGGCACGAGCCTTCCCTATGGATAGGGAGAACGGGCCATAAACCCCCACGCGGGTCCAATGCGGTTTGGTGGTTGTTAACGACAGCTCATGCAGCCGGGACCAATGGCTTTACGTGCCTTCCGAAGCACAGAGGAGCTCGAGATGATACATTTTTGGTCACCCATCCAATGACCGGCCTTTGCGAAAATGCTTTACCTCAGCACTCGCAGACCGGGCGCGCTACTGCGCCATCGAGCTCCTGTAGACGCTCCTGTAGAAGGACAATGTAAGAATCCTATTTGTGGATTTTACCTCGCACACCGCTTAGCTACCTCGCACATCTCTGGTGGAAACGCAGCCTTAAATCTGGTTTTTCTTATTATTTTAACTACGATGCCGATGTTCTTCTTGTACACACGCCTGCACAGATTACCACAAACTGTTCAAATATTTTTTTAACGCAAATTTTGTTGCGAACAAATTATAAAAACACAAATGTTGAAAAAATTTCCACGAGCAGGATTTGAACCTGCACCCTTCTGACATTCCGGGTCAGGTGCTCCTCCAATTGAGCTATCGTGGTTCTAACCAGCCCGCCGAAATTATTCAACACTTTTTACTTTGAAAGCCAAAGGCGCCCATTCAATGTCAACAACTACCGTCACTAACATCCGATCATAATATTTTTACAAATATTAAAGATCAGTTAAGAAGTAAGCAAGCTATTTATAAATTTTCAAATAATTTTTTAACGCAAATTATTTGAACCCCGGAATCTCAGAAGGGTGCAGGTTCAAATCCTGCTCGTGGAAATTTTTTCAACATTTGTGTTTTTACCACAAACTGTTAAATTTTCTCAATAGACTTTAAACTTTATGACTAAGTTATATGGTTGAAATGTATTGAAGATATTTGATGCGTCTGTACCAGAGTGAACGAAAGTGCGGTAACAGTGCCGTGACCTTGAATCGACGTACCGAGCTGTACCTACCGACTAGGGTTGAGCCAAACATAGTTAATTTGTTATTGTCTGTACTTCACACCTGTGAAGTACAGACAATAATTACCCTTATAACATACAAGTGAAAAATATATAAATGCTGAACTTTGCTTTATACAACTTTTGTTAATAATCAGAAATAATCATTGTAAATATTAAAAATTAAATATTAGGGCGACACACTGAAAAAATGCACCTACATACTTTCGTCGAATAGTTTAAGACTAGAATATTCTACTATTTCTCTAATTGAGTCATATGACTAACGAACCTGAAATGTTGACATAGGTAAATTCATGTCTTTATCTTGAATTTGCTAGCTCATATACATGATTGTATAATTTTGACTCCATCATAATTATTTTTGAGAACCACAAAAATATCACTATTGTTAAAATTACAACAACATTTCTTAATTTATATGCTTGGAAACCACTCAAATACATTGATAACATCAATATTCGTAATTTAGTAGCTGCATATTTTGATAACTGAAAGCAATATTTTTTTTAAATAGGTTTAGATTCTGTTAATTTGCGGCTAAATTGTCGCAGGCGCTACGTATTTTCGACCTTATGACAGTGCCAGTAAGGAAAAGCCTTATATAAAGTTAATGCCTTCCCGACCCAGCCTGGAATCGAATCTGGGTCTTCCGGATTGCATATTACGAGACGATATATAATTCCACTAGTGAAGCCTAAATAGCTTTAAATGAAAAATAATTGGATAGATTACAACGACATGTAACAAAATGCCACAAAAATTCTCTCTCTCTCTTTTATACAGGTCGACTTTTTTATCACCATCCAAACCTTCTGAGATGACTCCCGTGATACAAACGAACAACTTTTATTATTGGACCAACTTCCTAACTCGAAAAAAAAATCAGCTGTTCCATACAAAACATCAATATTCATTCGACCAAAATGTATGGAACAGCTGTTTTTTTTTCAAGTTAGGGAGTTGGTCCAATAGAAAGAGTTGTTCGTTTGTTTCACGGAAGTTATCTCAGAAGGTTTAGATTAGATGGTGATAAAAAAGTCAACCTGTATTTTGTGTTTATTTGGAATGGAAAGTATATTTTTGACGCTGTAAGGGAGAAAAGAGCTTGACATTAACTGAGTTTCTTGCTGGTTCTTCTCAGAACAAGGTCTATCCCGCCCAGAGTAGACTTACGAACCGATGGCATAGTGACATTCACAAGAGCTACTTGTAGCCTAAACTGAATAAATGATTTTGAATTTTGAATTTTAATGTTATGTCATTTCTTTCATTGCGTTAATTTCGTTAATTTTGTTCATTCCTTTCATTTCATAGTTAACAAAAAAGTTTGCTTCTCCAAGCTTAGGTGGACATGTAGTTTAAGCAGTTAACTAATTGGTACCGGTTGTTGTCTTAGGATTTAGCTTTGTTAAAACTCATCAACCCTAATATTAAGTTCTTGCCCGTTGGTCGACATTCGACCATAATTGACAAGATATACAATACTAGCTGACCGGCGGACTTCGTACCGCTTTGACAGTTTCCATGACAATAAAACAAACAAAACGTTGACAGTTTCCATGACAACAAAACAAACAAATCATTCGTCCGCTTAAGATCACCCGTATTCCATGATGGACCCCTATAGCTGCGCCACCTACCGAGTCCAATTGTAAATCTAAACCATTCTCGAATCCATATGAACACACACAGAAAATTTCATCCAAATCGGTCCAGCCGTTTAGAAGGAGTTCAAGAACATACACACGCACAGAAGATTTTTATATATAAAGATTTTTCATTCAAACATGTAATTTATATAGAATAATTAATGTAATTGGTGATATAACCGTGTCAATTAATTAAATAAATGTTCTAATTTTTTGGTGTAAATACAGTGAACTCCTTATCATTAGCAATTGGTTATTTATGAACTGGTTATTTCATATCTTTCAGTGTACAAAGTACGTTTAAAGATACACCCAGATACCCTAAATGCATTTCCTTAGGAACCGTTGCAAATTAGTGCAAAATGTTAATCTTCCAATTAAAACATGTATACGAGTGAAAACCAGTTTTTATAATCCGACACATTGTTTATCTATATTGTGCGTAAATACGTATGCAGTGATAAAACATAAATTTATTACAACAAAGTTGTTAAATAATCATTTATCATATCGGACGTTTATTTTTTATTTATTTTATTTAAACTTTTGCAACACAGCTATTACATGGCGGACTTAATGCCTGAGGCATTCTCTACCAGTCAACCATAGGGTGGTGCAGAGATAACATTGGCAGGTGCAATTTATTTGTACTCTAAATGAATTAAGTGAAAGTAAGTATATAATACATGCATAAATATTATTTATACATAAACATATAATAATGTGTATTGTAAATACATAAACTACAATAAATAAACATACATAAAATACATAATTCTATATAATAGGAAGTTATTGAGATGATTCTGCCACGATTCTATCAAACAAGAGCTCGCGGACTTTCTTTTTAAAAGCGTCACGACTCGTTGTAATGACTGAAAAGACCCTAGGTCTGACTGAAGTAGTAACCATGTACTAATAAAATAAAACTGTTCAATATACTGTTGAGCTTGTATAATAAAAACTTTGGTCTTCTTATATAGTACGTACGCACCAAAACACTTATAGCACGATTCAGAAAATCGCCGAATTTAATCGCCGAAGTTAATTGCCGAATTTCATCCAAATCCATTCAGTAGTTTTTAAGTGAAAGAGTAACAAACATCAACTTTGACAGTTTCCATTAATTCCCGTGGGAATATCGGGATAAAAACTATCCTATGTGTTAATCCAGGTTATAAACTATCTGTATGCCAAATTTCATCTTAATCCATTTAGTAGTTTTTACGTGAAAGAGTAACAAAAATCCATCCATCCATACATACAAACTTTCGCGTTTATAATATTAGGAGGATGTCTGTACTTTGTTTAGAAAGTCCGCTGCAATAAGGCACAGTGATAGTTTGAAAACTTCAGCTTAAAAAATCACTGTTTCTATGTTGTATGTATGATCTATTACTGTTATTTAAGATGGTGCGACGCAATAAGTTGGTTAAGGAGAGGTTATAATGGCACTGAGCAATTTCAGCTTCACCGGGCTTTTTTGGGGGCGGCGAGAAACTTAAAGGGTTCCTCAAGCCGTGTGAAACGAATCACCGTGCGTCAGAGGTTTTCTAGAGGGAACAGCATCACGCACTAGGTTTTCGTCGTGTCCCCATTCCCTACTCGATTCTCCGAGGGTTCCGGATCGGATCGGTAAAAAACACTTGTTCCGAGAAACAAACAAAATAACCGCATCTTTGGTCCAGTGGTTAAGAGTAAAACCAGAGGTCCCGGGTTCGATTCCCAGTGGGGAGTACCTACATAAATGTGTTCTCGGTTTGATTGGTGTACAAGCTGCTATTTGTCTGCCTGGCTAGCTATTACCATCTTATCTAAATATGTCGCCATAACATCAATGTTTGTAGCGTTATTGTGTTCCGGCAGCTAGAGATAAGATAGCCAGTGCTTTAGCTGTCGAGATCCCAAGTGAAGTGCGTTTCTACCATTGGCCTTATCATCACTTCACATCAGGTGAGATGAAGGGACTGCGCTTACCCGCAAGATATAACAAAAAAATAAAGGACAGTTGTGTGAGCGACGACATATATATGTGTTGCAAAAGAAATCGGTTTCCTTGTAAGATTAATCATGTGTCATGTATTAACATTGAACGTAAGTGTGACTGGAAGGATATTCCAATCAAACAGTCGTTACAGTACTTGGCCAGATCAAATCAGTGCGCCTAGACTGCGGCCGGACGTCTATTGTGCAGGGTGGGACTCGCCTATTCTGTGAGGACGTGTCTGTCTGTATGACGCGACCGTGACACCTAGCGTAAATAACGCAATGTAGCTCAACGTACGGTGGATAGTGACCGGCAGGTTTATTACCGAAAAGAGCAACCAGTTGTTAATTGTACAATGAGGGCTATCGCGTATGAATTCGCCGCTAGGGGCGCTTTTGACCGTGAGGTCTCCGAAATGTCAAAAACAGTGTAAAATTGTATTACATCAGGCTTTTCTTTAAGGCGAAGGGTAAGGCACACTAGCGCCGCTAATGGATTTAATGTAATAACTGCTAAACTGGATATTTTTTCAGACATTGCGGACCTTCCGACACTAGGCAAACACCAAAAGTGGCCATTGTTTGTGAATAAATGCGATAGCCCGTTTTGTGAATAAACCACGCAACAAAAAGAAGTGCACAATTATTAAATAAATACTATGGATGCTTTCCTGTTATTGGACGGTACGCAATGTTTAAAAAAAGATCCGGTTCGTTAGTAATTGTCAAATTATCAATTGGTGGCGCTAGTGTGCCTTCTTACCCTTCGCCTTAAGATTTACAATTCGAAACATGTTTTCTTTGCTTTTCTATTTTTTTTTTTTTTTTATAAAAGAAGGAGGCAAACGAGCAGGCGGGTCACCTGATGGAAAGTAATCACCGCCGCCCATGGACACCTGCAAAACCAGAGGAATCGCAGACGCGTTGCCGGCCTTTAAGGAAGGAATAGGCTCGTTTCTTGAAGATTCCGAGGTCGTAACGGTCCGGAAATACCGCCGTTGAGAGCTGGTTCCACAACACTGTAGTACGAGGCAAGAAATTTCGCGAAAAACGCACAGTAGTAGACCGCCATCCATCAAGGTGATGTGGATGGAATGACAGTCGATTGCGTGTAGTGCGGTGAAGGAAAGCAGCGGTAGGGATCAAGCCGAACAATTCCTCTGAACACTCCCCATGATATATGCGGTACAATATACAGAGAGACGCAACGTCTCTCCGAAGAGATAGTGGATCGAGCCGACCTGAAATAACCATGTCGTCGACAATTCGAGCAGCTCTGCGTTGAATACGGTCAAATGGAAGGAGTTGGTACTGGGGTGCTCCAGCCCAAAGATGGGAGCAGTATTCCATATGTGGCCTGACCTGTGCTTTGTACAGTTGTAAGCGGTGGGCCGGCGTGAAATACTGACTCGCTCTGTTAAGCACACCCAGTTTTTTCGAAGCTAATTTAGCTTTACCTTCCAAATGACCCCGAAACTGAACGTCACTCGAAATATCGACGCCAAGGATTCCAATAGTCGGGTTGGTATCAAGGGGAGCTCCCTCAAAGTTCAGAGGTACGACGAAGGGATGTTTTTTTGCGGTAAATGCGCAAACTTGTGTTTTGGTGGGGTTAAAGTGGACGAGGTTGCGTCGGCCCCAATTCGAGACATGACTTAACATGTTCTCGGTGTCAGTCACAAGTTTATTCCGGCTCTCGATGACGCTTTCCAGAGAAATATTAGCTCGTCCGGTGTAGAGCGTGTCCCCAGTACTGTCGTCCGCATAGCAATGAATGCTGTTGTTATGCAACATGTCATTGATGTGCAGAAGAAACAGAGTAGGGGACAACACACACCCCTGCGGGACTCCAGCATTCACGGGTTTCATGTCAGAGCACGAACCGTCGACTACGACCTTGATGCTACGCCCAGAAAGAAAGCTGGCGACCCACGAACACAATTTCTCAGGAAGCCCGTATGATGGAAGTTTAGCGAGAAGAGCCCTGTGCCATACCCTGTCGAAGGCTTTCGCTATGTCCAAGCTAACTGCCAGTGCCTCCCCTTTCCTCTCGATTGCCTCCGCCCATCGGTGAGTGAGGTACACTAAAAGATCACCAGCCGAACGACCGCGGCGAAAACCATACTGGCGATCGCTTAGTAGCTGGTTCTCTTCTAGGTACCTCAAGAGCTGGCAGTTTGTAATGGACTCCATTACTTTGGAGAGCAAAGAGGTGATGGCTATAGGCCTGTAGTTGGACGGATCCGAGCGATCGCCTTTTTTGGGAATCGGGTGGACAAGGGCTGTCTTCCAAGAACTCGGGACAACGCCAGTAGTGTAGGAAAGCCGGAAGAGGCGCGTTAGAACCGGCGCCAACTCAGGAGCACACGTCCGAAGCACAATGGGAGGGACTGCATCAGGCCCACTCGACTTATGGATGTCAAGGGAAAAAAGAGCCTTACGAACTGACCTTTGCAGGAACCGAACGTTTGGCATAGAACTAGCGCAATGCGGTATGGTTGGTGGCGACTTTTCCCCATCGTCCAAGGTCGAATTTGACGCAAAAAGAGTGCCCAAGAGATCGGCTTTCTCCTTTGCAGTATGAGCCAGACAGTCATCGGTCTTGTGCAATGGTGGTAGGGACGGCTGACAAAAATTCCCTAAAATAGCTTTGGCGAGAGACCAGAACGCACGCGTACCGGAAGGAAGACGCACTAGCCTCTCGCCAATTCTACCTATGAATGATGACTTCGCCTTGGCAATATCCTTCTTAAAGGACCTGGCGGCAAAGTTGTACCTCTTTCTGAGCACGCTGGTGTTTGGATCCTTTGATGACACCGCATTAGCCCAGGCTTGGTAATGCTGTCGCTTTCGGCGAGACGCCATTTTGCAGCAGCGACCAAACCAGGGTTGGGACCTGCCGCCAATGGGAACCACAGAGTTTGGAATGAAAAGTTCCATTCCCTGCAGTATCACATCAACGACAGAGTCTGACAAATTGGCAGTGAATAAAGAGCATTTTACTGAGACATCTTTATTTGAATTTTCAATGTCTATTTCTTCAAATGTTTCTTCAAAAAATGTCGCCATAACATCAATGTTTGTAGCATTGTTGTGTTCCAGCAGCTAGAGATAAGATAGCCAGTGCCTCACCAGTTGAGGATCCCGGGTGAAGTGCACTTCCACCAAATGGCCTTATCATCACTTAACATCAGGTGAGATCAAGACATTGTACTTACCCGTAAATATAAAAAAAAAACTGGAAATAAAAAAAAATTGTTCATTTGTCACAATAAAATACTCTTAGAAACACTATTACTATTAAGAGACACGGTTTATGCCGACAAAAGCTGCTGTGGTAGATGTGTATGAAGGAAATTTTCCATTTACTTACAAAATGTTGTTCACATTGATTTGCCTCTGTATTTGAAGCAAGTGTTGTAGTTTCTCGTTTCTTTTGGCGTTGATGAGCTCTCTCGGCACGTTTTCGTTTAATTTCCTTTCTCTCTTCACTTTCATGGTTCCAGGAAAATCCACTAAACACCGCTTTTGGTTTTAGTTTTTTTTTTTTATATATTGACACGTCATAGTGACCACATCCTGCCTGATGGTAAGCAGCCGATGCAGTCCAAAATAATGAGAGCGCTCCTCACCGTGGAACACGCACGTTAACAAGCGCACCCATTCATGACGGCCTGCATAAATGCCGTTTCACGCCCCGCTTAAAAGACCCGGGACTATAGAAGCTGGGAAACACATGCGCCGGCAAAGAATTCCAAAGCCGAATGGTCTTACAGAGGAACGACTTGTAGAATTTTTTGGTACGAGTACTGATTGTCTGTACAGTATGATGGTGGTTCCTAAGACCAGCACGTGTAGTCCGGGAGAGGAAAGGAGAAGGCGGGATTAGATCAAAAAGTTCTTCAGAACACTCACCGTAGTAATTCCGGTAGAAGACACTGAGAGAAGCAATGTCTCTTTGCAGCTGGAGGTCCTCTAGAGAGGCTGTAACCTCAGCATCTCCAATAATGCGTACCGCTCACCTTTGCAGTCTGTCTAGTGCATCGAGGAGGTATTTAGCGGAGCCGTCCCATAGATGGGAACAATACTCCATACTCGATCGCACCTGAGTCTTGTACAGCAAACAGCGCTGCTTGGGAGTGAAAAACCGCCTCACCTTATTGAGAATACCCAACTTACGGGAGGCAGTTTGTAAGAGGAGCTCGATGCCGCAGTGGTTAACGCGCCCAGTCTGCGAGTGCTGAGGTAAAGCAACTTTCGCAAAGGCCGGTCATTGGAAGGGCGACCAAAAATGTTTCTCGAGCTCCTCCGTGCTTCGAAAGGCACGATTAAAATGTAAATTTTTGTTTTAGCGCCTGTAATAACAAATTTTGACAGCCGTACTTTAGGACCTCACTCTACAGTGGCGCCACCTGGTGAGACAAAAAACAATAGCCCTCATTGCAACGCGACTGTTCTATTTGCGGTTGATAAATTGGTATTATGGATACAAATCGCTCAATGATCGCTCGCTTAGTGCATTTGCGATTAAAATGTATGTATGTAATAGTTTACTGCGGAATTTTGCCGTAACGTAACAGCGATTGCTCAGGTTAGCAACTATCGCAAAGGCCGATCATCGGATGGGTGACCAAAAATGTATAAACTCAAGCTCCTCCATGCTTCTGAAGGCACGTAAAGCCGTTGGTCCGGCTGCATTAGCAGTCGTTAACAACCACCGCATCGCACTGGGCCCGCGTGGTGGTTTATGGCTCGTTCTCCCTATCCATCCATAGGGAAGGCTCGTGCCCCAGCACTGGGGACATACAATGAGCTGGTGATAAACATGTTCGATGCTAAAAAATGTCAACACTTTTCAAAATACTAAAAAAAAACTTATGTTAATAAAACTTTTGTAAGTATAAATATTTATGCGTAAATGACTTCGGCCTGGGTCCGGACGTGCAATTCCGCAGCGATGACGTCACCGGCTAGATTGACTGCACCAATAACTAAATTATGGGGGGGACGTGATACCCTTAGCCTTAATCCATCCTGCCATCCATCCTGCTAGTGCCAATAGTTATGCGACCATTCGCATTGCACATCTATCAATGCACGTATAGTCATAATAGCCTATTTTTTATATATAGTTTACGGATAAGCACAGTGCCGGTACTTCATCGATTCACACCACGACTGGTTCACACCACGGTGTGAATCGCGGAAGGACACTTTTTAAATTGGCTGTTTCGAACCACGGCTCATACCATGGTATGAATCGGCGAATTGTCTTTGTTGGACTTCTGTGATTCGCACCATGGTGCGGAAAGGCTCCTATTAGTTTCGTTGATTCGGACCACTACCAAAAAAAATGTGATTTTTGTACTAGCGGATGGAAAACGGTTATTGGAACAAACAGTTGGTACAAAATATTTAATAGTTCTAACTCTTACAACTAATAAAATAAAATGTGACCACACGACATTCATCACAAGTTTTATGACAACATTAAGGGTACATGCAGTTTTAAATTATAAATATTCATTACTTCACAAAAATCACAAGTTCAGAAAAATATGTACTCACCTGATGTTAAGTGATGATAAGGCCAATGATGGAAGCGCACTTCACCGGGATCCTCAACTAATGGCACTGGCTATCTTATCTCTAGCTGCCGGAACATAACAATGCTACAAATATTGATGTCATATAATCAAGCAAAAAGCCAAGCAGAAATAAATATATAATATATTGCTTCCAAACTAAGTTAAACAAATGGCTTATAGATAAGGCGATCTACATTGACTGAATATTTCGGTTACAAATACATCATAGTGGTTTAAGTTGTTACTATCATTATGTATGTATTTACACAATTTTATGGCAAAAAAATATAGATAAGACAAGATGAGAGATAAGATAATTCCCATGCACTTCACCCGGGATCCTCAACTAATGGCACTGGCTATCTTATCTCCAGCTGCCGGAACACAACAATGCTACAATCATTGATGCTGTGGCGATATATTTAGATAAGATGGTGGTAGCTAGCCAGGCGAGCAAACAAGCCCTTCCACCAACTAAACCGAGTACACAAACATGTACCCCTAGGAATCGACCCCGGGACCTCTGGATCTAAACCGGTGGTCTTAACCACAGGTGCGCTTATGCGTTTGCAGATTTTATTTCATTATCTAACAATGGAGTAACGCTTGACCTTTATCTTGTTATGATGTAACAAAACGCACAACACTATATTGTGTTCGTCATTCCTCCCTGTGTAATATCTATGCAATAAAGATGGTCTTGTTCCGTTTCAACCACCAAACACGCAGATTCATTATATCACCTGATGATAATAAGGCTATGGTAGAAGGGCACTTCACCCGGTATCCTCAACTACTGAGGCCCTGGCTATCTTACTGTGGGAATACAACAATGATAGTAAGTACCAAACTTTGTTGTTGTGTTGAAAGACTAACAGCCGAAATTACTCTCTCTGTACCTTACAACAAATCGGGTAAAAACGCAACTAGAATTTAATACTTATTTTTCGGGGGAAATCGCAACTGGGGAATAACGCAATTAACCCAAGAGGCCTGCTAGAGCTTTGTTGCTTAGTTATTTCTGTTAATTATCGCAAAATAACAGCGGTTGCTTGGTAACTAAACTAAAATAGGATCTCTTACCAGAAATAGGTTATTAATTTCGGCTGTTAGATAAGATGGTGGTAACTAACCAGGCGGACTATTTTTCTTCAACCATTTTATTATTTTGTCCGTATTTTTATTGACGAACTGCGAATGGGTGAAGATCGTACCGTCAAAAGAGCAAAGTATTTATTTTATTGGTGGACACCAGTATCTGTTAACACTAAATCTATACTAATATTATAATGAGAAAACCTTTGTATTTTTGTATGTGTGTATGTTTGCAACGAATAAACTCAAAAACTACTGGGCCGATTTAATATATTAAATAAAATACTAAAAACGACAATTTAATTTTCCAATACAAAATGATTTGTTTGTTTTGTTGTCATGGAAACCATTGATATATAATATTTAACTCAATAATGGAAACTGTCAAAGCGGTACGAAGTCCGCCGGGGCAGCTAGTATTACTTAAAATATGTAAAATATACAAATATTAAAAATGACTAAGTGTAACAAACATTTAAGGTGAACTAGTGTTTACCTTAAATGCATGGTAGCATGTAGTCATGCTTACCTTGGTCTACCGATCAGTCGTCCCAGGTACCGCTAAGGCAAAGCAGGGCCTATAAACAAGTGGCATAATGCTATTATAACTGAAATGAAATAGACTGATAAACGTATAGGATTGACATAAAACCAAACTAATTTATTTTATTAAAATTTATTATGATTTCTGATGTAAATAATTACACGCATTTAATTTAAATTTAAATTGTAGCACATGGATCTGCTATTATTTAATTTTAATTTATTTGTCTTTTTTAATTCTTTGATGATTATTGTAAATGTGAATATGTTAATTAGGTTTTTTGTTTTTTATTTGGTTTATAATTTGGCTAGCTTCTAAAATTCATAAAATTATTTAACATGTATTCAGTATATAGTAGAAAAAAAATATTATGTTGCCGTGCACAACCAGGGCTCATGTTTTGGTACGTGAGAAATATTAAATGTATACCTATTGACTTTGACTTTGAAACGTCATTTATAGGTAACGTTGGCTTATGACAAACGTTAATCATTCTAATCCATTTCTCTTCTATTAGCGTCATGACAATTATTAGGCAACCTCCTACCAAGTGGCATAAGACTGCAATGAACATGGGAAAGTGGCAAGTTCTCATATCGGAGGCCAAGACTCATCTAGAAAGGAGTAAGTAAAACATTATACAGTCGTTGTGAACTGGAAGAAAACACCGTGCGACCCACAACGAACGGTGTTTAGTGCAACAAGCCGCAGCAGCGCGATCTCCTCACGGTATCATGATGTCAAAATTATTTTTGCTTCCTCGATCATCTCATCAATAACATATTACATACCCGTATCACAACAAACAATACGATTTGTTATACAAACAGTTTGTTTCGTTACAACATTATAAACGTGTTTCAGGCATTGTGCGCAGCTCAGTTCGAGCGGACTAAGCAGAGGTTGAGCGGGTCCGGTCATGGCGGTTCGTGCGTCTTACGTTGTCAGTGTCTTGGTGTGTTTTGGTAAGAGTAGAATACTGAAATGAAACCACTTTTACGGATCTATTCGTGTTTCTTTTTAAGACCTCTGCAAGGTCACAAGGAGACTGACGAAAGTGTTTCAATGTGTTGTGTTCGTGTCATTACCATCGCCAGCTCAATTTATGTCCACATAAGCACGGGCACAAGCCGTCCCTATGGATGGATAAGGAGAGCGCGCCATTCATTAACCACCACGCGGGCCCAGTGTGGATCAGTGCTTGTTAACGACTGCTAATGCAGCCGGGACCAATGGCTTTACGTGCCATCCAAAGCTTGGAGGAGCACGAGATGAATAACCTTAGTAATCGCAGACCAGGCACGTTAACCACTTCACCATCGAGCTCTTTCTGTTCGCGGACACTTTAGAATACTATAAGAATATGACAGTTTACCTATTCTATTAGTCTTGAAACAGTACACCTGTGGTCATGATATCCAGAGGTCATGGGTTTAATTCCCAGTTTGAGCAAAGTGTATTTCATATTTCATACATTACAAACATTTTTGAAGCACAGCACGGGATGGAGAACACCAACTCGCTTGGCAATACCCATTAGTTGTAATGATGACATGGATTCTATGATGGAGGTCTTTGCCCAGCTGGGGGACAGTGGTCGGGTTCGATTCCTAGTGGGGGGTACATTATCCTTCCTTATCATTATTCTTCCTTCCATTAACCTACAAAAGGTCTCTTTTTGGGCTCTTGCCTTCTAACACAAATTAATGGAATAATGTATTTTTTTAAAGGATGGAGGAGCTTCTGTCATTTTAATTTGGTCACACATCTTATTAGTCCATGTAAATCCATGTTAAGTTTATCAAATCTTTACGTAATATGACTGTTTAAGTATATATTTTTTCCTAACGCCAAGAAATAATAAAAGCTAATGTTAATATTTTATACATACTAATGTAAACATTCAAAGTCAAAGTCTTTATTCAACTTAAGCCTTCAGAGGCACGTATTGACGTCAAAACTATAAATCAAAAAACAAAAAAAAATGTTTAGACTAAACTGAATCTACCACCAGTTCGGATTTTGGGAGAGCCTTCGACCGAGAAGGGCTGGCAAGAAACTCAGGAGGCTTATTTCTTTTTCTCCATCTTTTCAACCAAATTACAATCATGTAATATAATAGGTATACAAATTTTGTACAATTTTGTACACATTAATAATAAGAGTAATATTCAAGCCAGTGCGCGACTTATTTCTACACGCACTTGTCTGCAATATAGTCATTTACCTTATAATAAGCTTTCTTAATTAAAACATGTTTAACGTACGTTTTGAATTTAATACCTGTCAACGCAGTTATATCATCAGATATTTTATTATAAAATCGAATTGAGTTACCTATAAAGGATTTACTATTCTTGCTGAGTCTGAGCAAGGAATCAGAATAAATTACGTGCAGATTCCTTGTATTGAATCCGTGAATCTCGTTTTTCTTGGTATAAAGATGTAGGTTTTTATGCACATACATAATATTCACAAATATATAATTAAAGTTAAAATATCTATATCCTTAAATAAATCCTTAAAGGAATCACGTGGCTTTAACTGGTATATAAACTGGACTGCCCTTTCCTGGACAATGAAAATTCGACCAATGTCTGCTGCTGATCCCCATAACAATAATCCGTATGACATAATACTAGAGAAGTATACAAAATAAACCAGCCTAGTAGTATCTTGATTAGTTATTTTCCTAATATTTTTAACGGCAAAGGCAGCTGAACTAAGCTTTTTTACTAGACCCTCAATATGAGAACCCCACTGTAGTCTAAACTCTATATAAATATAAATACCAAGAAAAGAAGATACTAACGATATTAACGATTTCTAAGTTACTCGCATCGTCGTGTATTTGAATGTATTTGAAGGTGAAAATCTAAGCAATGTCGTTTTTTGGCATTAAGTACTAAGTTGTTAACCGAAAACCACTGAGACACTCTTTTAAATGTATCGTTCATTTTTTCCTCTCCAGTTTTAGGGTCTTTCCTATCTAAAGAAAATATTAAAGAAGTGTCATCAGCGAATAATGCTATTTCAGACATTTCCTTAACCATGAAAGAAAGATCATTGATATAAATAAGAAACAAAAACGGACCGAGAATAGATCCCTGAGGTACTTCCATCTTTACAATTGAACCCTCTGAAACTACATCATTAATGCCTACTTTTTGATTTCATTTGACAGACAAGATTTTATTAATTTTGGTGCAGTCCCACGAACTCCATATTGAAACAATTTACCAATTAAAGTGAGATGATCAACACAATCAAAAGGTTTAGAGAGATCACAAAAAAATACCTACTGTATCATGTGAAGTTTCCCAAGCCTCTAGAACATTATTTACAAGTTTAGCAACAGCATCGATGGTCGATCGGCCTTTCGTGAAACCGAACTGATCGTTGTGTAAAATTCTGTTCATTCGAAAATGTGAATTCATTTGTGTATAGATTATGGATTCGAATATTTTACTAAGTGCTGGCAAAACTGAAACCGGTCTATTGCTAGCAGGGTTTGATGTATCTCCAGATTTAAAAATAGGAGTCACTTTACTATTTTTCATTAAATCTGGAAATGAACCTACATACATCAATACATCTATTAAAGATGCCTGCTAAATTTGGTGCGATTACTTTTATAATAGGCTCCAAAACTGTTACAGAGAGACCCCATAAATTGTTCTTTTCTTATTTAAGCATTTATAAGTTTTTATTATATCCAAATCTGACAATATGTCTAAAATCAAAATGTGGTATATTATTATATAGACTAAGTTTTAATAAACTTTGTGCTTCAGTAGACGACGATTCTAGATGTCTAGTTGTGTCAATATGTATATCAACAAAATAGGAATCAAAAGTGTTGGCTATTTGAAGTTTATCTTCAATAAGCTCATTATTCACTTTAAGTGCAAAACTTGACTCTTTTTTACTGGCTTTTCTAGTTTCAGAGTTAATAATGTTCCAAGTAGCTTTAACGTTACTTTTAGAATTAATAATTTTGATAAATTTGAACTTGGCCAGAAAACATACCTTTTTAAAAATTTTGGAATATTTTTAACATTATCGTGCAAAGTAAAACTAGAATCATGAGATTTTCTATCATACAGATCATAAAGAATATCCCTACTTTTCTTTATTGCCTTTGTGGCCCATTCACTAAACATTCATTTTTTATAAAATTTTACTATCTTTTTTGTATAGACTTTATTAAACTCTTTAGTAATCACACCAAATAATTTATTGTAGGACTCATTTGGTTCATCAATATTGCGATTTAAAAACGAGAGTTTCTTAATGATTCTATCTTTAAATATTACAGATTTTTTTTCTGTCTAAAAGAAATCATATAATTAATAATTATTATACAAATTAATGTATGTTTTTTCCAGATTTAGTTGTATCAACGACCTTTGAAGATCCCATATGGAATTACGATGGTGAGTCACATTCAAATAAGTTTATCGTAATCTATGGAAATACAAGTATTTAAAGATTTTGTAGGTCAGGTAGTTATAATACATGTATTACCCTATGGCACACACGTGACACGCCCGCTCATCCGACTACCACGCAGGGCACGGGGACACGCACTAGTGCGTGATGCCGTTCCCTCTAAAAAACCTCTGACGGTGCTTCGTTTCACACGGCTTGAGGAACCCTTTAAGTTTCTCGCCGCCCCCAAAAAAGCCCGGTGAAGCTGAAAATGCCCAGTGGCAATCAACAAAATCACTCATTAGAAAATTTAAAAAAAGCTGTATATATTAAGCTTATCTTCTGGGGTCTCTTTATTTTGTGACAGAGCCTCTAAAGCACAATTGGGAGTGCACCTGACCCGGGTGCGGATTCAAATCCCGCTCGTGGGATTATAAAATATATTTTTTACACTTTTCCAAAAAGTTGTACCTTTCCAGACGAGGCCAAGTGGCCGGGGACGCTCTGCCAAGAGGGGGGCAGACGGCAGTCGCCCATCGACATCAGGACCGAAGAGGTGGTGAAGGACTACACGAAGCAGTTCATCAAGTACGGCCCGCTCAAGCTCAGCGGCTATAATAAAGTGCTGGTGACGGGCATCAACAACGGGCATACAGGTCAGTCAGACAAATCTATACTATATTTGTTTTTTAAAAGCTTTTATTTAACTTGCAATATATGTACGTAATATTAAATAACTTTATGTGATTTTCAAACTAAGTAAACACGAGTACTTACCCGCGACTAGCTTTTATATCATACTAGCGGCCGCCCGCTGTTTCACCCGCGTGGTTCCCGTTCTCGTCGGAATATCGGGATAAAAAGTATCCTATGTGTTAATCCAGGTTATCTGTATCCCGAAATCTGTATGCCGAATTTCATCCAAATCCATCCATACGTTGCAGCGTGAAGAAGCAATAAATATACACTCATACACACAAACTTTTTTTAAGGCTTTGCACAAGCATTTAGCCAATGAAAAAGTCTTACAATACTTAAATAAACAATATTTCTTTCATGTATAATGATGATGAAATATAATAGAAATGAGAAGTGAGAAATAAATTACCCCCCAACCCCTCAAGTATCTCAGTAAAGATGTGGGGCTTTACTGAGACTTCTTGAGAGAATTTGAAAAGTGATGTTGCACTTTTTAAAAATAAATAGAATTAAAAATGCAAAGTGATACAGAACAGGTATCCACTCAGCATTTGTCAGAACACCAAAGGTGTCCCGACGCTGATCTTCCGTGGAAACCTAAAGAAAGGGACACCAGAAAACAACAAACACGAGACAGCTTGCAAACAAAATGTACTACTACGTATAATAAATAAATGCCACGATTCTGCAAACATGCGTAATTGAAGAAGTTAGCAATCCATTACAGATAATCACAGCATTTTAATTGATTTAAATCTCGGCTTCTTTCAATGAACGCAATTACTCGAAACAAAGAAACGCACTGGTTCAACGCAATAATTGGTGAGTTAATTGCAATTTTAGATATGCGCACACGCGTAACCGGATGTAGATCCGGTGGCGCTGTAAAAGTCAAAGGGGGCCAACAGATGGTTTTGCTTTAAAAATAATATTTTAATTTTATTTAAATTTTCATTTCATTATCGATACTGAAAAGTTTACTATATCTTTTGTTTTTGAAAATAGGTTGCTGCTGCATTCTTTTTGTGGAACGCGAGAAACTAAAGTTTGCAAAGTCGTGATCTCCACTCCAGAACACGTCTACCCACAGCGTCTCAAAATTCAAAAATCAAAAAAAAATCTAAATTCAAAATCATTTATTCAGTTTAGGCTACAAGTAGCTCTTATGAATGTCACTATGCCATCGGTTTGTAAGTCTACTCTGGGCGGGAGATCTTGTACTGAGAAGAACCGGCAAGAAACTCAGCAAGTATCCAGCTCTTTTCTCCCTTACAGCGTCAAAAATATTGAAATATCTTAGCAGGACACTTTCCATTACAATAAACACAAAAAATATAGAAGACAACCACAACATGTAAAAAAAAACACAAAATAAAAAATATACCTACGTTAACAAATTTACATAAAAGTTACAATTTCCACAATGTCATACAGTACCACTACAGTACTATCGTAAAAGTCAAAAATTGTTTAAGAAAAACAAAGTCTACCCCAGCGATCACCTTGCGATTTTACATAGTTATTAAAACAAATAATTATGTGTGGACTATACTACAAAATAAAAAATACTATTTCTAGATTTACCTCTGACAGTCGGCTGTCTGTAATTTTTTTTCTGAAATGGAAATGGCATGTAACACTACGTTGAGCCTAAAGGCTACGTCATTTCCGGCAAAATAATTTAACTTTTAAAACATTTTTATTTCAATAGAAAACGTACATAAAAAAACTCAAAGAACTGAAAAACTTTTGCTACACCGTTTGAAACCCGAAGTTGGAAAACTCTTGAAGCATCTCGCTGTTAACTACATGGATGTGCAATATGTGCGATCGTGTCAAAGCATTTTAAAAGCAGAATTTTCAAATCCGAGGAGATTTTTCAGCATATCTCCAAAATTTAAAGGACGAACCATCACTGTCAATTTCTGCGACAACGACAGATTTTCGGGTTTTGGAAACTTCGGGTTTCAAACGGTGAACTTAGAGTCATCTCTTATTTTCTTCTGTATTCGAAAAGCAAATAAAAAAGACAAGTTACTTTTTTGTCGTATTGTCCTATGTAATTGTAATGAAAATCAGTGAAAATTATATCACTACTTCACGATTCAAAACCGTCAAGTACGAAGAGATGTAAAAGGGTTTAGGAATCGTCTTTGCCCTGCAGTGAGACTAAATTGGCTAATTAAACTAAACAGAGTAGAGTACAGGTGTTTGGGCCCTTATTTTATTACAGTTTTGATGTGATGCTTTTCTGATAGATCTGCCTTCTGAGATGATGTTTCCAAAAAGAAAAAAATATGAAAAGGCCCCAACATAATTTAAAAAATATTTAAAAACTTGAAATCTGGTTTCTTCATCAAGCTTTTCTTATTATTTTTGGGTTCTAATGAAAGTTTTAAGTGTTTATTATAATATATTGCTGAACTTATTTATACAATCTAAAAGGTATTTTAAGGTCAATGCAATTTCCTGAAAATGAAACCATGCGGTTGCTGGCTGTAATGGATAGTACCATTGCATTACTAACTTAAAAAATAAGTTATATTTATAAAATGTTCAAAATGATTTTTAAAGCAAATTTTGTTGCGAACAAATTACAAAAACACAAATGTTGAAAAAATTTCCACGAGCAGGATTTGAACCTGCACCCTTCTGACATTCCGGGTCAGGTGCTCTTCCAATTGAGCTATCGTGGTTCTAACCAGCCCGCCGAAATTATTCAACACTTTTTACTTTGTAAGCCAAAGGCGCCCATTCAATGTCAACAACTACCGTCATTAACATCCGATCATAATATTTTTACAAATATTAAAGATCAGTTAAGAAATAAGCAAGCTATTTTATAAAATGTTCAAAATGATTTTTAAAGCAAATTTTGTTGCGAACAAATTACAAAAAAAACAAATGTTGAAAAAATTTCCACGAGCAGGATTTGAACCTGCACCCTTCTGACATTCCGGGTCAGGTGCTCTTCCAATTGAGCTATCGTGGTTCTAACCAGCCCGCCGAAATTATTCAACACTTTTTACTTTGTAAGCCAAAGGCGCCCATTCAATGTCAACAACTACCGTCATTAACATCCGATCATAATATTTTTACAAATATTAAAGATCAGTTAAGAAATAAGCAAGCTATTTTATAAAATGTTCAAAATGATTTTTAAAGCAAATTTTGTTGCGAACAAATTACAAAAACACAAATGTTGAAAAAATTTCCACGAGCAGGATTTTTCGATTTTCAGCACGAGCAGGATTTTCACGAGGAAATTTTTTCAACATTTGTGTTTTTGTTTTTTAATACGTACTCGCTGTCATTTGAAGTGTCAGTTGTGTCACTGTTAGCATTTTGATTTGACATCGACACTGACAGTTCACTTCACGAAGTTGTCAAGACATTAGAAAAGTGAAGTCGCCAAGGTAGAAAACGTTTAGGGTTGCTATTTTGTGATTTTTATTATCTGACCTTTTTTATTATATACTAAATACAATGTTTGGGTATGTTTAAAAATATATTAATACATGGAAAGGTTCCTTATTTTGTGCTAATAAATATAATTTCATCACTGTAACAATTAGGGGGCCCAGCCTTCATACAAAAATCGAACATCTTCCATTGACAAATGACTCCAAATGACAACAAATGACTCGCGAAGACAACTAGTGCAGCGTGAAAACAACGCAACATCAGATTACAATACCTACCAACAGCTAAATACAACAGCCAACACGCTTAGATATTTACGTCCTGTTTTTTGATTGCAGTGCAATTCAGTTCAGAGGGCGAGATGGCGATCCATCCAACCCTCACCGGCGGACCCCTGAAACACCTTTACAGGCTGGAACAGCTGCACTTCCACTGGCTGTCAGAGCATTCCGTCAACGGGATCAAGTTAGTACTGGGAACGATTTCCACAATTATTATTACAATCGTGGTAATGGCCATAATATCATGCATATTTGTGATGTGTTTGTAAGTGTGTGGAATAGGTATTGTATTAAATGTAGGTGTGTTGTGTTGTGAATTGTTGTGATTGACAAACACATTGCATTAAGCTTGTCTTAGTAAACAGGATTAAAACTTTAATCTTATCTTTACCGCACAAATAATGCAGAGCGGGCGTAAAAGACAGAACGCTTTAAATAATCATTGGCAATCAAAGATCACAAAAAAAAGTACTTCATTATTTTTAACAGAAATAATCATTTTGTAAATAGATACAGAGCAGAGCAGCCAGTAGTTATTCTATAAATATCGAGGTAAGTCTACAAGACAACCATTTTATTCGACCTCGAAGCCACGTTCTCATTATGTATGTGAATTAATTCATACTGATCTTTCAGGACCGGTAACCATAGCAGCAACCTTAAAAGTGAAGTTTATTATCAAACTATTATTGATGACTATTCTTATTGCTACAGGTACTTTGTAATGTCGTTTTTACGAGTTAACAGTAAATAATAATAAATAAAGACAAATGACAGTGACAGGTGTCAGTGGGTGTCGATTATCTCTGATCAATAGAGACAGCTGTATGGATAGTAGTACCGTAAACAATAGATGGTATTGCAATATATCATAATTCCCTTTGTTGTAAGAAGTTGAATAATATACCAACAATATATTGTTTGATTTTTTATTTTTATTTTTATTGTAATAAAATACCTTGTTTTATAAATCGTGGAGTGTTTTTATTGTGTTGTAGCCTCCTTAACTGGAGGAGTATAGAGAAGTTCCACATTACAACTTATCTATAAAATGCTTAACGATCGAGTTCCTTATGGCAAATTTTTTAACAGATAATATAGTCCGGTCTAAGGAATCCAATCCCGCAAACGCGGGATCCCGCACCTTTTTTGCGGGATCTAATATGCGGGATTACTCTTGCGGGATCAAAAAAATATATATTTAAGAAAAACAGGCTCAGGCGACGTTCTTATTTTCCTCCAGCACAGCCTCATTAGTAAGTGATTTAACAACTTTCCCATAAAACTCTGACTTTTCTTGAAAATAATTTTTTTGTCAGTTTTTAACTTACAGTTAAATACATTTTGAATTTCTATTTCGTGTTAAGTGAATCCTGTATCGCAAATAAGTCATTTGTCAAAGTAGGTTATTGCGTCTTTTGAGTCTTACTTCTGTGTTACGACTTACGTACGATACAAAATATTTTTGTTATTAAAGTTTTCATAGCAAATTAAACAAGTGGAAAATTATAAGTTATGATTAAAAATGAGTGTCAATTTGGTATATAAAGAGTTTAAAAGCTCGAGTGAAGTGTGGAAACGTTAATAATAAAGTAAATTTACTTGTCTATATTGCATTTTTTTAAATCTACTTAAAACAAAAGAAAAGTTTTCTATGTATTATAACAAAATCCGCGGGATTATGGACCTCAATCCCGCAGGCTTGCGGGATTGCGATTTTGATGCGGGATTGGATTCCCTAGTCCGGTCAACAAGAAAAACGTGAAAAATAGAGCACCTATAGACCTATAGATAAAGCTTCTAAAAATACGAGCAATAGCTCATGGGAATCGGAAATTTTTAGGTTTATTATTTAAACGTCATTTCGAATCCAATGAGCTATTGCTCATATTTTTTGGAGCTTTATCTCAGTTTGCACGTTTTTCAACTTGTTGACCGGACTAATAGTCCGGGAGGTAGCGTTGCATTTTAGATAGTGTTTTTACGCCGATCGATTGCCATCTTTTTCAACAGATCTCGTATTACTAATAAGTAAACCGAGCGTCAGCTGGCGCACCCGCGGTGGGTGTGGGTGTGGAGGTTCCGAAAGTGGTAAAAAAAATGAAAAAATTAAGTAATAGTACGCCGGCTGAATCTTTTTTTATACATAGTTGAAATCATACTGAGCTGAAAAAAAATTGTCAGCTGCATCGTGGAGGGGGGGACTATGCTTCAGATGCTCATATGAACTTGTAAAAAAATACGTAAAATAAAGTTATAGTACGCCGAATGGAATTTCTCTAAACGATTGTTTAAATTATTAAAAATACGAAAACAACAATCAGCTGCGTGTGTAACGGTGGAAAGGCCGTCAGCTAACGCAGTAAAGATTAAAAATATTGGAGCATTGCTACTACGCTGTTTTCTTTTAAACACATATTTCGTGCTGCTTCTGGAGCTGCTTGAGCCCATATAACGCGACCTTCGGGCTACCTCTGCCTGTCAAAATTTCAAAACAGCATCTGCGTGCGCGTGCTAGTGGTGGGTTGTCGACGCTTTTTCGATGAATAAAACGAGACTTTATCGTTTATTTTATACTAGTTGAAAAAACAGCTACGAATAATACTGAAATGAACAAGAACTAGATGAAGAAGATGATTTAACAGAGGACAGTTCGGATGACTATTCATCAGACACCGATTATAATAGCAATACCATGAATAATGAATCATAATAACGAATAATTTCTTGAATATTATCAATGTTTATATTTCTATTTTTAGGGTTCCGTAGTCAACAAGGAACCCTTATAGTTTCGCCATGTCTGTCTGTCTGTCTCTATGTCTGTCTGTCCGTCGGTCCCCAGCCTCGCTAATAGACTCTTAGTACTAGAAAGCCGTTATTTGGCATGGATATACATATCAATCACGCAGACAAAGTAGTGAAGTAAAATTTTGAAAAAAAAATTTTTAAGTTTCTCTTTCCCTACACGTGAAGTAGGGATGTAATTTTTTCTTGTGTACCCCATAGTGTGGGGTATCGTAGGATAGCAATTTCAAAAATATTGTGGGTTTGTGTAAACAGTTTTTTGATTGAGGCATCCGTTTGTGAACTATTAAGCTTTAAAGTGCAAAATTTTGTTAGAGTCATGTGTCCACCCCCTGCCAGCCAAATGGTTGTTATTGGATACGTGAAAAAATTCACGGCAGTTGTATATATGACGAAGTTAAAAGGAAAACTATCACAGCTAAGTAGGCTTTACAAGTTTACGAGTAACAGTCGACCAACTTATAAAATGTACTTGGCGCGGTACAAATTCCTCATTGGGAACTACTTAAATAACGTTGTCAGGTGTGTGAACCTCTTGACGTTAAATAAATGTTCATAAAGCCGCCTTAGTGTCCGCATTATTGAGACGGGCTACGGAACCCTACACTGCGCGTGGCCCGACACGAACTTGGCCGGTTTTTTTTTTCTTTATATTAACTTTCATATTAATTAATGTTATTTCCACTGTTTCACACTCTATATTATTTTATATTATGCATTTACTTCGTATATATAAAATAAAACAAGAAAAAACAAGATGTTTTCGTACGGTATTATTACTTCCCGAGATTATAATTTAATTGTCACTATTCCGGTTGAAATTTGACAATATGATATTTTAATAGTTACGTCTGCGAAAACTATCAGTCAGCTGGGTGCTGGCAAGGGAGTTCTGTCAGCTGGACCCTGAAAGATACTGTGCATTGCTCGAATAATCTGTATCTTTACTGCGTCAGCTGACGGTCGTTCCACCGCTACATATGCAGCTGATTGTTGTTTTCGTACTTTTAATAATTTAAACAATCGACTACTTAAATTTCATCCGGCGTACTATAACTTTATTTTACGTATTTTTTTACAAGTTCATGTGAGCAGCTGACGCATATTCCCTCCTCCACGATGCAGCTGACGATTTGTTTTCAGCTCAGTATGATTTAAACTATTTATGAAGAAAGTTTCAGCCGGCGGGCGTACTGTTACTTATTTTTTTTTTACCACTTTCGGAACCTCCCACACCCACACTCACCACTACTTGAGCAGCTGACGGTCGGTTTACTCATTAGCCATATAAAATCAACTATCGTTGTTAATATCAACCGGCTTTTGCAGGTAAAAAAACCGTTTATTTAGTATCCTTGAGAATTAGAAAACACCTAATACAATTATTTTAATGAATTTCTTTTTGTAAAGGCACAATAGCATTAGGCCGTATTGTTTTGGGCAATCTTTTTTCTTCGTTCGCGACGGAATGGTAGCCACAATAGATTTTATCAGGGACCCGTCCAACGGTTTAATCACAAAAGCCTGTGAGAGGCTTACCAACAGACTTACGTAACCCTTTCAATGGGTAACCCCTTCAACTTGATAATATTTTCAGTAGGGTAACCAAAAGGTCCTCCTCCGTTGGGTTATTCTTTCGAATTGACGGCTCCTAATGCGCAACGGGTTTGGAAAGCAAACCCCTTCAAAACCCTTGAAGGGGTTACGAGACCTATCCCTGGATTTTATATTTAACTCTATAGTGATAACGTCTAAACAGTCGTAAATGTGATGACGAAGTTTCTTCCCCATCCCCAGGTACCCGATGGAGATCCACTTCGTGCACGTGCGCGCTGACCTCGCGGTGGGGGACGCCCTACACAGCAAGGACGGGCTGGCGATCCTCTCTGTGTTCTGCAACGTACGTTTTTAATTTGAAAACCTCTTAAAAATATATGTACTCAAGTAAATAGCCCATGACTTTCCCGCTGCTGTGCAAAGGAGTTCATCATTGAAATCAAGTCATCTCTATAATAATGGGTATTGGCTAAATCACCATGCACTCTTTGTGTCTGCATCGAAATCACCGAAGTATCCGAAAAACACTGCCCGACCTGGGATTTGAACCTTTGATACCTTCGGTTATTGGGCCGAACGCTTGCCCCATTTGACACCGAGGACGTAGTAACTATTAACTAATCTGTGACTGAAGAGTTAAGCCACTTGAGCGTCTGAAAACGAGAATAAAATAAAAAAAAGATGGCGCCTTTTGAGATGAATGAGTGATGTCATGCTTTATTATAATTCTCGATTTATCGTCAGGGTCTAGGGCCGGCGCTGTGATGTTTTAACACTTCAACGTTGTCAATGAGAATAGTTTGAACCTTATGACCGCCACAGTCAGCTATAATCGACAAGCGATAGCGTGTCCTGCCACGTCAATGACGGCAATGTGCGACAATACCTATAGTTTATAAAAACACAAAATAAATATACAAGATACTTTTATTACTAGAATAAATCAACCAGCCTCAGGAAGCTCGAGTGGGAATCGAACCCACGACCTTTGGATAACTGGTCCAATGCTGTGACCGCTGAACTACTGAGGCCCCAGAAGACTCGTTGAGTTTTTCTAGTAGTTTGTGATTTACGCTGCAAGCCGTTACGTTATTACGTTGAAGTTACTACCCTCATTCTTAAGTTCTTTGTATCCCATGCCACTGATGCTCTGATTGACATAGTCTGGGAAGTTGCCTTCTTTAAACTGCTTCGGTGGATCTGGCGGTGGCAAGAAAGAGTTCACTGGTGACCAGAACATGCCTCGCCCCAACTGGGACAGCATGTCGCTACAACCATTTAACAAGGATTTCTACAACCCACATCCATCGGTGTTAAAGAGGTCACCACATGAAGTTGAACATTACAGGAACACACATGAGATCACTGTTAGCGGAGTTGAAGTGCCAAACCCCACCCAAATGTTTGAAGAAGGCAACTTCCCAGACTATGTCAATCAGAACATCAGTGGCATTGGATACAAAGAACCCACTCCCATCCAAGCCCAAGGCTGACCCATTGCTATGTCTGGTAAAAACCTTGTGGTATTGCTCAGACTGGATCAGGAAAAACATTGGCTTACATTCTGCCTGCCATTGTTCACAGTAGATAAAGATATTTGGAAACTTTGGAATCTCCATTCTTGTCATTCTAACACCTCGGTGGCTGAGTGGCAGTGCTCGGCTCGGTACCCTAAGGTCCTAGCTGTAAATGAGCAAGTGTGTTTCAGATTTTTCAATGCATGGCCCGGGTTTGTAATCAGTCATCGACCCGCATTTGACAATGCGTGGTGATTAAGTCAACGCTATCAGTTGTAGCGATGACTCGATTTCAATGATTCCTTTGCCCAGTAGGACAGTATACTTATGGGTTATTTACTTGCTATTCTTGTTGCTAGTTTTTACTCGTACGCCAAGCATGACACGGCAAGCATGAGCAGGACTAAGCGACGCATTTATGCTGTGGTGTTCAAAAGGTTATTTATTAATTTATTTATTTGGTTGTTGGAGGATTTACAGTCAAATATTTACTATAACTAGACAATGTGATTTAACCAATGCCATTTACAAAATTAAATCTCTTAGAGCATTTGGTTTAATGCTCTAAGTTTGAACCACTTTTACGGTGCTCGCCCACGACCGACTTTAAGTAGGATCGATAATCGGACCGATTTTCTCGTCGAGGTTTTATCAACTATTTTGTGAATAGGAGATATATATATATATGTTATTGAGCTATTGTTTTGTAGGTGCAAGCCGATCTGGACGACCGGCAGCAGGCGGCCGCCGAGGAGATCATGGTGCACCTGCCGAAGTTGATGGACACGGGCGACCGCATCAGCGGCGTGCTCTTGGATATGACGTAACTTTTATTGCATATTTCCTTCACTGCCTTCTACATTGTTGGCCTAACTTATACAGGATGTTTGTAATACCTGTATAATCCCGAATATAATAGCATAGAACCCCGGTAAATCATAAACGTACCTGAAAAGCACCACTATGGCAGAGATATTAAGGTTGTTTGTTACTCAGTAAAATTGCAAAGTTACAACCCTAGGTTTAGCTAATACATTGTTTTTGGTTGACAACCTCATGGTCTAAACGAAACAGAAATCAAAACATGTGAGGGTTGAACTAAAATAATATAATAAAATAAATTTGATACAAAAGTATGGAAAAGTAAATCTTCATTTATATAATTTTGTATATTAACACGGTGTTATTTATGTTTGGTTGCATGACTATGTTTCGGGATTATACATATATAATATATATGTATATATATATATATATTACCAAACACCCTGTATGATCAGCAGTAATCGGAATGAAGGGGCCTAACATACTTCAGCGCGCCTTTTCCCACGTCCGATAATCGGTGACGATGTTTTTATCGGTGAAAATGAAATGTATGGAGTTCTGAGCATTAAACCAAATGCTCTAAGGGTTAAAACCACCAATTTGTTGTTATTTTTTTCTATCAAATCCCAGATCCCAGAAATAGTTTTACTTCTTAGTAGTCTGTACTAACATGAAATTACTTTTATTGCTGTTTTTTGTAGAAATTCCAACGACCGCATATAAAAAAATATGATTTTAAAACTATTTCCGGGATCCGGATTCGATAAAAATGAATTATTTACTTAACAACATTTTGGTGGCTTAAACCACTCTTAGTCATGTCTTTAGGTATTTTAGCCCCTTTCATTGCGATCACTATAACGGCTCTCGCCCACGACCGACTTTTTGTAGGACCGATAATAGGACCGATTTTTGCCGACGTTTTAGTACCGATTTTGTGTCAGGACGTGTGCGTTGCAACATAGAACTCCATACGTTTTATTTTCACCGACTAAAATATCGGTCACCGATTATCTGCTTATTATTATTATATTCTGTATTTATTTTTAAGCTTAGATCTACTTACTTACTTACTCCATTGGCGCAGGGACCCAAAGTGAGTCTTGGCCTCCGAAACGAGAACTCGCCACTTTCCCCTGTCCATTGCAGTCTCTTGCCAGTTGACGGCTCCGAGGTCGCGCAGGTCAGCTTCCACCCTATCGCTCCAGCGGTACCTGGGGCGCCCAATCGGTCGCTGTCCGATCGGTCGACCCAAGTATGCTCTCTTGACGCTTCGATCTTCCCCCATTCGCAGCATGTGACCGAGCCAGCGGAGTCTGTGTGATTTGTATTCTCCTATTATGTTAGGCTCAGCCACGAGGTCTTCAATCTCTGCGTTTTTTCGGACTCTCCAGCTACCATCTTCCCTCCTTATTGGACCCAGGATTTTCCGAAGAACTTTCCTCTCTGCCACTAGAAGCTGATTCTCCTCTTTAAGGGTTAGCGTCCAGGCTTCAGAACCGTACATAAGGATGGGCCTTATAACAGTTTTATAAATGCGCACTTTTGTTCTTCTGCAAAGAAGCCTGGATACGAGTACCTTATGTAGTGCAGCACTGCATCGTAAAAAGTTCTGGATACGTATTTGGATTTCTTCTTCACGGGTGTTCGTATCTGTGATAGTGCAACCAAGGTACTTAAATTTGGCCGTCCCTTTAAAGGTGGTATCCCCAACGTGTAAGTTTTGACGCTGGGAGCGGCTGCTCTTAGACCGCATCATATGGAGATACTCCGTCTTATCGTGGTTAACCCTGAGTCCAACCTTTTCTGCTTCCTCTTCCAAGACTTTAGTGGCCTCTGCGACTTCTTCGCGACTTTCCCCAAGCAGAGCCAAATCGTCAGCGTACCCGATAACCTTATGCTTTCCATTCAACGTCAGGCCTGTATCCAGTGCAAGCACTTTTCTGAGTACATATTCCAGGACCAGATTGAAAAGCATTGGCGAAAGAGCATCACCCTGTTTAAGACCGGTAATTATCGCGAAGTCCTCAGTAAGTTCGCCTTCTATTCTCACTCTCATCTTACTTTCGCTAGTGGCCACGGCTATCATATCGATAAGCTTTAGTGGAACTTGGAACTCCCTCAGAATGGTGTACAAGGCACATCGATCTATGCTGTCGTAGGCTTTCTTAAAATCAATAAATAGTGCGTGTATAGTCTGAGCATACTCCCACTTCTTCTCCATCAGTTGCTTTAGGAGGAAAATTTGGTCAACGGTACTACGGTTTCGGCGGAACCCACACTGATAATCGCTGATGATTTGTTCCGCATATGGCTCCAACCGTTTTAGAAGCACGTATGACAGGACTTTGTATGCCGTAGGTAGTAGAGCTATTCCTCGATAATTTGTGCACTTCTTTTTAGACCCCTTTTTGTGGACAGGGCAGATTACTCCGGTACACCACTCAGTCGGTTGTTTTCCAGTTTTCCATATGTTCAGCATAAGTTCGTATAGCCTAAAATGGACTGCACCACCGCCGTATTTCCAAAGCTCAGATGGAATGCCGTCAATACCTGATGCTCTGTTGTTTTTTTGCATCATGATAGCCTGTTGAACTTCCTCGAAGGTGAGTTGTGGTACCGCGGCATTATTGTCCTCCTGAGTTCGGGTTATACTTTCTTTGGGAGGTGGGCAATTCAGCAGAGTTTTAAAGTAGTCGTGCCAAATAGTCTTGATTCCAGCTGTATCGGTAACGAGGTTCCCGGTTTCGTCCTCCAAAATTTGGGTCGTGGGTTGGTATCCTTTTTTTATGGTCCGTACTTCCTGGTAGAACTTTCTCGATTCATTTGACCGAATCAGTGTCTCCATGTCTCTTACCAGACCTTCAAGGTTTTGTCTGCGAGCTCGTTTTATTGCTCTCTTGACTTCCAGCTTACATTCATTGTATTTGAGACTCCATTGACTATGTTGCTCTGCCAGGATCTTAAATCGTCTTCTATTTTCTATGGCGTTTTCACAATCTTGGTTCCACCACTTCCTTCGTCTTTTGGGCTTTACATTTCCAAGTATTTGAGTACCAATGTCCTTGATAGAATGTTTCAAGCTTTCCCACCCGGAATCTATGTTGTCGTCCAATTGCAACTCGTTAAATCTATTTCTTAGTTCTAACTGAAATTTTGTCCTAATTTCTTTGTTCTTCAAGTTTTCGACATTTATTCGTTCCTCTGTGTTTTTGTTGACCCTTTTTGTGGTTTTAATTTTACATCTAATTTTAATGCCCAAGAGGTAGTGATCGCTGTCACAGTCGGCTCCTCGAAAAGTTCTTACATCTTCAATGACACTTTTGTGACGGTCATCTACAATCACGTGATCTATTTGATTTACTGTGTGTTTATCTGGTGAGCGCCAAGTGCCTTTATAAATTTCTTTGTGAGGAAACATCGTACTCTTGATGACCAGAGATTTAGAAGACGCGAAGCTGACTAGTCTAACGCCATTATTATTGCTGTGGTCATGTTTGCTATGTCTTCCGATTGTAGGTAAATATATTTCCTCTCGTCCAATTTTTGCGTTAAGGTCTCCTAGAACAATTTTAATATCGTAGTTTGGCAATTGGTCGAAGACTAATTCCAAGTTGTCGTAGAAGTCGTCTTTGCTATCGTCTTCTGCCAACTCTGTTGGCGCGTACACATTGACCAGTGAGATGTTCGCAAATTGACCTCTGATGCGGAGAACGCAAATTCTATCTGACACAGCATCAAAACGAATCACACTTCCGAGAAACTTTTTTGCCACTATGAATCCGGTGCCATATGTGTGGTGACCAGCGTCAACCCCACTATAAAATAAAACAGCGTTACTATCTATGTTGCACTCTCCATTCCCCGGCCACCTTACCTCTTGAAGTGCAGCAACTGCAAAATTATATCTGCTCAGCTCGTTGTTGACTTGGTATAGGGCCCCTGGTCTAAATAGAGAGCGCACATTCCATGAAGCTAATCTCAGGTCCGTTATGCCATGCTGTGGGTCGTTGTTGTAGGGATCAGATCGTATTCTTTTTCTCGTATTCGGTTTCGTAACAATTGTTTTTTTCCGTGGAAAGGTTGTTAGCCCGTCGCACAACCCCCAGTAACGCTGGAGGGCCACGCCGTCGTCGGTCAGCGAGTCCATCGGACTTAGCCGGTAGCGTAGCTAAGCTTAGATCTAGGTTTTATAAAAATTATATAAAAAGTAAAATATAACAAAATATCATACAAAAATACTACTTTTATAAAAACCTAAACCTAGAACGCCGCCAGCAGCGGAGCAGGACTCAAGCTACCGGCGATTAAGGCTGCAGAGAAAGAAACCTCCTGAAAATGCGTGCCGTGTCCAGGAGTGTTGCCTTCTGTATCTGACCCTTGATCCAGCCATCCAGCGAAAGCCTCTTGAGATGCCTCTTTATTATTATTATTATTATTAGCTGCTTCGTCACTCTGCCTAACTTTGAAGGACGCAGCAGCATATTGCTGAGAAAGGGTCCTTGTTAGCCTCACACACTTACCACCTGTATTTTCATCTCATGTAAGCTTAATTTTTTAATTTATTTGATACATATATTTTTTTTTGTGACTCTGTTTGTTTGAGTATATATGGTACTCGTAATATCTAGAACTACTGGTCCGATTCCAAATATTCTTTCACTAGTAGAATGCTACATTTACTTATTTATTTATTGGGCATTCAACATAAACATGTAGGTACCACCAAACAAACAGTACATTACCCTATAAGTGCCAAACTTATTCTAAGTACAGTTTTCAATTATAGACAGCCACAGCTAGAGTTGCCAACCGTACTCTGAAATAGAGTATTGTACTCTATATCATATAGGCGTACTCTATAATCTATAACACTAATAGAGTATGCTAAAATACTCTTTTTTGCACAATGTTTACTATACTAGTGCCAGTCATGTAATATTATGCAAACCCATTATCAGAACCAAAAAAGTCCAAAAGAGCTCTCGATCTATATAAATTTAGAGTTAGAATGTTTGAACTCATGCAACTCTTTTATAAGCCATGAAAAATTGTTATGTGCTACAAAATGTACAAAAAATACCTTTCTAAAAATATAAAATAAATGATACTCTTTTTTGTAAGTCCGTACTTTTTATTTACCTCCTTTGAAATCAGATATACTCTATTTCTTCTAATAAAAGTTGGCAACCCTAGCCACAGCATGCGATTTGGACATAGTTATAAATTTAACTACACTAACCAATTTTACCAAACTTAAAATTACAATAATTTTATTAAATACCTAAAATATGATTTAAATATATAAAATACAGTGAAAAAATAAAACGCCTACCCGACCCAGTCAGGAATCGAACCTGGGTCTTCCGCAATCCGGCCGGCTCCACTGACTGTATTTTATAAGTATTTATTCAGATTCAGTGCAGCAATTAGCACTTAAAATAAAAAGTAAAAAATATGATTTAAAGTTTAAAGGGGGCTTACGTAACTATTTCTAATAACTTGTCTGAACTTGCGGGCACTGTCATGAAAAAGACTATATTTTGTTTAAAAAGAGTTTCTTTTTAAAATTTTAAATCCACGCGAACGAAGTCGCTGGTAAAGTGGTAGTCTTAAATAATTTAAAAAGGAAACGTTTAGTCGATTGTTAATCACACTCAAATTTCCAGCGAATCAAGTCATTATGACCTGAGTAATTTGACCTCAATCCTAACTTCTTGTCTTCCTTTAGTTACCAGAATTAAGAAATCATTTCCTGCTACTTACTCTAGACCCGCAGGATCCTAAAAATGCCACACTTAGATACACTAAACTATCAACTATGACAGACGCTGTTTGACTTTGATTATATTTTTTGCCTTGCCACGATCCACTGGACTATTCTTCGCGATCGACCGGTTGGCCACCCCTGATTTATATAATAAATAAACGTACAATATAAGGCCGAGAACAGAGGGCGCTTTTTCATACCGGGAGCCGGTATTGACACTGTTACCGAAGTTTCTTCTTATACTGGGAGCCGGTATTTACACTGTTGGGAGGTTATTTTACTAGAAGTTAATTTGGTTTTAAAGTTCTACTTTTCATTCTGACTGTACTTTCTGTTTTTTCTCTAAGCGTTTATGGAAATGTGCCGAGTTGGGAGTTTTTGTTAGGTAGTTATCTTGCGTGTCGAGTTGGGAACGTAGCCAGAAAAGGGGGCCCCAAAAAATTACACAATTTCTTTTTCACGAAATGACGAAAATCATAGCTTTCAAAAAAAGATAGTTATTTTTTTGGTCCAAATAATTTTTAACGCAAATTTTGTTGCGAACAAATTACAAAAACACAAATGTTAAAAAAAATTCCACGAGCAGGATTTGAACCTGCACCCTTCTGACATTCCGGGTCAGGTGCTCTTCCAATTGAGCTATCGTGGTTCTAACCAGCCCGCCGAAATTATTCAACACATTTTTACTTTGAAAGCCAAAGGCGCCCATTCAATGTCAACAACTACCGTCTTTAACATCTAATCATAATATTTTTACAAATATTAAAGATCAGTTAAGAAGTAAGCAAGCTATTTATAAATGTTCAAATAATTGGATAGGATGTTAGTGACAGTAGTTGTTGACATTGAATGGGCGCCTTTGGCTTTCAGAGTAAAAATGTGTTGAATAATTTCGGCAGGCTGGTTAGAACCACGATAGCTCAATTGGAAGAGCACCTGACCCGGAATGTTAGAAGGGTGCAGGTTCAAATCCTGCTAGTGGAAATTTTTTCAACATGTGTTTCTGTATTATTTTTTTAAATTCGAGCACAACAAGTGTGGCTCCGGCTCGCTTCGCGAGCCTCCGCTACGCGTAGGTCACTAGACTAACTTAACCTAACCTAGTTGTCCCCGTCGCTACTACATAGTTAAATTTTCTCTTCATAGCTCCATACAAAACATGATCGAAAAATCGGCTATGTCTTGGACCCCCTTTGCTACACCCTAACCACGGGTTTCAATTTTGAAACCTATTTCAGGCACTAGTTCCTCACAATTTAGATTTCAAAATTATAAAATATGTTATAGATATTATATACATATTAAAGTGGAGCTCGATGGTTAACGCGCCCGGTCTGCGAGTGCTGAGGTTAAGCAACTTTCGCAAAAGCCGATCATCGGATGGGTGACCAAAAAAATTTATCATCTAGAGCTCCTCCGTGCTTTGAAAGGCACGTTAAGCCGTTGGTCCCGGCTGCATTAGCAGTCGTTAACAACCACCAATCCGCACTAGGTCCGCGTGGTGGTTTATGACCCGTTCTCCCTATCCTTCTATAGGGAAGGCTCGTGCCCCAGCAGTGGGGACATAAAATGATAAAATGAATTTGTGTGCTTCTTAGGAAGCTGATGAGTTCCCATCTGGAGTCGTACTACACGTACGCCGGCTCGCTCACCTCCCCGGAGTGCAACGAGGCCGTCATCTGGATCATATTCGACAAACCCATATACCTGTCTGATGTCGACGTGAGTAGACCTTACTTATAATAATAATAATAATAAACATTTTTTTTTAGACAACACTCCATAGTGTTCTAGTGTTCGTAACAAACAATTGTCTTTAGGCTTGTTTTTTTTTCCTTTAGTTGATGGCTTTGTGCGATTAGCATTAGCCAGTGTCAAAGTATTTTGTCTTACAAGTTATACTTACATAATTATACAATTCCTACCTGTATGATGATGATGAATGATAATAGAAAATGAGAGGTGAGAAATGATATACCCCCCTACCCCTCGAGTATCTCAGTAAAGTTGAGGGGCTTTACTAAGACCTCGGGCGGATAATTAAAAAACATCCTAATTTCAATAGAGAAGATGGTTGGAATCTACCATCAGCCTGGGATTTCATCATACAAAATATTAAATCCCAGCACCAACACCATACTGCCAGAACAAAAGATACTGTAAGCTCTTACTGCGTAAAACGGAACGCAACTGATTAAATTTAAATGAGGGTATCTAAGCTATTATCTAATTATGAGACGAGAAATTGTATGGCAAAATGTTAAGTCTTCTCGTATGCCGCCAGGAGGCGCTGCTTCAATGCCATGCTAGTTTTCGTTATCGTAAACGTAAGGCGATTAACACACTGCCCCGCACCACGCTTGTGTAAATGTTGTTACGAGGTTCACCCGAGTTCTTCCCGTAATAACACGTGTTGTAAGACTTCATTTTAATTTCTATCTACCGTACAATTGTACCCTTACTACTAATTATTATAATAATACGTGAAGCAAAAACTTTGTACCCCTTTTTACGAAACATGCGCGGGACGGAGGAGTATGAAATTTCGCACACTTATAGTTTATATAGAGAAGGTTATCCGAATGTCAATTTTTTTTTTAAATTATGCATAAAAATACATTAAATCAACAAAAACAACACTAGTGTAGACACACTACCATGAATTTGACACACACGCATATGTATTTGACACACACGTATTGTTTGTCAATGCCAATCCAAACTCACATTCTATCTTTTTAAATTTTTCAATGCCTAGGATACAATCCGTGCAGCCTTAATAAAATTACGGTCGAATTTCGACCACTGAGCGACCACTAGCAATAAAAAATACTTAAAATTGGCTAAATGCTAAACGCAAAGCCATTAATTAAGATAATTAATTGAAGTAGTGACTAAGTAATAAGGACACTATAACATTGTAAACACCATCAGCTGTGTATCACTTAGTTTGCAAATAAAAGTTTGAGTTTGAGTTTGAGTTTGAAAGTTGTTACTTAAGCAATCACTTTTGCTTAAATAAAATCTTCTACTCGTTCATAAATACGGTTGTCAGTGCTTCGGGGCGCTAGTAACGTGCCCACCTTTTTATTACACAATATAAATGCTTAATTCTAGTACCGGTTGTTCGGCAAAGTGGGCGTCGGCCGCCACAACTTCCGCAGCCTGCAGCGGCTGAACCGCCATCGAGTGTTCCAGCCGGTCAGCTCGCACATCACCACGCCGCAAATCGTGCGCGTATTCGAGGACGTCTTCCAGATGTTCGCGGATTTCATCCAGAACGTCAACACGTGAGTCACTCGAGACGAGACAACCTTGGTTTTTTTTTTATAGAAGTCTAGCTGACCCGATAGACGTTGACCTGTCTATGTTATAGTATAAAAATTTACCTATTTTTAATTTTCGATTTCTCAGCTGTTTTTTATAGATAGACAGATTAGGCAAATGACTGGCGGAGCCGAGCTGGTGGAAATGAACTGGAGTAGAGCTGAGAAGAGCCGTTAATATAAAGGGACTCTATTGGTTGATTTCCACACATTTCACTCGGCTCTGCTCAGCTCAGCTCAGCTTCAATGGAGCGCCCTCCTTAAGCAGAAGCAGTATTGTCCAGATCCGAGGACAGCTAATAGAGCAAGAAAGCAGAGTCCTGTCCTCACCTTGCCGACCCGCAAGTTGCTTCTTCACATCTCGTTTAAAGGAACCCATCTTATCTTATCTTATCTTAGTGGGGCCTGCCGAAGTTTCCCTCTCCTAGTAACACTTTGACCCATCGGGATCTTTTGTGCAACCCCATCCTTTTACTCTTCTTCCTCTGTAAAGATAGATGCCATAAGTTTGCATGGCAACTTCTTTAAGAGCGAAGAGCCTGAAGTCCTCCGGTTTCGGATAGGCCGACCGCAGGAGTCCCATTATTTTCCTAGCCAGAGAGTCGCAGTCACACAATAGGTGTTGCATTGACTCCGTTTCCTCTCCACAAACCCTACACAAGCTATTTGTTAATAGATGCATTCTGTGAAGCATTTGTTTTGTGGCATAGTGCCCTGTCAAAGGAACCCATGTTGTAGGAAGGTGAAAAACGTAAGGAATTCTATTTTTGGTGGTGCGACAAAGAAATTAATCACCAAATTTCTTTTTTAATAATAAACACTCAATCATCAAAGTGACGTCATAGTTTCCACTGCCACACAATTTCTCTTTTTAAAAAATATTTTGACAGTTGCTTAAAAGTTTTTCTATTGGCTAACCAGTAAACTACCCAATTCCGAGCGATGTTCCCGAGCGATGTTCCCGCCCGCTGCCTGCAACAAGCATTTCCGCTCTCCGCCCCGCCACCGCTGCCGCTCCGCTCACCGCAGACAGATATATGGCAGGCATGGTGATTAAGCCAATACCTATCAGATGCAGCATTGATTTGATTTCAATATTAATAAATGAATCAAATATTTTTATTTCAGATTTCTTGCCTAGCGTACAGTATAAGCTAATTACTTACTTAAAGAAATATAAATATGTATGTGTATTTGTTACAGTTTCGTGACAAACGGTCTGAAGGCAACGCCGCCGCCGACGCCGCCTCCTAATCCATACTTTCCGAATTTTAGACAATACTAATTTGACCATGGCTGACGTCACTGCATCTTAGTACCACTTACGATTTAAAAAATCGTCAAGAACATCCGATTATTCCGTAATAGACAACTAAAAGGTACAATAAGCCTCTTTCAAAGAAACAGACCACAATAAAAAAAAGCATATTGATTATAAAAGGTAAGGAAGTGCGCATACGACGGACTTTTTGTCCGCGGTAATGAGGGACTTGGAAGTCACATTCGATCAAAAGCTCACATTTCTCGACCAAATTGTCACGTTGACAATGGAATCTTTTAAGCGATCGGGTTTTTTTCTGAGGAATTCCCAGAGATTTGATGAGTCAAATCTGAATAACCAGCTATGCCAACTATTTACGCCTGACTACTATTGGCGAAGTAAAAAGCACAAATTATTTGTTGTGCTCACGCTTAAGAGCGTCTGCTGCGTCAAGCGGGCGCGGACGCTGCGTGCCTGTTTTGTGTAAATTCATAGAGCAGCGCTGCGTGAGGCGGGTCGCCCGTCACACGCGGTGCAGGTAATTTACATTAAACAACACGGCGCGCCCGCTTCACGTAGCGGACGCCCTAAGGCTGCTTTTCTAACCATGAGCTGTGCGAGGCACCTAAGCGATGCGCGACGCAAACTATTCTACACCGCAAGGAGAATTAAGCAATCTTATTGGTGGGTTTTTCTCTGTGAAAAATCCAGCCCTAGTTGAAAAGCAACCTAACGGTCTCCTTGAGGCCAACCCTACCTGTGATGTGTTTACGGATGGATGGATAGAAACATTATCAGGGGTGCGATTTCCGAACTGTTGATTAAATCTCACGCTATAATATTAATTGCGAGAGCCAGCTTTTCCTTACTCTTACCCAAAATCACTTGTAATAAATTTTTGGCGCCGAATATTTTCGAACCGTGCGTAGACAACCTCCGTAGGCGAGTGGCACGCCGGACTTTAGGCGGCGCTAACTCTGAGGTCTCGGGTTCGGTCAGGTCAATGTCGAAAACGAACTTTTCGATATTGTGTCGGGTCTGGGTGGTTGATTCTTATTTCCATAATAAGAGTGCTTAACTACTTACTTGGGATCAGAACAATGTACCTATGTGATGTTATCTAATAAAATAAATAATTAAATAAATAAAAAAATTGTAGGGAAGGTAGCCTAAAAAAAAAAATATTTTTCAAAATTTTACTTTACCACTTTGTCGGCGTGATTAATATGTATATCCATGCCAAATTGCAGCTTTCTAGTACTAAGAGTCTATGAGCTAGGCTGGGGACAGACAGACAGACAGACAGACAGACAGACGGACATGGTGAAACTATAAGGGTTCCTTGTTGACTACGGAACCCTAAAAAACAAAACCGTAGACATGATTCTTCACTTTCCCGCCAAGAAGTCCTTAATAAATGTTCAACCGTATGCCATATTCATAAAGTTCAAAGTATATTGAGGAAAGACAGTTTGTGGTCGTCATATGTGCAGGTGTGTGTAGTTGTACGATGTGTGTGTGTGTGTTAGACGCCGGCACATCAACCTTTCCAAAACTGTCAAATTTATTCAATACATTTTCAACCACATTCCAAAGACAAAGTCCAAAGTATATTGAGGAAATTTTACAGTTTGTGTATGTAAACAGTTCATTTACTTTACATGTAGTTGAATATTGTATTTTCCTTACAGCGGGATAACGCTGCAAGCGTGTTAGGAACCTTAAAGCCGGGTACGTTACGAGGCGGAGTTTTAAGGTGATTAATAATGAAGGGTTTTATAACTAAGATAACGGCAGCAGTATTTGACACTTTAAGCGTCGACAGAGCTTTCGTCGCCACAAAATATCATTGATATATTACGGGACGACAGCAAGGAGCAAATTAGTTGATGACCCCTATTTTTAAAGGTTAAAGGACAAAAACGTCGATCACTGGTGCATGTCGAACACTGATGCCACTGTCCTACTTTATATAGGTATCATCATCATCATCATCGTCGTCGAGTCCTCATGCCTGAGGGTCGTGACCACCAATAGCAACATCGCGGACCAGGGCTCTCCAAGAGGTCCTATCCTGGGCTAGACGGATAGCCGCCTGCGTGTTGCATTTCAGGGCTTCCAGAATAGCATCCGTCCACCGGGCAGGCGCTCTTCCTCTGCTTCTTCTTCCCTCAACGTGACCCACCAGTACAAGCTTCTCCAAATTACTAGGTTCCCGGCGAGCAATGTGACCAAAAAATGAGAGCGTTCTTTCAAGGCATACTGATGATAGGCGGGTTTGAATGGCCAGCTCCTGAAGGATAGAAACGTTAGTGCGCCGCGCAGTCCACGGAATACCTAGCATTTTACGCCAGCACCACATTTCAAACGCATCTATCCTTGACACAATACGAGCTTTCAATGTCCATGTTTCAGAGGCGTATAGAAAAATAGAGAAAATCAAAGTACGCTTTAGTGTAATATTCGTGCTGCGATAGATGTTACGATTTCTCCAGGTAGGATAGGTATCATAGACCTTTTGAATGTTGTATAATATAAGCTAGTTAAGTAATTTTTGTAAATAAATAAAATAAAGTTAATTTTATCATCATTTATTGAAATAATATTAACAACTATACATTTCCCCATGTACACAATCGCTCGGCACACAATAACAACAAAATATCAAATGTTTATATAAATTATATACAAGCTTTATTTTCGAAATTACGATTCGAAACAACATTTTCACAGAACCGACCTAGAAAAACAAACATTGGAAACTTATTACTGCGTGCAATTTTCATCCAATTTATGATCTTTAAATTCCGCGAAACTTCTATGACAGTTGTAGTGAGGACTTTTCAACATAATTAATAAATAAGAAAACATACAAGGATACAACAAGTAGGTAACATTTCCGCGTAGTGTTCCGTCACCATTTTGATTTATATATTGTATTAGATATTTACTCACTTGAACGGTTAAACGTTAACGCTTTTGAACTAGATAATAAAATTCATTGTGGGACTTAATACCGTTACCAAATTCCCACTATATGTAACGGTAAGTAACGGTTATTAACGTTATATCTATGGTAAATTGGTAGGGGTAATGCAGGCAACGTTAGCTAGAAAAGTATCTGTTTTTTCGTTAGCTAATGCGCCTTAGCCCACCGCGTAGAGCGGTTAATTAATTTACCGGTAAAAATGCCACCAAGCATAACGTTAATCTCTAACGGTATCTTCGTTTGACAGAAGTATCCGTTACCAAAATTTAACGTCATTCAAAGCCAAGGCATATCACCAGACATCAGACACCAGACAACACATAAATAACTTTGCCATTCATGAGATAAGCACATTTCGTTTTAACTAAAATGTAAGGCATGGCAGAATAACGGGGTTTGTGACCCTTTTGACTCTAATCTGGGTGCCTAATGCGAGTTTCATTTGCCATTCGATTACGTTAACGAAAACAAGAATTTGTATGGCAAAATTTTAACTCTTCTCGTTTGTCGCCAGGAGGCGCTGCTTCAATGCCATACTAATTAGCCATACTAAGTTTTCGTAAATGTAATCGAATAGATACGGACAGTAAACAAAACTCACAATAGGCACCCTGTACTCTGCTTGGATGTTACCCCTTCTACACACTATTACAATTTTTGTGTCTGGAAAAGTTAAAAAAAACTAGCCTGATATTTTTTTAAATGCTAGGGCCTTATTTCTCTGATATAATTAGATGTTTTGTCAAAATATTTGCAGTAAAAAAAGTACATCGTAAAATGTGACCTTATACAGGTCGACTTTTTTATCACCATCCATCCAAACCTTTTTTTTTTCGAGTTAGGAAGTTGGTCCAATAGTAAAAGTTGTTCGTTTGTATCACGGCAGTCATCTCAGAAGGTTTGGATGGTGATAAAAAAAAGTCGACCTGTATAAGGTCACATTTTACGATGTACTTTTTTTACTGCAAATATTTTGACAAAACATCTAATTATATCAGAGAAATAAGGCCCTAGCATTTAAAAAAATATCAGGCTAGTTTTTTTTTAACTTTTCCAGACACAAAAATTGTAATATTTTTAAGAGCGACCTCTCTGTCGGCTCCTTTGAATGAAACTACGGGCACGTGTAAGCGGTGAAGGCATTGCGGCCTCTCTGTTTCGGCTCCTTTGAGTTGAAACTACCGAAAGTGCTTTATTTTACTTTTTAATCGAAATGTCTTTTGGCGTTTTTTTTGAAAACTAGCGTATAAAAATTTTTGGTTTTTTCATAAAAATAGTTTATATATGTTGTTGAATTTATCCTCAAAATATTTTCAGTTAATAAAATGTGACCTTATATACAGTGTTTTTTGTTAGAGGCAAATAAAGTTATTTATTGATTTTATTATTATTATTTTCCTATGAATACTGTTTCCGATTTATTTACTCAAGATTCATATGTTGTCAAACATAAATCAAAATAGCGGCAGATAACTAGGCCTTGTCCCGAAACGGTGTCTTAAAAATTAAAAAAATTAAAAACAAGTCGTAACGTTACGTCCATAATTAAAAAATGGAAGTTGTACACGAATTGGAATACTAGAAATACTATCGGCCTTTTTGTAAAATACCAAAGAAACATCATTTATAACAATTTAATTATTTTTTTTTGAATTATTTCTAATCCTGTTTATGTCGCTTTCATTACTAAGGCGAACGAAAGAGACGAAACATAATTTCGATTGGTCCGACTACTTGTACACTTGTTATACAGGGTGTTTGGTAATGCGTGTGTAATCCCGAATATGGCAGATAGGGTACCGTGCATAGAACTCCGGAAAATCATGAACATTCCTAAAAAGCACCACATGGTCCAGATATTGAGGTTGCTTGTTACTAAGTAAAATTGCAAAGTATCAACCCTAAGAGCTCTGCCCTATTAAGACGCCATGGCGACGTTGCTGGCTACGTATCCAAGCAGTTAGTATTGAAATGTTAGGTACCTAACTCACTTGGCGACGGTTTGGCAACGTCGCCAATTTGGAAGCGTGGCCACGAGCTACAGCTCCCTACGTGGCTTCTGGATACTCTGGCGGCCTGGCGACGTTGCCACTATAATGCACACGTGTAAACGGCACCTTGCTCACTAAGTCGCCAGTCAGCCGCCGTTTTGGACGCTCGCTCGGAATATAGTAGTAGTTGATGTTATAAATAATAAGTTTTAAAATTTATAATAGAAATTCAAAACCGTCCTTGTTTATGGGAGAGTTCATCAAATGGTCATTTCTACATAAGTTCAATAATTTGTCAAAAGATGCTATTGACATTCTTGAGTAATTGAAAAAAAATTCAGGATACTTTCGTAAATCTCCATACAGTTTAAAAAAACACGAAAACACCACTTTGGCTTCAATCTGATATAAAAGGATGAACCCATAGTTTCTTTTTCCTGACGACGTAAACGAACTGACTGTCGAGACGCCATGGCCACTCGACATGGCGACCTTCGGATGCCAGAAGTAGCCAGGCCTGCGCCGCTGGCGACGTCGCCATGGCGTCTTAGCAAGGCAGAGCTCTAAGTCCAGCTGATATATTGTTCTTGGTCGCCAACCTCGTGGTCCAACAAAAACAGTAGTCAAAAGATGTCAGGGTTTAACTATATATAAATTTGTGTTTTCATATGGAAAAATAAATCTACGAAAGCATGATTTTGCATATTACCACGGTGTTCCTTAAACTTGGTTGCGTGGCTATGTTTCGGGATTATACACATTACTAGGGACCGGATTATATGCTACTTAAAAAGCTTGTTATATGCATGCAAATATGCATGAAATATGCATGAAAATAGGTAAAATATGCAAAATTAAATGATAAGTTTTAGACGATAATAGGTGAAGTAACATAGCATTATATTACATTACAATTTTTCATATTTTTGTAAACGAAAACAATCAAGTATTGTCCCAAATGTTCAGTAGTAAGATTGTGTCGTCGATCATTCAATATATATATATAAGTGGTAAAGAATCGCTCCACATCCACTGAGGTAACTGAGCTGAATTTGAACTTTGGTGCTATGTCAGCACTTATAGTTTTTGGCAAAAGTTCTGTCGTCCCATTAAGAAAACTATCAATTTGACACAAACGTAGGTACCATAACAAACGACGCGTGGCTGCTGAGTGCGCTGCGCTCGAAAAACATTGTAAATGTATCAATAATATGCATCATAACTAGATTTTAAGTAAAATATGCTATTACCGCTGAGGATGGCTTAAATATGCAAATGCATATGCAAATATGCAAATGCATATAATCCGGTCCCTACGCATTACCAAACCTTGTATACACTCCACAGACAGAAGCAACTATAGATGCAGATACTATCAACATTTTAAAAGATCAATTAGGTGAATCAACTGTAACAAATACGAGTAGGATAAAGGTTACCAAGGCAGCAACAATAAGGCCCAATTTACGATTGCCGCGACTCTAAAAAAACTTGTCAAATCTATGATCAACAGTCAATGTTTGCCGGAATTGTTCAGCAACTTTTGCTGCAGACCATACCAGATAGTGACAACTTCGTGGCATCAATAAAAACAACATATTTTGGTCGTGACATAGTACAGACAACATCGGATTTTTTGAAACTATTAAATGGTCCAAAATATCTCAGCATTAAGTATCTTCAAAAGTTTTAATCGAAAACATACTCTAATGAAACACCAGTGAGGTTCGTTATTATTAACTTTTTCAATTGCAGGTATGTTGCCACCTAGTATTGAATCCGATACACTTATTAACCTTTTGACCGCCACAGCATAAATGCGACACCGTATCCGTACGCGAAGCATTCAATTCAGAGTAAAAACTTGCAGCAGGAATAGGAATTCCAAAATTTTCAAATATCTTTATTTGTGTTTTTGTAAACTGATAAATGAAATATGTATTGACAATCATTGCCGTCGTTGGCGTACAGGGTACGGTATCGCTTGTCGATTATAGTTGACTGGCCAAAAGGTTGATGCTGACTGTTCAAATTTCATAAGAGTCGGGCCAGGCGCACCCTTATTATTTCTGGTGGGGACGTCGCCGGCCGAACGGACGATCATCCGCCCGCGTTTTGTGCGGGCCATTTCGTCCTTTTCCCCTTACATTTAAGTTAAAATTCTCGATTGTCGGTTGGTTGGTTGTTATATCCGACTGTGTCAAAAGGATAACGCTGACTGTGTAGTGATTTCTTAGGAGCCGGGCCCGAAGACGCTCCTTACATTTAAGTTAAAATTCACGATTGTCGGATATAGCCGACTGTCAAAGGGTTAATGCTGACTGTGTAGTGATTTCCTAGGATCCGGGCCCGAACGGTCCCTTACATTTTAAGTCACGTCCTATACAAATAAGTGCACCTAACTGTTACTTCGCCGCGGGCTGTTCGACGAGCGCACGCAGCCGCTGGTTGATGTACTGTACGCGGGTTACCAGTTTGTCTTTGGGGTTGAACTCCGTGTACGGGATCTCAAGCACTTTGAAGCCCTGGAAAAGGATTTTTTAAAACCACTTTAATGATATTTAATCGCACGTGAAGAGATTTTTTATAGTTGTAAAGGAATTGCTATTGGCCTTTACAGGATTAAGCCAATTTAAAGGGCGGCTAGAAACTTAAGTTTTATCAAGCCGTTACTTTGACCGTGACCGTGACCAAACAATCCATAGTGGGTTTTTATAGGGGATGGCATATGGCTACACGTTGCTAATTAAAATTCGAAAGACCTCGAAGGACCAACATACATTTTTTTTTCGAGCCGCACAGTAGCGCGTTACACAACCGCAGCCCGCCTCGTGGCATGGGCTGCAGTATTTGTAATGGCAATTGTTCTTCTATAATAGGGACCCAGTATAGAAACTGACCTTGAGCCGCAGCAGCGCGCCGCAGAGCCGCAGTACGCCGAGCGGCGCGGCGCTGCGGCGCGTCATGTCGTGGTAGTCCAGGCCCAACACTGCTATCCGGAACTTGCTGCAACCAAGCAACATTCAATTACAATTTATTGTAATTTACAATTACAATTTATTGTAATTGTAATCGTTGTTGTAATCGTTTCGGCAGAACACGTCTATTGTACCATACTTCTATCATAACATCAAATGTATACCATGTCTCTTAAGCAAATAAACTTATTTCTATTTTTAATTTTATTCGAGGAGCTCACCGGTGGTAAACAAGCTCGGATTGAAATGAAACAACTAAACGACTTTCGCAAAGGCCAGTCATGTGGTCATCACGAGCTCCCCCGTGCTTCGGAAGGCACGAAAAGTTTTTGGCATTAACAGTCTTGTACAACCACCGCCCCGCACGGAGCCCGCGCGGCGGTTCATGGCCTGCCCCCAACCGCCAAACTCTTTCGCTTTCGATCGCTTTGAAAGCGAGACCCTCGCCTCGCCTTCTAATATAATATCGAATAATATCGAAAGCTATAGCCTATAGCTATCGATAATGCTTTCATATTCCTTTCGAAATGACACGATGACGCCTCCTCCTCGCCTCGCCTTCAAATCGATCGAAAGCGAGAGAGTTAGGCGGTCGGCCCCCTGTTCTCCTGTGGTGTTTTTATCTGTATGGTGCCCCAGCAGTAGAGACATAAATGCTGGTGTTATATATGAGTGTGTTGTATGAAATATTGTAATAATATTAATTTGTACATTAAAAATCAGCCATACGTCTTCATTATAGAGAAAGTTAATACAATAAACTATTAAAATTTTATTAAAAAATGTGTTTTTTTCCTTTTTTATACACAAATTATTAGTAAAAATGGCATAAAACATACCTTTTATCATTAACAGCTTTTCCTAATGGTACTGGGTGGCACTTAGCGTCAACGGCGAATTCCGCGTCTGTCAAACGAAATAAATATTTCAAACAGCATATCAGCGTATGTCCAAAAGCTGGAGAAAATTGACGTATTCATCACTTGATATCAAAAGCTATCCAAACCCCTTTATCATTACTTAGCGATTTTTAATCATATTAACATTTAATAATTTTTTAACGTAGTATATACCTTTCAGACCAGAATACCTTACCGTACAGACATGCACATCAATTTATGCAAAACTGTCAAATTTCTTCAATAAATTTTCAACCGTAAGTCTGAGACATAAAGTTCAAAATCTATAGAAGAAATTATACAGTTTGTGGTAGTCTGTACAGGCGTGTGTACATACAATCAGAATACAATAACAAAAATAATCTTAAATCTTTTTTATTTTACTCACCATACAAGAATCCCATGCCAGAATTACAATCCCGCCTTAGAAACGTGTCCGCAGACACAAGATTCTTGAAGGTCTCCAGTATGGTGTTTACGTAGGCCGCTTTCTCCCGCGCCCGCAACAAAGGCACCCCCACTGATACGTCTTCAGCCAAGCGAGGAGCCTCTGACTTTAGCGTTAGTTGCGCGTAAGCATCGATCATCATGAGCTTGCGACGAGAAGGGATGGATATTTCTGGAACAACAGCGTAATGTACGATCGACAAATTTTAAGGATATCCAGTTACAAACATTCTTGCCATAACGTGGCGATCGTAGTTGACTCCGCCTACCATGAAGATGACCATAGAATGACCAATAGTAAACCTTCCTACCTTTTTTTGTCAAAGCCATTTGTTTTAGTTCATTGTTAAAGCTTAAATAGAAATTCATTTCTTTCTTAAGATTCCTAATCTTATCTTATCTTAGTGGGGCCTGCCGAGGTTTCCCTCTCGCAGCAACACTTCGACCCATCGGGATCTTTTGTGCAACCCCATCTTTTCACTCTTCTTCCTCTGTAAAGATAGACGCCATAAGCTTGGCAACGTCCTTAAGAGCGAAGAGCCTGAAGTTCTCCGGTTTCGGATAGGCCGACCCCAGGAGTCTCATTCTTTTCCTAGCCAGAGAGTGGCAGTCACACAGCAGGTGCTGCATTGACTCAGTTTCCTCTCCACATGCCCTACATAAGGTATTTGTCGATGGATGCATTCTGTGGAGCATTTGTTTTGTGGCATAGTGCCCTGTCAAGGCATCGATGGTTAGTCAGGCCTGCCTTCTCGAGATTCCTAATAGTGAATACCCAGAAAATTTGTCAAAAACAAATGGGGCGGGTGTATAGCCACTGACCCCTGCACAGAAAATTCGCCCTAATGGTGGATATCCAAAAAAATTGTTGATAGTACACACGCCTGCAGATCAACCTATCCAAAACTGCCAAACTTCAATACTTTGAACTTTACGTACATGTTACATGGTTGAACTTTTATTGCAGAAATTAAGGGGGTGCCGCGCGGAATTTCGAAAATTTACGTGTTTTTAAGTCACTGGTGCTAGGCGCTGAATAGGTCTTATACATTAAAAGGACTAGTGTAGGTTAGCTTGATCCTTTCACAAGGCCATGGTTGTCTTGGAATTTGAAACAAATACCCAGAAACTGCATAAACAATACGTAAAAGTAATGATATCTAAAAACTTATTTCTTCAGAAACTTTGTAAATATAGCACAAATGAAACAATGATCCGACATCAAAATGTTTGTATTGATATTCCGCAGGCCACTGTTGTCTTATTTTTCAATTAAAAAATATGAATATGAAAATGTTAAGACTTTTCTTATTTTTTACCCAAACGCCTATGATTTTACGAAAGTAAACATTGCTCTAATTAAATCACCAGCCTACTCTGTACAGATATTAGTGTGCGTGCGTATTCGTAGTCGTGCGCCGTTGTCACACCACTGCCACGCTCCGCTCGCTCGCTATTATAAAGAAACTTGGAACTCGCAGCTTTGCGTCCGCGCTGCACCCCCTTAAATAGTTTTGGATATATTGATCTGCAGACGTCTATATATGGTCGAACATTAATTTAAGAAGTAGAGGTACCAGTGTTTAAAACTTTAAGTCCATTGTCACCAAAAAATAAAATAGATTTTTATTGAAATTTTACGTGATTACAGAGCAGGTGGTCGGTATTCAATGGTTGCTAAGGCCTAAAATCAGTTGCTGACCCCTATTCTTAATGATTCAAGGTAAATACTTGTTTTTTTTTTTATAAAAGAAGGAGGCAAACGAGCAGGCGGGTCACCAGATGGAAAGTAATCACCGCCGCCCATGGACACCCGCGAAACCAGAGGAATCGCAGACGCGTTGCCGATCTTTAAGGAAGGAATAGGCTCGTTTCTTGAAGATTCCGAGGTCGTAACGGTCCGCAAATACCGCCACCGAGAGCTGGTTCCACAACACTGTAGTTCGAGGCAAGAAGTTTCGTGAAAAACGCACAGTAGTAGACCGCCATCCATCAAGGTTATGTGGATGGAATGACAGTCGATTGCGTGTAGTGCGGTGAAGGAAAGCAGCGGTAGGGATCAAGCCGAACAATTCCTCAGAACACTCCCCATGATATATGCGGTATAATACAAAAACGATTTCTACGCCATCTGCAATTTAAATGCCGTATGTATATTCAGGACTACACACTGCGTTGCAAACATTTTCATTTCTTGCCATTACACTTGCGAAGAGATATGTCCGATATTGCATTACTTCTGAAAATATTTCAAGGTAATGTTGACTCCTCTGAATTACTAAGCCTCAGTACTATTAATGCTCCTAAAAAAGTAACGCGCCACACTAATATACTGCATGTACCGCTTTCACGAACTAATTATCGTAGCAACTCCTTTGCCATCAGAGTGTCCAAACTGTATAATAGTGTTGATAAGGATATGAACCTAGACTTATTTAACTCATCCCTGAACCAGTTTAAAAACAAAAATAATAACTTCTTTTTGTAAAAAAAGTCTTACCAACATTTTCCACTTTCCATCGAAAATCGAAAAGATTATGTAATCTGTATTAAGCTATAAGCGAAAACTTGTAATTGGTTGTATTTAATTTATAAACACTTTTAATTTATGTATTAGCTGTAAGTTTTCCAAAAAAAATAAAAACAAAATAAAATAAAATAAAACAATATACCGAGAGACGCAACGTCTCTCCGAAGAGATAGTGTCGATCACCGGTTCCTGTCGAGCACTGGTGCTACAACCCTAGTCTTATGTGAAGCCGTTCACCTGTAGTACAGATTCTGTACTAACCACTAAAATCTACATGACATACAAAATAGGGATGTTGACAAAAACAATAATAAATTCCAGAACATTAAACATATAAATGAAATAACGTAACAGTTCTTGATCTCCTAGTTGAGCGTGGAGTGCCACAGGGGAGTATCCTTGGTCCTACGCTTTTCTTAGTCTACGTTAACGAAATGTACAACCTTGAACTTACTAATAAGGACGAAACAGACTTAATATTTACAGCTGATACTTGGGATCACACCTTTCATGCAGCACAAGTCGGATTCCATAAAATTACAAATTGGCTCGCAGATAATATGTTATCGCTTAATGTAGTCAGAACATGAACCTATTTTTTATTTGACCTGAACATGAATTTCTGTTACTTAAAAAGTTGTTAATAAACACTCAATTGACGGAACACAATAGTGACATCATAGTGCCATTCCCATACAATTTCTATAAAAACAAAAGTTGACAGATGCTTAAAAGTTTTTCTATTGACTAACCAGTCAAACTTAAGTGAAAGGAGAAACAAAATTTGACCTAGTTGTGTCAAAATTATGCAAGGTAAATATTGAGGTCATCATCATAGTCAAGAAACGTCTCACTGCTAGCCTTAAATCCACATGATAGCACATGCGGAGATCGGGCCATAACCCACTAAACTAGCCCAATACGGGTTGGGGGTTTTAATGGCTGCTGATAATAAATATACTGAAACGGCTGGTTTCACTTGATTTCTGACCCGGATTACCCGGAGAAGGTACAGTGTAAATGAATCCTGTTAATAGAACAGAATCATCAACACTTTTTCAGAATTACAATTAATTGGCAATAATATTACTTAATATGTTTATTGATAATTGTTTTGCACACTCAGCACTTATGCTCTAGGATATAAAGTTGAAATTCGCTCACCACCAGCGGACAGAAGTTTGTCAATGAACTCCGGGCTGAGTGTTGAAACGAGGTGCTCCTTCTTAGCCTTCTCGAGGGTCAGCAACGCGAACACCAGGTCCAGCCACGCCGACGACTTGGCCATCTCTTCTTCCTTTAATGATACTGCCACCTGGGGAAGATGCCTCAGTAGTTGAGGATTCCGGGTGAAGTGCGCTTCCACCTTCGACCTTATCTTCACTTAACACGGGTGAGATAAAGGCTAATTGCTTTCCCGTAAGATATTAAAAACGTAGATTTTTATCATTATTTAATGCGCTATTAACTTCTTTAACCGCCAGTCGGATTTATCCGAGCCTGGAGGAGGAAAGATTTACCATTCCGTCTGAGTCTTGAACGACCTTTAATAAACCTAGCAAATAGCGACATAGTATATTTTACAATAAAGAGCGGCATAAGTATATATTTATTTTTACATTTATAAAACGGTCTCGACAGCAACGGATAACTATAATTTATACTAGTGGTCGCCCAGTGGTCCAAAGTCGACCGTAATTCACAAAATTAACAATGTTTATACAATGTAATATAATGTAAACTCAAATTTACAAAAATGCTCTTTTCTGCACTCTTTCTCAATATTATGAACAACCGTGCGCGCAATGCGCTGAAATAGGGGTACAAACTTTTCTTCATTAGGGCGCGGTTAAAGATTACGGCTAATACAATCGCGAGAAGTTCCTCCACTCACCTCGAACAGTTCCTCGCTCTGCGGCGGCACGTAATTGACAGTCGCCAAGGTGACGACAGCCGAGGCCACGTCACCCGCGCGACACGCTGCTTTACGGCTTTGCACCCAGTCGGATATAGCCGACAACGCGGGCTCGTGCCGGTATTTCAACAGCCCGAGCGATACCACGATGGAATTTACTACGGACGCCTTGTCTTTGTTGGAAGGTAGGCATTCTATGATGTCACTGAAAACGAAGGAAAAGAATGAGGGACTTTTTAAAATTTTGGAATTAGATTGTTGCTTGCCGTAGCGTTTTTAGAATGTAACCGTACCTTTGTGAGTTGCGAGAAACTAAAAGTTTTCTTCAAACCATTTGATCAAAACATTTTCAATGGGTTCCTAAAGGGAACGGTATAACGTATGCGTGTCACCTTTCCGATTTGAACACCTATTAGATTTTCAGAGGCGATATGATCAGAAAGGCCGAAATATGTTTTTTTTTTATAGTAACAGGTAAGCACAGTGCCTTGATCTCACCTGATGTTAAGTAAATGATGGAAGCGCACTTCACCCGGGATCCTCAACTAGTGAGGCACTGGCTATCTTATTTCTAGCTGCCGGAACACAACAATGCTACAAACATTGATGTTATGGCGACATATTTAGATAAGATGGTGGTAGCTAGCCAGGTGGACTAACAAGCTCTACCACCAACCAAACCGAGTACACAAACATGTACCCCCCGCTGGGAATCGAACCCGGGACCTCTGGGTCTAAACCGGTGGTCTTAGCCACTAGACCACAGAGGCGGTTATATTAATATGTAATTACGGTTGCGTATTATTTTTTAAAGAAAGAGCGGAGTCAAAGTCGAAACTGAGAATATATTTTAGGCGACAACGGCTTTTTCAACAGAGCTACTTATCGAGACTTTCAGGATAATTCACAAAAATAAGTACCCTAAGACTTGTTTGTATATTGATTTGTAATGGAAAGTGTCCTTTTATATTTCTTTTATATATGACGCTGTGAAAGATATGCAGTATACAAATGGCCTTGCCTTTCATTTCGGTTCTTCTAAGTTAAAGGTATTAATTATATCTCTGTTGTAGCCTAAATAAATATTGTATTTTTGATTAATATTCTTTACATAAACATGAAATCACAACTCACTTGCATATCCTATCGAGGAGCAAGGGGTCGGGGAAGTTGAGCGACGCCATGGAGTAGAGCAGATCAGCTGACTTCTTGAGGTCGATGACCTCGGTCTGTCGCGTAATGTTGTGTGAGAGCGCGCGCAGCAGCGGCGTACTTCGCCGACCTTTCTGCTGCAGGGCTTTCATAACCTGGTCAAGGCGACATATATTGACTTTTGTTTTCAAAGTTCGAATAAGAATATACCAGTTTTCTGATTATTGATTGTTTGCTTTAATTTTAGGCACACAAAACAGATAGCACTAATGTTAAGCATAAATGTATGTAGACATAGTGCCTTACAAATAAACAAAGAATAAGGTCCGAATAGTTATTCCGTGTTTTATTCCTGTCGTGTAAACGTCATTTCAAATTAGAGTAAAAGAGACAAAACACGGAATAACTATTCGAAGCCTATTCTTTGTTTATTTGAAAGGCACCTAATGTTTAAAATTGTGTTATGTAGTGTAGTGTGTATAAGTGTGCTCAGTGGAGTGCACTTGGAGAGGACTATATTCAGCAGTGGACTAATGTAAGCCTATGGTGATGATGGTGATGATGATGATGAAGAACGCAATATTGAAATAGTGTAAATATTCATTAATTACTAGTTGTCGCCCGCGACTTCGTTCGCGAAAACTACACCATCCCACAGGAACCTGTTACCGGGATAAAAAGTATCCTATGACCTAGTCCGGGTCATGGTCTGTCTATGTGCAAAGTTTCATCCAAACCCGTTCAGCCGTTCTCGAGTTTTGCGCTTAGCAACATTCATTTTTATTTATATATAGAAGACTATAACTTTGTTAAACACTAAAAACATTTCAAAAAGTGCTAAGAAACCTAAAAAGAAGATTTAAGTTTGTGTTGAGTTACATATGACAGATTTGGACTCCAATGGACTCCAAAGCGGAGACGAGAGGCTCTCCTCTCTGAGGGAGATGTGTCGTAAACAACCAATAAGAGTTAGTATTTTACCCTTCCCTATCATCTTATTGGCTGATTATGGCACATCTCCTCTCCTCTACTCACATATCCACTTAGATGCTTTAATCTTGTGCTCTTACACAAAATCATGCCTACACAACATAACAAACCTTTATCATTTGTGGTAGTGACAAATTGGCAATAAGCCTTGCAGCCTCATCGTCTCCGGTGATTCCGAGCACCGTACTCAGGTCTTCGGCCATGGTCATTGAGCTCATGGCCTGCGTGGCGGGCGTCCGAGCCAGGATACGGCATAGCTTCAGGAAGCGAGGGTCCTTCTCGAAGTCACCTATTTTCACTTTGTTGCTGTTCGACCATTCTGATAGGACTGACACCATCTGAAATATAAGTCAAGCTTTAAAGAAATCATGTTATAAGGAATTGATAAACTGTCAAGTTTTATATTAATGTTTGATAGGTCTTCTTAACCCTTTCATTGGTAGAGGCAATATAGATGCCACCATAAATTAAACCTTATGGGGTTGCAATAGATTTCAAAACCAGTGAAAAATATAATTATGATGTACCTATCAAAAAGTTACGGTACCAATCACCCAACCAACCAACCAACAAACATCATAGTTAAGCTTTATCAATTGGAGCAAAAAGCACATTTCTTAGGTAGACTTGTCTTAAGAGTGGAAACCGCAACTTGTCAGATATAGTGTAGGATGTCCACTGGTTAGGTAGAGCAAACAATATTCGCATAGTGGCTATCTAGTGGATGGGTGAGCAGAGTAGCAGTTTAGGCTCAGTGGCATAAATTACGTGAAGCCTATGTCCATCAGTAAACTGGGCATGGGCTATCATCATTAAAATCAAGTCATTGCTACAATAGGTGGATGTCAGCTAATTATTATTATAAATTATCAGGCATGCAGTTGAAACAACTGATAAGTGCCTGTATTCTGCTACCGGTTATTATATTTTTCAATATTGTTTTTCAAATAAAACAAAAAGTAAGTTTTATACCTTCAATGCATGCCGCCTTGACACAACAGTATTTTCAGCCACAACCAGTAGACTGTCAATGTCGCTTGCCTTTTGGATCTGATGGTCGAGCATCTGAACCTTGTTCTGTTTCACTGACTTAGGGCTGGGTTTTTTCCTGTCATCCTCTTCAGGCGAGTTGAGTGTTGCGAAAACTGCAGCTACCAAGCCTTAGGAGTAACATGTATAATGACATTAATTTATTAATTATCTTTTTAAAATAAAACTACAATTGCACAATTAGGGGGATAGAAACAACAATAAATTTAGTCTTAATACTTAACCCACAACTGAGAAATTCGCTTTATGTACATTAAGTTGAATAATATGATGCTTGAAAATAACTAAAAAAGAATTTATTGTTTCTGAAAAAAGGGAATCAGTGATACTCAACTTCATCCGTTTTTTTGTAAATGAATCACTACCTAGGAATTAGTAATAAAGAAGTAATGTAATACTAAATACAAGAGTAGCCTTTTTTTAACTAGATACAACTCAAAAATTAATGAAATTGTTCATGATGTGTTCATTTGTGAATGATTACTGAAGTAAAAATTATATACACTACAAACATATCAACTAAATATTACATAATATATATAATACAAACAACACAAATCATTAACCTAATAAATTGCTATGAAACTAACAGATTGTGATAGGTTCTATCAATGATTTATGTCCCACCTTTGTTGTTACCTGGATTTTCTTTACTATCGTCAACAACACCCGTAGTAAGTTTATCAGATACACTTCTGGAGGGCTCAATCTTGTCTTTGAAGGCTGCAGTGCTAGAAGTTGAATATTTTCGTACATTCGCTCTTGATCCTAACCTCCAAATCACAGCACCACTGAATTTCAACATCTACAAAAGATTACAGAAATATTTTTAGTAAAAAAATAACATGATCAAATAAAGGAATAGTTTAATTTTGCTTGGAATTAGCGAAAAACGCGATAAATATATTATTTTTTAACAAAACATTGAAGTCTTACATCACGACATAAAAATAAAACCCTTACACTATTATTATAAACATAGTAGAAATGCACCCTATTCATATTTTTTATTACCTTTTCACGTAAATTATATTTGAATTTTAATTAATTGCACTCAATTTTAAACATTTGATAAAGATTTTTTTATGTACCTATTTGACATAATCCATCAACCGATCAACTAACCAACTTGACATTGACATGACAGAGCGAGAGCGCATACCTACAAACAAGTGCTGCGAACGTGATTTTTATCGCCAGATACCATAACTAAACGCAAGTTTGGACTATGAGATGTAGAAGCTCTTCATTATACATTTAACAAGTATGTCATAATGAGAATATTTGTTTTATATTTTTATAATACTAATATAAGTTTGAAAGGTTTTATTTGTTTTAACTTGTAAAAGGAAGTAAACGTAATGTGAGTAAATAAAACGCATACTTTAGTGAAGTGACAAAAACTTTTGAAGATGTATTGAATTATTCAACTTAACAACTAACAGGAAACCTTATTAAAAGGGATACATTTTCATAATATTAAGATTGACATTTTTTGTTTTTGTTGTTTCTCTTCTTATTTATTTACTATAGGATACATTTAAAATAAATAGACATAAACAATGACATTTACATCTGTAAGAGTGTTAAAAACTCAAAATTCTCATACAAAATGTGACACAGCAGTGGAATAGCACTATTTTTATTCTTATAATTTTCATACACCACCACCTAAACACAAACGTTATTTCATAGTTTCCTATTCGTCTCTGATTTAAGTAAATTAGTAGGTATAGACGATGTCTTCGGTGTTTGTGTGCAAAAGCACTGCGGATGATGCTGTTTATAAAAGTTACATAAAGTTGTATATATTTTGTATAATATATTTTGTACACGGAATTTTAATTATAAGAGATATTGCTGATTTCATATACAAATCCGAAGTAAATCCTATAAGCCTACAACAAAGAGATTCAATATGTAAGTAGTTAAATGTCTTTGGCCTACAATTATAAATGTTGATAAGCTGTCTTACATATTTTGTATTGTTTGATCCTTAGAGCATTAAACCAGTTTGAACCTATAAAATTAGATAGTTTTTTTTTAGTTGCAAAAAATAGTTTGGTCAAAGAAATAATTGAAACAATGTAGGTAGGTAGTTCAATTGTACTCCGATGAAAACGAACATCACTTGCATCACTTCGCTTCACTATTACTTAAAAATTGCATATACCTAGCTGCTGTGCGTGGGAGATTTGTTGTGATATTTGTTATTATTTAAGTGAAATACTGATTCCGGCATTGAAACTGGCAATAATGGTAAGCGGTTATTGAAACAATGCTCACTGGCATAAGGTTTTGTGTGTAACGCCCTAAATCGTATGTGGAAATTTCAAATACATGTTTGACAAGAGCTCCTAACGATATTGGGAATTTTGGTTCTTAAAAATCTTTAATGTCCTTTGTTTTCTTGCTTAAATTAGAATGGAATAAGTAAACTGCGCCCATTATTTCGGTACTCTCACTCACTTCTACTAACCGTACTTATCGCGTATCGGCCAGGCCAACCTACCGTCAATCAAATTTATAATTAAGTTTTGCGTCGTTTTTGGAGATATTATCGCTTCTTCTCATTTTTTCTGCCTCACAAAAAACTGTTAATTACAGTTTCAATTATAAACATCTTATACAGCTCATATGTAAGGAATGGTTAGTAAAAAATACCTACCTACCAAAATTGGTTTTTCTTATTTGATGATGTCTATTATGCTTCAAAAATTTTCTGTAAGTAAGTACCTACGTTAACATTTTCATAAACATTTTTTGAAATTAGTTTTGGTTCTGTATTTGAACTTTATAAACACTAATGTAAGAGAAATGTAAAGAGAGAAATATAACATCACTACAAGTGCAATACAACTGACTACAATTAATTCAATTCAATTCAATCATTTATTTATTTACCCTGCTCATTGGTTTATAAAACTGTATTTTGTTTTATCTAATTCAAGTCATCAAAATTTTATGTCACCCTGACTTGAACAAAATCTAAGAGCTATTGAGTGTCTCGTTAATCACTCGACATTGGCGAAATTATATGTGTTGAAAAGACACTCCAGAAGCCATTACACAAGAAAATAATAATAATTGTTTTCAAATAATAAGTAAAGAATTTTTAATAGCTTAGGCAAATAAACTCTAAATCAGTACTATGACAGAACTCTGTACAGGGTTCGAAATTATCAAGATAATAAATAACACAGCTTTAGCAGCAGAAACTATTTTTAACTGACTTCAAAAAAAGTAGGAGGTTCTCAATTCGACTGTATTTTTTTAAAATGTTTGTTACCTTAGAACTTTTGACTGGGTGAACCGATTTTGATGATTCTTTCTTTATTTGCAAGCTGGTGCTTCCCGTGTGTTTCCATTATAATTTGGTTCAGTTCTGTTGATGGAATCCTTAATATTGTTGGCATACCTATAGCGATTTTGGTATTTTCAGTAATAAGTCAAGCATTTCTATTCAGAAAGTATCATTTGATGAAGTGCAACTGGTGAAAAAGACCACAGATTGCCACCGGAACTCTTCAATGATAAGTATTTCACAGGTGGCGAAAAGATATCTCGATTAAGATAGCTAAACGACTATGACGAAGCAACAGAAGGCAGGCACCGGAACTCGGTTTTTGATTTCCTACTTTGGGATAGGCATTTCTCGTTTTCTTCGCTTGTCTCATTTAAACGGCGCTGTCTCATACGAGCGGCGCGTTTAGTACGTCTACCCATATTCGCTTTTAATAAATAGTTCAAAACGAATCACTAAAAAGCGAGAAATAAATAAAAAATTTAACAAAAATAAACCAACTCCAAAAAATTTTACTGAAAAAATTGCACTAAAAAGTAAAAAATAATTGCGTAGTTTAGTTTGTTCAATTTACTTGCAATTAACCTATATACTCAATCTTATATTCTTTCTTTGGAAAATATATAGGTAAAATTATTGTTATTTTTGGAGTCGGTGCCAGGCAAGGTAATGTTAACATTAACATTTAACAACATAAATACTATAATATAAACATAAAAGTACATTCAATCTTATACATGCTCACATGGACACTGCGCTGGGACTGTACCAAGCAGTTCCAAGATTCCATGTCCATTTGTGAGAGGGTCTGTGTGTGTGATGCTCAAGCATGTTTGTATGAAGCTTGCCATCTGGGTATATTTTGTGGTTCAGGTTTCAAGGGTACTAGACCTAATGACATTACAGGACATAGAAGCGTCAGGGTTGGCGAGGCGCGTGTAATACCTAATCTTGGTGTAGCAAGCGTCTATGGAAGAGGGCGCTGGATCAGGTATACCCGATATCAGATTAACGATTTTATCTGATGGCCTGACTAAAGAACGGCGAATTTATAATACATGCTGTGTGATGCCAATTCTGTGGTCTACTGGTTAAGACCACCGGACCCAGAGGTCCTGTATTCGATTTCCAGCACCCGTACCTGCATATTTGTGTACTCTATTTGGTTGGTTGGTGGTAGGGCTTGTTTGCTAGTCATCGGATGGATGATCAAAAATGTATTATCCTGAGCTCCTCTGTACTTCGCAAGGCACGTAAAGCCGTTGGTCCTGGCTACACAATCACTAATTCGCACAGGGCCCGCGTCATCAGGGAAGGCTCGAGCCCCAGCAATGGGGACAAAATGAGCTGGTGATGAGGGCTGGTCCGCCTGGCTAGCTACCACCATCTTATCTAAATATGTCGTCAAAACATCAATATTTGTAGAATTGCTGTGTTCCAGCAGCTAGAGATAAGCTAGTTTCTCAGTAGTTGAGGATTCCGGGGAAAGTGCTCTTCCACCTTCCACCTTCCACCTTCCACCTTCCACCTTCGGCCTTATTATCAATTAACGTGAGGAGAGACGAAGGCCAAGTGTCGTTTTGACAGCGCAATAAAGAGAGAATTCCCCTCTGTTGTCGCTCGGTTTCGCGGCCAGGCCGAGTGGATTGCAAAATCGGTCCTACTACTTAAAAGACTCACTGAATTTATTTGTACCGGTACAAATAAATTTTGTGTGTGCGTCAGCTTTCAACTTAAATAGTTACAGTTTCTATGAAGTAATCCCTTTTTTAACTGTAGAGACGTGACATTTTCTTTATTTATCCAGCCAGAGCGCAATGACGACTAGCCTGACGAAACATGGTTAAATTACTAAATTTAACCATGTTTCGTTTTGTTCCGTAGGATCAATCAATGGTCTCGCTGATACTAATCAGCGAGACCATTGATTGATCCTACGGAAGCACGCATCTTTACTTTGAAATGTTTGTAGTTATGTTGTTAAAGAAATAATGAGATCTTTAGAGCTTTCATGTTCTTTGAAATGATCGCGAAAGTTAAGCTTCTTTAGTACAGTTAGTATCCGGATGAGAGGAATCACACACGCAATTTACTAAGTCCAGACATATGCCTGGGCGTTTATCTCCTCCACCCGGTCAACCCGAGCCGAGATCCATAGATCTTATAGGTGGTTTTTGACTTCTCGTAGAATCTAGTAAGGTACAAAAACGCTTGCGTTATGCCAAGATCACTTCCGACCGTGACCAAACATTACAGCTGGATTTAATTTTTTGCCGCTAATAAATCCAGTTACGCTGTACTGGCTAAAGAAGGCTAAAATCATTAGTTTTTTTAAAGTTAACTGTTAAAAATAGCATTGTTGTTCTATAATTAGAGATGAGATAACCAGTTTCACAGTAGATAAGGATTTTGGGTGAAATCCCACTTTCGACCTTATCCGCACTGACCATCAGGAGAGATGAAGATCCTCCACCGCTGTGTAATAAAAGAGCAGGGGGCCGACCGCCTAACTCTCTCGCTTTTGATCGCTTTGAAGGCGAGGCGAGGAGGAGGCGTCATCTTGTCATTTCGAAAGCTATAAGAAAGCAATATCGAAAGCTATAGGCTATAGCTTTCGATATTATTCGATATTATGTTTCGATATTATATTAGAGAGCGAGGCGAGGGCCTCGCTTTCAAAGCGATTGAAAGCGAGAGTGTTAGGCGGTTGGGGGGCTGGATTGCTGGATTCTTGTGCAATCTACCCTCAGATAGCAGACATAGCAGAACTGCTCTGCAATTTTTGTCACTAATTTAGTTGTGTTATGTTGTCACCAGGCGGGGGCAGATGGCGTTGGTGCAGCTCAGTGAGCGCGCCCGCCCCCCGCCCCCTCCCGAGCACTCCGCAGCTCCTTACGTGAGTATACACGACAATACCGTAGTCTTATTTATTTATTTAAACGAGCACCAACATAGTATACACCAATATAATTTTAAATTAAATAAAAAACAAAATTATACAAAATTGAGAATAAACAATAACAGAATTTATAAACAAATTAAAATTAAAATCAAATAAAAATTAATTAAATACAAAACCAAAATTTACAAGTCTTAGGTCATGAACGCGACGACGGGGCGACAACGGTAGCAGAAGCGTTGGCGACTATGGCCTGTTCTCTTAGGCGCTGTTCCATGTGCGCCGGCGCCGCTGTCATCGAGAACAGCTCTGATTCAAAATTTCAAATCACGCTGCTGCTGTCGTCCACTTTACCTTCTAATCCAGTATATGTTCAAAATTATAGAACTCAAGCAATTCAAGAAGCAAGTTTCTAGTTTATATCAGCGTACAGTGCACTAGGGCACTGATCCAAATGCTAAATGTAAGAAGAACGCAATAAGAAAATTAAACACGCGTCTCACCGCTTAAGTTCGTTATATCTAGGGTTGCCACCGGTATTTTATCATCTATACTAATATTATAAAGAGGAAAGCTTTGCAATTTTGTATGTATGTTTGCAACGAATAAACTCAAAAACTACTGGACCGATTTAAAAAAATCTTTCACCATTAGAATGCTACATTAGCGCTGAGTAACATAGTTTTTATTAAAAAGAAAATAAAAACAATGCGGTACGAAGTCCGGGTCAACTAGTTATAAATAAAAGTTTTTTTATTGGAAATATTTATTACGCAAAAATACTCATTCACTACGACGCAAATGATCCGATACCGACAAACTGGTGTACACTAATGTGTACTGTTACTTCGCTGCATTAGTTGTTAATTATAGTGATGTAACAATAGAACTATGTTTCTCTCACCAGATAACTCTTGGAGGAGGTGTCGTTTGTGCTGCAGGGGTCAACCTGTCGCAGATCCGATGGAACCGACTTGCATTCAAAGGTAAGTCATATTACAATATTCTTTTCAGCCATCTAAAATGCTGCTGCTGAACTGGGCCACACTGGTCAAGCCACTGGACGCTACCACTAGTGGCTACGTGCATTCAGTACGATGATGGCTTCGTTTTGGTTGTTTGGTTGGTTTTGCTTCTCGGTTTGGTTGGTGGTAGGGCTTGTTTGTCCGCCTGGCTAGCTACCACCATCTAATCTAAATATGTCGCCATAACATCATGTTTGTAGCATTGTTGTGTTCCGGCAGCTAGAGATAAGATAGCCAGTGCCTCAGTAGTTCAGGATTCCGGATGAAGTGCGCTGCCACCTTCAGCCTTATCATGACTTAACATCAAGTGAGATGATAGCCAAGTGCTTACTTTCGAAAATTCGCTTGCCACACTCGGGAATCGAACCGACTAAAATCTGTAAAAATTACACCCTGTACTTTTATTGCATCGATGAAATCTCTTTAACAACTAATTAGTTAGTTTACCATTGTTTGTAAATAATTAAAATTCATTTAATTTATCAAGTTTGTTGGAGAGATTTCATCCTTATTTGACCCTAACGATCGATGCAATAAAGTACAGGGTGTAATTTTTACAGATTTTAGTCGGTTCGATTCCCGGGTGTGGCAAGCGAATTTTCGAAAATCTTTAAATGCATTTTTCTTTCATTTCAAAAACAAAGGAATGTTTTCTTTGAGTACAATTTTCTATCTACAGTATTAGGAGTACTTTCCCTTTAGGTGGCATTACAAAATTCCACCCTGTATATTAAACTTAAAAGGCAATCTGTTTAAAGAAGCTACGAGTAGCTGGAGACCGCCCCACATAAATCTGTCCGAAACGCATCCGAGAAAATGCGGCAAGTTTAAACTTTTTCCTTTACCTATTTCGGCGTTCCCTTAGCTCCACACGTTGTCGTTCAATTTCCAATGTTATTGTTAATGCAATAGAGGGCTATTTGAGTTGTGTAGCTGTGTACTCGATCGATAGGCAGTACGGGATTCGATCCCCGACCTACGCACATACCTATAATAGTTTTCCCCGGCGTAAGTGGTAGTTTATGTGTATTAATGCAACGGACTTTGCAGTTTATTGTCGTTAAACATTCTTGGTAAAAAAATTTACAAGATAAAATTTTACTAGAAAAACTTTTTTTTTATTAACGCGCAGAAAGTAAGTAATGCTGCCAAAAGAGATGGGATCGGGTAGAGTGGGGACGAAGCCAAATATTGTTGCGAACAAATTACAATTTGAAAAAAAAGTGTTGAAAAAATCCAATATTAAGATCGGATGTTGATGACGTAGTTGTCGACATTGAATAGGGCTCCTTTGGCTTATTATAAAGTAAAAGTAGATAGTGTTGATTAATTTCGGCGAGTTGGATTGAGCCACGCACGATGCATAGTTGGCAGTGCACCTCACCCGGCAAGTCATTGGGTGCGGGTTCGAATCCCGCTCGTGGATTTTTTTAAGTCTTTTTTCAAAAAGTAGATCATTTTGTAAAACATTTTATTTTACTTGTTAGTGTAATACAGGGTATAAAACACCCTTATCGAAACCGACATATATGCATAATTTATATCAAAATAAGTAACAATGAGTAGAAATATTTGCTGAGAAACCACTTTAATTTTAAGTTATTGTAAAATAGCTGTTATTTACGGCACGAAATGTAATGCTTGCTTGCACCGACTGTGCCACGCGTGTGGAAGAGACGGACTATATAAGACTCTTGACATAGATAGGCTATCTGTAGCTTATCAATTCATAAGATAAGCTTTCTGAGACACTCATCAGGTAGGCTATCTGAGACTACAAATAGATTATTTGAGATTTAAGAGACTCGTCAGAATCAGAGGCTATCAGAGACTTATGAGGCTCATCTGATAGGCGGTCTGAGACTCATAAGAGACTCTATTCGAGTGAGACTTATGGATTTATCAGATACGCTATCTGATACTTACGAGACAGGCTATCTGGGACTTATGGATTTATAAGATACGCTATTTGAGATCCATGAGTTGGCTGTCTGATTATTTACAGATAGTTTATAGTGAATTTTATGTAGCAATTACTCATATTGCATTTTTTTTTTCATAAAACAAAATTTCATGGTCGCGTTTATTTTAATCGCTTAAATTACCAGTAGCTTAATTTATTATCTGCAAATATTTTTGCTTTTAATATGACTAATCATAATCTGTCATAATATAATTATAGCAACTCTAAGAATCAACGTAAAAAATAATATACAACTGAATTGAGAACCTCCTTTTTTTTTGAAGTCGGTTAAAAAACAAGATTGAGAAAAAATGCTGCTGAAAATATTTACAGATAATGAAAAAAGCCCATGATATAAAAAAAATATTTGCTACATGGGACCGCAGGAAGTTTGTGTTCTGATCTCGATACTTCAGTATGAAGATGGCATTAAATGATGATGATACATAGGAGATCGGCCCATAAGCCACCATAATGACTATTTGCGGGTTGGCGTTTCAACGAAAGCAACCAGAACCTACGGCTTACATATTTTACGAAGTACCGAAGAGGTCAACACATTAATTTGACCACTTATGGTTAATATTTCTTTGAAAGTACCCAAACACACTTTTAATTGCTGCTTATTCTTTTGGCACACGTATTGAAATACTGTGATATTTAACCTTTTATTTTTAATCAATAATAATAGCTAATTGCTGTACTGAAGCTGAATTAAATATTTATAAAATACAGTGAAAAAAAAATTATGCATTTAATTTTTTTACTGTATTTTATAAATATTTAATACTGTGATAGATATGTTAAAAGATGTAATTAATTATGTAACGTGACGTTATCTATTAATATCGTTAGGAATGCCATCGTTTGCTCAGTAGCAATGTTTGTCGTTACCTACTTATAACAGCAATGACGGATGTTGATATTAGCTATGTAAATTAGTGCTGTGACGGTGACAGTGGGCTAACTGAATGGGTCAGTATCTTCATGCTTTACCGACCGCCAGACGGGTTTATCAGGCTTAAGATAATTATCAGTTCATTTTATGCCCCCAATGCTGGGACACGAGCGTCCCTTGTGGATAAAAACACCACACGGAGAACGGGCCATAAACCACCACGTTGACCCGGTGCGGTGTTAACGACTGCTAAGCAGCTGGGATCTATGTTCGTTCCGAAGCACGGAGGAGCTCGAGATGATACATTTTTGGTCGAGTTCCCAAAGTTCAGAATTTACTTAACTTCAGCAATCGCAGATGAACGCGTTTAAATACCACTGCCCTATGAAGCTCCTCATGATAAAAACATATATGGAGGTTCTTAGTTATCTTAGTGGAACTTATTCACGTAATTGTTTTGTTCGATATAAATTATTTCCCGGGTTACTACGAGTACTAAAGTCTCTCGCATGGTCGCTTTTAACCGACTCCCCTATCCTCATTTGTTTTCACATGTCATTTGCCACAGAGCACAGAGCGTGCCGCGAACACGAACCGTTCAATGGTGCCCATACATCGTGGTTGGGGTGCTAATAATAGGATCAATACTAACATTACTCACTGCACCACCCACCGATAGGCGTATCGATTTCGAAGTAAAAAGATTTTTGAGCAATGGTACCTTGTGCGAGTTTTATTTGATATTTGAGAATATATAACAATTTCTATGACAAAGGCAGCATCGCGTCGCGGTGACAAACGAGGAGAGTTAAAATTTTGTCGTACAAATTCTCGTTTTTCGTTTACGTGATCGAATGGCATTTAAAATCGCACGAGGCACTCTGGAGCCGGGTGTAAAAAGTATGTCAAGTTATTTTTAATTCTATACAAAATTGGTATATGTTAGGACAACATTTCTACAATAAAAATAACTATTAAAGTTATATAATAACTCACCTTTCGACCCATCGGGAACTTTTGTGCAATCAACCTATCTTACCTACCTTAGCTTTCACGTTTGTTACTCGATTTCGCGACTAAAATGTTCATAAAACTGCTCTAGATACTCTACCGGCAGGTTCCCCTGTCAAAAGATTAGACGCAATGAATGCCGAATCAAGATATTAACTGCGCGCTACCCCCATAATTTTTTGACAACGGTGAAATCCCCCGGTAGCGAAGTTGTCTGTTCTGGCGTTAATTGCGAGGAATTGTTGCAAGGGGGTGGAAACGGATAATAAAAAAGGACAACACAGACGAGATACATAAGAGGCTTTTTGTGAACATTTTAAAATTACAACTTGCTACTAAAAGCGTTGAAGAAGGCGTCAAGAAGAAGTTCACGTTAGGTCTACCTGCTCATATGGGTGAGGTCAGGCTTGGCTACTAAAGTAAATATAATTCTTAACATTCTAAGTCCTGTATGGACCTACGGACTCCAGCTGTAGGGATCCGCAAGTGACACAAATATCGTTAAAATTCAAAGAGCTCAAAACTATATTTTGAAGCAAATTTCCACTCACCCTGGTTTATTAGAAACTCAGAGCTACACGAATATCTCAATGTCCCCACTGTCAAGCAGGAAGTTTCTAACATGAGCAAAAAGTATAAAAAGAGACTGGAAAACCATCCAAGTGAGCTAGCCGCACAGCTATATCTCAACGTCTTCACTGTCAAGCAGGAAATTTCCACATGAGCAAAAAGTATAAAAAGAGACTGGAAAACCATCCAAATGAGCTAGCCGCACAGCTAACCCTACCCGATGGGGTAAATCGTCTCAAAAGGCGCAAAATTTGCTGGACAATTTGGCATAACCTTGTTAAACCATTATGGGTCGACTCTTAATGTAGATTCGACTATTCATGACACGAACACCAGCACATCTGCACATAGTCTAAAAGACTGATCGCATGATAATAAATTTAAAAAAAACATTCTAAAGAAAACACGGTACCTTTATAATAATATAATTATGGATGTAAGCCTTTATTCTTGAAATGTGTTGGCTTCTCCAACTATTAACATTGACTAGTCATTTATTTAGCTAATTAATTTAATACATCTAACAGCACTGTTTCACTCTATCTTAATTGTTTCTTACAGCTTTCAAGTATTTTCGAAGACAATCTATCTTTAAAAGTACCTTTTTAAACGTTAGGATAAATATAACATTTTAAATCAAAAGTTGCCCGTGTAGTCCATTAAAGCTGGGGTTTTGTGAACTGCAGACTACGGGGGCAAGGATAACCTTTATAAGGCCGGGTTTCCACTGACGCGGAGCTGGGCGGAGAGGTGCTTAGCGGTGCATGAATTGGCCAATCACTATGCTCGAAATCTCCGCTCTGCTTCAATGGAAACAGCACGAGCGGAGTGGAGCAGAGCTGAACGGATATTCATAATAAAAATACAACGAGGCGATACGGAGCGGAGGACAGCGGGGCGGTGCGGTGCGGAGGACAGCGGGGCGGTGCGGTGCGGAGGGCAGCGAGGTTGTGCAGTGGATTAATGGGAGAGCGAGCGGCGAGGTGCGGACCGGGGTGCCGGGGTGGGTGCATGACGCCGCGCCGCTTGACTCGCGCTCAGTGCATCATAGTAGTTATCATCCGCTTCGCTTCACTACTCCGCTCCGCTTCGCTTCACTACTACGCTCCGCTCCGCTTCACTACTCCGCTCTGCTCCACTTCAGTGGAAACACTCACCACTTTTCACCGCTCTTCACCGCTCCTCTCCGTCCAGCTCCGCGTCAGTGGAAACCCAGCCTAATCCCGGTGCAAGTCGGTGTAATCTGCTCCCTGCTACGTTTGACTGTGACGAATCCGCAGATAATTTCTTGACTTTTTTACTACAAAAGTAGAGTAGTACTTCGGAGAGTAAGGAAGTACTCCTTTGTAGAAAATTTCACATTTGTTAAGGTTGCAAGTTCAAATTGTTTTATGTTAGTAGTTCAGGTATAAAGAACTTAATCCGGTGATTGTTTATGACGGTCCCGTATCATCCTGGCGGCATGGAGGGGAAGTGCAGGAGTTAGTCAAGCGTCAAGTAGTGAGTTTTAGTGGGGTATATCCCTTGAGGGAGTCGGTGGGAGATTCTCACATAACAATCTGCGTCTCCCTGGGCGCAGTGGTATGCGTAATGCGTTATTTCCTGTAAAAAAGGAGCATTGAGTGGATAAAGCTCCTGTATGCTGCTGCAATACTCATGAAAATTTCCTTTTTTAAGTATATATATAGATAAAGTAGATAAATTAACCCACTCCATCTGTTGTTAAATGGAAATGAAGTCCAAAAGCGAAGGTAGCTATAGTCCATCTCCAACTTGCGAACAGCAAGACCTGCTTTTTAAAGAATTGAAAGACCCCCATGTTGTAAGGATATGTGAAACCTTCAACATGTCATAGCAACGAAATGCGTAACAACTAAAAATATTTACATTATTGATCCTTCAAGGACGGAAAAGTCTTAACAAAACATGATAGAATATAAAATGTTGTCCATTGATCAATGATACACGCAAGCCAAGCTATACACGGTCCAGCCAGCAAAACCAGCCATGAATAAATTTCTCCAGCCGACTTTTCTAGACCATCAATTTCAGAAACGCCTAAATATTCTAGACTTCATTTCCTAAACTGCAGTATGCAAATTCATTCAAGTTGGGGCTTGTGCAAATTTGAGCTTTATTTATTAACTGTTAAGTGTCATAAATGGTATCGCAGAAAACAATAGTGGCTTCAGTTCACGTGTATAAGTGCATAAAGGGTTATACGGCTTCGCTCGCATGCTTGCGATAAGGTGGAGGGTTATCTTGGGTCACCCAAGCGAGATAATCAAATCAACTAGACACTTGGACGCTTCATATTATAACAATAATGTGTATTACAAAGGCGACTAGATCCTTTGGTTGGAATTATAAAAACGCTTACACCTAAAGTTAGTAGGTACAGGTTTAATTTCGCGTTGCGATCTTGCAAGTTAAGCAATTTTATTATAGGGTCGTATTGAAAGTATTTAGATTATATTTAGTACTTCCAAGTTCCATCGTGCTTCATTATTATTACACACACTACGTGCAAAAAACGGTCGCAAATTCGCAATCTCTTGACTGTGAACGCACGGCATGAAAACCATCAGTCTGAGCCCGAACTAACATTTTCGTTGCTACTAGCACTGTCAGCCATATTAAAACCATTATTTACTATTCAGGACAGCTGATCTACAGCATACTTGCTTTATACTTGCATGCAAACTGACAATGCGTATTAAAAAGCGTTATCCACGTTTCCACCGATATTGAACCTAGATATATTCTGATTCTAGACAATGCATAATGCCTATTGCACTGTCAGTGACATATTCTGTTCATATCTATATGATGGGTTTATTAGACCAATTATTGTGTCAATGTCGGCTGCCACAGCCACTACGTTGTTGGTGTCGTATTGCTTTTCTTGCGTGTCATATTCAGGAACTACTCAAATTATAACGTCATATCCACGAAACCTGAGCCTAAAAGACAACCCGCAAAAGACATACTTATATCCGTATATAACATTATATGCCAATTTATACTATAGCGTTCGCGATAACTTTTTAAAACAGCATGCCAATTTTATAATCAAATCAAAATGTTATGTATTGCCTAAAATAAAGTGTTAGTTAAGTTCAAGACTATTATGGATGTCCAGTTTTCGCCGTTTCCGTTCTTATTCCCGCAATCGTTATTCGGCGGTTGATGCTTCCTCTGGCATTGCGTGATGTGAATACATTGTTACTTTTGCCACTGTTTATCATTCGACACCTACGAACAATTATAGATTCTTTATCGTCATTATCAGCCTATAAACGTCCCAACGCTGGGCTCAGGACTTCCTCACATGTACAATGACACGTAAGGAGAGTAGACCATATATAACGCACTATCCTGGTCCAATGCGGTTTGGTGGGGTTTAAATTCTTGATTTTTACGATATTAACTGTGATAAACGGCTGAACATGCCTTCCAGAGAAAGGAGGAGGTCAAAATATTATATTTTGGTCACCCACCCGTTAATTCGATATTGCAAAAGATCGCAACCCGAATCGCCGTAGCGCCATCGAACTCCTCAAAACTGTTTATACTGACCAAAAAATCTTAATACTTTTTTCAACACGCTTCCCTAATATTACATATTTCACCAATCTCAAGGTAAGCTTTAAAATAGGAATCCTCTACAGAACACGCTTATCTAGACTGCCTTGGACTTATTGATTTGAGTACAATCTCCCGCCTACAACATATCTGCTGGGAGTTCTCACAATATAAACATTGGATTGTCATTACATTATAATTCTAAATTAGTTATCTTCCTACTAATTTGATGGGTTATTTATAATGTCTAGAAACTTTTTTTGGAGTAACAATTGTGCTTGTCCATTCCGAAAGTTTTATATTCCGATTGTTTTTTTTTACGTCTATGTTTCTGTTTGTTTAATTTAACGAGGAAGCTTTTGGACCTTCATCTTACCCGTTATAGTGATGATAAGGCCGAAGGTAAAGGCGCATTACACCCGGAATACTCAACTACTAAGGAATTATTATCCAATTAGGTACCCATCTCACATATTCAGAAAAGGTCAAGCGATATGATCCATTACAAAGTACTTGGTCATCAACGACAGACAGTATATCACTCAGAGGAGCAGTAGAGGTATTCACTGCTGGCTATATTGGCGAAGCTTACAAATTGAGTTTAATGAAAGCGCCCGGTAACAGCCCTCTACGGAAAACAACGCCCTCTGTGCCGATTACACCCTCATTCAACTTTACTGCGACCGCGCCTCATCCCTACCCAACCTTACATCATCACTATACCACTAAAAGCAACTTTATTATCAAGCTATTAATGTTCAAATCTATAATATTCCTTCCTCCCTTATGACTTTATCAAATCAACCAGCAAATGTTTAATCATTGAAAATATTTTAAAGGAAAAACGACTTTATGCCGATAAAAATTGTGTTGATAATTCTGTTGTGCATTCGCGCAAATACGCAGCCTCCCCTAGGGTTGGCACGGTCGATCCTTCCAGTCGCCTTGCCGGCGTGGCCCGGGCATGACTCCATACTAAGTTCAAGCGGAACATAAAAATAGAAACGGAAAAAAATAAACTACCACCTCCTTCCTCGTGCAAGGAGACTCGGTGGTGCTTAACAAAATAATTTCGCGTTCTTAACTTGTGCAGTTATTTTCGTAGAGATTATTTTCGTGTGAATAGTTTGTGTGTGATAGAAATCCCTCTGTTTGTGAATATTTTGGGACTGTCAAGGAAGTGATATATCAACGCTGTGTTATTTTCAGTGGTTATACAAGCTTCGTCGATAAGTGAAAATTCTTAGTGACAAATTATCATTCCGTTACCGCGATTTGTCTGCAAAATATCGAAGCGAGCTTAGTTTTCCAGCTTAGTATAAATAGGTATTTACAGTATTATAATTGATTGAGGAGGATTTACAAAGAGGTATTGTTTGGAAGTTTTGATGTGTTGGATATCGTCGTGTGTTCGCTTGTAGCTAGGTTCGTAATATGCAAAATGCTTTTGTCTTTGTGAGACAAACGAGCTTTGGAACTGCAGGTTTCCGTGAGTGATTTTTGTCGATTTCTTTATTGCAGTACAGTACAGTACAGTTAATGCACAACTAACTTATTACCTATAGCTTAAATAGCGGTACTAAAAAAGACCTCAAAGTAAACAAATTCGAAAAAAGCAGTCCCGCTGTTGCGAATGTGTTCGCTATTAAAAGGATAACCATTTAACATCACTGCAATCTCTTTCTCACTGTAGTGATGATGTCATCCTTGATAACGATCGAATTACTGACTTCGAGGTGTGACGTCACCAATTAATTGTTAACTGCATATTGGTATAGGTACTCGTAGCCGCACCATGCACCAATGCGTTTATGTTAATATTAGATTTCCTGTTGCTCCACACGCTTAGTGCCAGGCAGTTCTGGCGTGCCCTTGTGTTTATCGTTAACGATGTTTCCATCTACTTTTTTATGACAACATCGGGATCATCTGTGTCAAAATGCCCGTTCAGTGTGCTGGTTGTTGCTCGCGGCATTGGGTTGTCAATACAGCCATGTTTACAGACGCAATGCGCAAGCCCGAGACCCCGCGGCATGGCTGTCTTCCGACTGGCGTCTTGCCAGCTTGTCAGCTGTTTTGGGCTTATCTACGTTGTATTCATACTAACAATGCTTTGATGTTACAAAGGCAGTCAAGTTATGAGTCATAACATAACTTTAATTTGGAGACTTGCCTTGTGTATCTTTACTGGACTAACTTGATGTCGACTTGCAGGAGTATATGTTTATAATTTCGTAACACTTGTGAAACTTAGAAGTAAATTATAATATAATTTACTTAGAAATATATAGAGAAATCGGAAATTATGAAATGTGATATCGAAACTTAATGAAATCCAAATTGATCGTGACACGTCAACGCTCTCACCAATTTTTTTTTACACTATAAAGGAATGGGGCCCACAAGCCAAAACGAGGGGTACCGATCCGATTCGATTCGATTCGATTTTACCATGGAATACTTAATAGCGACACTGGCGTCCCCCACGTTATTAATTCACGAATCTGTATTAGTTTTTATGTAATTTGTCAAATTTGACTTATTTTGTACCGCGTTCTGATGATATTCTCCAATAAAGACGAACTGTTAGATTTAGAAATGTCCTATAAGTGCTCTTTAAAGCGTTTTTTATTGGTAGTTCCCAACAGAAATATTCTTTCCTTTATATTTTGGCCTGACTCGACTTCATCTTGCATGAATAATACCACGTCAAAGGCCCCAACGACGGCGTGCTAAACAATTTGTGTCCAGTCCAAATAAAAAGCATTAAACATACTAAAGACTATGTGATTTTTAAATATAGTCTTTTAGGCAGTCTTGAAAGTAATTGAAGGCGTTCGTCGCCATCTTGAACCACTGGTACCATTGGTACCACTTTGCACGATGTTACGCTTGACATTTTCAAATTCAAGGTTTTCCACCAGTATACACTGATTACAGAATACACGTATGTAGACTTTAGTTATTATAAGGTTATGATTAATGATAGTGGTAACTTGAACATCATCATTATTGTCGTAGCCAAGTGATCTAGCTAGCTATCATATCAGAAATAATGCCCAAATTTTCATAAATTATGGCATCTAAAGTTCTTGCTTTTCATCTTCAACTATTACCTATTATTACCTATAATTTATAGGGATAAGTTATAAGATATAAGGCTAAGTTATAGGCTTATAGGCTATAAGTTTATTTTCAAAAGAGTTTGGTTTGATAATTTAGATACGCTGACGCTAGTTTGCATAATGAATTTGGTGTCAGCTAAAACATAGGCATTAAATATTAACAACACTCACAAATCAATATCCTATTCAGTCCATCACATCTGCTTAAAACAACAAGGGACTTCTTAATATGAGCATAATTGTTCTGAAATAAATCTTATTGTGTTCCATATAAGATCGTTTTTACTATCACAGCGCCATGCTTATTGTCGGCAGTCATATATCTCTAGTTTGCTGCAGACATTTAGAGCGTAACTTTGTCGCCGCAACCTCGATGTTCGATCGACTCTGCAGCGTTACCATCCATCGGATTCCTTTTAGATCATTGAACATTGTCTTCATCGATATATGTATATTGATGTCCACATAGAAAATCATCTTTTTATGTTACTGAGCAGAAAAACGAGCATATGATCCGCCTGATAGAAAGCAGCTACCTCAGTTCATGAACGCTTCCAAAACCAAGATTATTACTCGTGGATTACTGACTCTAATACTCTAAAATACTCCAGATCTTATGCTTCTATGGAGGCATAGAAGCAAGAGAGAGATAGGAATAGAGTAGAGATAGGAATAAATACATTGCATTTAGTACCTTTCAAACCAGAATACAGTAATGCAAAACAATGCTGTTTAAGTAATGCAGAAATAAGTATTTTGCTATCTATCCAGTCGGATTCTGGACAAAATTTTCTGTTCGATTAGAATATTGAAATACTTTCCTAGATTTTTATGACTAGGTACTATGCAAAGTTTAATTTTAGTTTTTTTACTACTAAATTTTGGCTATCCATCTGCAACATCACGCCATTCCGTCGTGAACCCATCAAGGTCGTCCTGCCACCCCGTAATGTTACTGGGGACTGAAATTTGTGGAAAAAGTGTGGAGAGGCCTTTGCCCAGGAGTGGGACAGCTTTGGCTGATATAATAATATAATAATAATGATAATCCTATCTGATTTGTGAATGGCAATATCGTATATCCTCACAATAAATCCTTCATAAATAACTATGCATTGTTTTAATTCTTCCAGATAACGTATGTGCATATTATAACGAAGTTAAAGCAAATGTGAAGCCTGGCATGTGCTGTTGTGCACAAGCCTCGCGTGGGTTTTGCAATTTCAAACTTTTTATTTTGCTTTGCTTCATACTCAGGTTCAATAAATGAATTTCATCCTCTCAACCAAACTATAAGTAACTTTATTCATTAACTATTTCATCTCTCTTCGTAGTTAATGTTACGTAACCGAAACATGGTCAGAACCATTTTACTTTGGTTAAATAATGTAACTGGTCATATTGAATTACTTCTACTTGTTATTCTAATAAACAACAGCTTGTATATCAGAAATTTAATAACTTACTATAATCACTCTCATGGTGAAATTGAGGTTAACGCACCACAAATCGATTGCGGTATCGATTACGATTCCATGCAGTAATCGCGTGAAGGAGACGTCGATTAACGACAGTCGCTGACCAGCGCATACGCATGACTCGCATGAGGCTCTGCTGATCAACTATTATGCGCTTTCTTGCGTGATGCGTTCACGCTCCGATACTGATGACGATGCTCTCCTGTTATATTGACCTATGGCAATGCACCATTTATTGAAAGTTTGCATAAGTTACCATAATCTTAATATTTAATCTAATGATCATCATTATCGAGTCCTCAGCTGTCTGTCATATTTACTCGCGTGATGATAATATATGAAGAGAAAATTGTAGAATTAACATGTACAACCACTGACACGTCTCTGTTTACACACGGGCGTTTATTAATTTACCATTTAGACTTAAGTCACATTTTACATATGTCAATATTTTTTTGTTTAAACTTTTTAATATAAGTTATTTGCACATTGTCACTCAACATAAATATAAATGTACAAACTAGTAGTGGCAACTGTTAAGCTAATGTGCTAACACATAGTATAATATTATGATTATGTTATTTTAGAAAGCTGTTGTTTCCTGAATAAAGAAAAAATATATATTGACATAAAGTTAATATAAAAACTATAACGTAACAAGTTATATCTATCCACTCCTTTAGCGCAGGCTACTTCTGAATTCTCATACCGATATTATCTGTATATCTAACAAATATTGAACAGATGTTGGTGCAAGTGTTTAATTTATTATAATCTCATGTTGTCTGAAACAATATCCCGCCAGTTCCGAAGTGTGCCCGCATCTTACGCACGCCACGGCAAACCTGCGTACGCGTTCAGTCTCCGCAACACGCGGCCACTGCGCGCACACTGCCGCGATCGCGCGCGCCTTTCCATTTTCGAATACGTTCTATTCAAATTTCAAAATCGACGCCTGTGATTTTTTTTTCTTTTTTTTCTCTATACAAAACTTTAACTTTTTAAAATTCTGTTAAAATGGACAGTGACCAAAAGTGTTGGAGTGATTGTTATTAAAAAACAAAGTAAATAAGGTTTAATTGAATAACCAGCGTATCGATCGGCGGAATGCGTAGAAATCGTTCCGCACGAACGATTCGGTACAAGACCATCATGGAGTGACCAGCCAGAGGGTACTTCTTGCAATTTCAGGCACCGCTGCCTTTTTCATGGCGGCTGCACTCCTCAATTGGTATACCGTTGTAATTACGCTTGTTTATTTTTTTTTATTTGTATTTACATTCAGTGTTTGTATAACAGGCCTGTTTATGAATGAAAACTGGTTAGCCTTCGATTTTGAACTAAAATAGATAGTTTCTGTTTCCTTGATATCTTCAGGCGCCCGGGTTTATGACAGATTGATTTATTTTTAGTACGCCCACTGTTATTAACGCATAACGTTTTATGAAGAAGAAAATTATTATCCCCGGCTAATAATAATATTAGTTTAGATTTAAAAACAAAAAGATAAAGAAAATAATCCTGTAAAATATAGACGCAAAGGCATGTTGTTTCCAGCAAATCCTTTCTTGTTAAATTAAATAACAAAATGTTCGACGACTTCTCACTTAGCGGAATGCAATTTAAAAGCACATAAAGAACCTACTACATTAAGTACATAGTCTACGTTGCCATTCTTTTCGCCGGCAATGTGTAAAGAATAGCATCCGCTAACATTCTAAGCCAGTTTCCTACAAGAAAAGGCACTCAGTGGAATGAAGACATCTCACCGGCTCTAACTACCGGAAGTTTACAGCATTTGAACTTTATCACCCATATGTTTTCACTTGCAACAACATTCAACTTATAGAAATAGAGTTCAAGTTAGCCTGGCTCTGAAAGTTATAAAATATTGTTGTTTTTTAAAACTTTTTTTGAACATGAATGGGGAGTTTGTTTGTAGCTAAATTTATATTGTACGACTAATGTTATATGTCGTGGGATTTGGGGTTATGTGCGAGTTAAGTTGAAGTTGTTTCACAGACTTCTATAATAGTTTCATTTAGTTTGTCTGATTGCTACTCCACTGTTGTTAATTTAGACACGTCAACTTAAAAATTAGGCACAATTGAGTTATATTGATGACTGATGACCGCAATGGCGCTTAAATTTTATTGAAGGAATTAATAAAAGTTTATTTGGTACAAATATATGAGTACAACAACATACAAAATGAAGTACAAAGAATTAGTATTGAACAGATAATTTAGAATAGTCGATTTTAATAACAAAATAAGGTAAACTTTTAGAAGCATTTAATTTTAAAACTTCCTACTTCATTCGCTTTATAAACTAATGCAAAAATATAATCAAACACTCAATTAAATTAAAATTTCTGACATGATAGGTTTGCTATTCTTCATAATATCTTCATTCTTAACGGTACCACAATAATATTTTCTATTAAATCAGATAACAAGATCCATTATTTGTCAGTGACAATGGTCGGTGTATCAGCCGGTTCTCCGAAAGCCGATGCTTGGAATACCAACGCCTCAGGTTGAACCTGCGCACATCAAATATTTGTTAATCAAAGTGGCCTCTAATTGTGTCAACGGTTTTAATTGCAAATGGCTGTCGTGCTGCAGTCTTAATGTTATGTTAAATGGTTGCTACCACTCAATTGTTTAAACGATGATGATGGGTGTCGATAACGTTTCAATTAAATCGCTATTTGAAATGAAACTAAACGGATCTACTTGCGTTTATTTTAAGTATTAATTTATCCTGACGTTTCGAATCCTTTGCTACTAGAAATCCCAAAATACCTGAAGATGAAATATTAATTTCTATGAATGTTCTTGATTAACATACTGTCACAGAACAGATAATAGTACTACGTATACTGGCGAGAAAACATGAGTTAACATATATGTATGCATATCTTAAAGATATAAAAGACACCTATATGCAGATCCATGATTATCATATAAGCTTATAAACGTAGAAAGTGTTTTACCTCATTATCAACATTGATGTGACTAATCTTTTATTTTTTAAATCTGATTTCCGAAACGATCGTAACTGATCGTGATTGGAAAACGAACCGTTACGTTTTATTAATAGGGCTATAAGAACCACTTTACTCGCTATCTTATCGGATATAATCTCCAATTCTCCACGCAGTTTTATTTAGACTATGTTGATAAAAAGCATTTTCTCTTTAATTCCCCGGTATGAGGCAGTAGGAACGCTCGTTAGCTGACAAGCAGTTCTCATCGAGGACATTTAGAAACGGACCGTGTTGCATTAAGGTTAATATTCCGAGACCACGGGCTAACGGTGTTGTTGGATCTACCAGCAAACAGTGTAGGAGTACCAGTTATGTTAACAATTTCAATTCGCAATGCAGAATGACCATTTAGGTATGAGGCAGTAACATTTCTTACCACGTCTGTTACGACTTTGATATTAATTTCTACTATTTCTAGTTCACAATCTGTTTATGATCAATCTGTTAAACATAATCTGGGTCACAATTATTATTTCCGTTGTTTGTAGTGTTAGTACTTGGAACTGTTATTCGATTTAAATCAACTGCTATTCATATATTTTTTTAATCTTCGCAACACTTAAAAAATCACTCAAAAGCTTGGCCTTTATCTCACCTGATGGTAGTTACGCTAAGGCCGAAGAAGGAAGTTCATATCACCCGGAACCCATGACTACTAACGAACTTGATGTAAAGAGGATAATGAATCTTACTGTCGGAACACAACAATGCTACTAACATATTCTATCTCAGATCAGCTTAAGAACCAACACACTCCGACTAAGACAAAGATCAGCACTGATTGTCCCTCCAGCAAAGGCTAAATATAGAGCCACAGTATTACTATTTTGTGATAGAGCGAATACATTTACGATACGTGCTTGTAAATCCTTTAACCTCTTACATAGCGATATTGACTTGTTCTGCTCCAGCGCCTCATCAGTAAAAGAGAATATATGTTCAAATATTTTCTTGCCAGCAGGCAACAAAATAAAGATAGTAAAATAGTAATAGTATTATATAATAAAGTAAATAGTAAAATTAATATCGTAAAAATCTATAGGTATAAGTGAAATATCACTGTACAACAAACTACTGTAAACTGTAAATTCACTCATTCATTAATTTATGTATCGCACTTTAAAATATATTTTTCTATTTTAAAGTAAAATTAACGTAGTCTCCACAGCTGGTTAACTGAACACTATTGTTTATATAATTGTGAAGATTTGTTAATAGCATATGTCTATTTATTAACCTTAACACTATAGATGTTATTTGTCTGTAAATCTTCGTAGAAATAAGTAAATAAACATTGTTCTTATAGCGACAGACTCAGATAAGGTGGTGATAGCGAGCTAGACGGACTTAAAACAAAAACCTAACCGAGCACAATATGAGTACCTCCCGCTGGGTTTCTAGTTTTTGTCTCAACCACTGGATCTCAGGCGGTAAAATAAACAAACACTATTCTAAACATGACTACTTTTTTCATATTCCCTTGTCGGTATACGCTGATATAAATAATCATGTCGCAGCATTAAGTGAAGCCTTAGTTTCTACTGCACTGAAACATACGTAACATACAACAAGCTGTGCTATTGAATACTGCTTGAAATTAATTACGCATATCGCATTTATCGCGTACTCCTCCTGATATACCTATAACGATATTTATAACACTCCTCATCTATATGGTTTTCAATAAGTTGATTAAAAATTTGATTATTTATTACGTAACTTAGGAGTTGAGGACTCCGTGTGGAAAAGGTTTCTTATTTATGACATTAAATTTCGTCTGTGGTCCAAGTCGATTCCCAGCAGTAGGTAGTTACGTATAATAATTTGTTTAGTTTGTGATATGTAACATTAAACCAAGAGCTTGTGACAGTTTTTCTAAAATCTTTTCACTGCAAGTTTATCAGAACAATACTTTCCTTTTTTAACCCTGTGGTTAGGATGTGTCGCCAATACAATGAAATTTCAAGAAATTAACATCCATTAACGTTTTTGACTGTAAGTTGCCGAAATTCAAAAGAGATGTAAAGATGATCACATTCGTAGATAATAGTTGATAGTTAGTATTTATGTAGCTAAATTTTATCTAATTTTATCTTATTTTGTACTGATACTTTACTTTTGATAATGATATATGTACTGCTTTTAATTTGGTCATGCTGTGTACACATGTTTAGGGATGTAGTCTGGATCGCAACCTTATTTAATTATGTATGTAAATGACTGTATTCTGTTTTGTGTATCAATAAATAAATAAATAGAGATGACTTATTCTAAGTCCGTTTGGCTTACCACCAATATTATCTCAGTTGACGACACAATAACACTGTCACTAGCAATGTTGTGTTCCAAGTTTCCAACATAGAGAGATAAGATAGTTCCTGAACAGTTGAGGATACCAGAGGAAGTGTGCACCCACCTTCTGCCTTATCATCACTTAACATCAGGTGATATGAAGGCCAAGTGCCCTGTAGTTACCTGTAGGATATAAAAAAAATAAGAATTGCTCCGCAGAGAGTTGAAATTTTCATAACATTCTATTATCATAATATATTATTCTAGTGGAGGTAATGCTAGACGCCGTTTCAGCTATTATGTATGCTGCATGGCCCACAGTTTCATTACACCAACAACTTTCTTCGCAGTGGAAAGTAACAATCACGATCTTGACCTACGTTTTAAAAATAATGTAATTATCTAACTTATTACCGGTGCGGCGGCCGACGAGAGCGGTGCTTTTATTTATAATTATGGCACTGGCAAGAATATGCAGACGGTATGCGATGTTTATAGCATCTTCTCAGCCAAGAAAGCAGAAGGTAAACTTACCTGAAGATGATACATTAATTTCTACGAGTGGTCATCTGTGGTAATGTGACACATATTATTAATATTTCAGGACCCTTCCATATAAACTTTAACTATATTCGCAATGTACTTAAAGACCAAGGGCACAAAGTTTTCGCTTCCCTTATTAATAACAATATACAACCTGCATATTTTCAATTCCCATAACTCTAAGGTTATATTCTAACACTAAAAATAATTAAAAAAGTCCAAAGAACATGGGTTCCAAAACGCATATCTTCGAAGATAACATTAATTTTAGTTAAAATAGTTCATAAAATGTCTCCAGTAAGTCGATTCCTTATTTTTGCGACGTTGCCAAACTTCTACACGCACTACGTACGACGACAGCAAAGTTGTAAAAAACCTACGCGTGGGACTTCCCCGTATCAACCAACTAGTGAAGTGAAAGCCAACTAGTCGCTATCGATAAAATCATACCTACCTGTTACACCGGAATTACGTAATGCAATTAGAACGAAAATAATTTATGCTTTGGTTAGTTCTTATTCCTTAGTAAACTCTTGTGAGCAATTACGCATTAGTTGCTTATTTTGCAACTCTTTAAATTTTAAAAGTTAGACTATGAATGGTATTTGTCGAAACATAAATTGTTTCAACATAATTTCAATCGATAATGGTTATGATTATGAAAATTTTAAAGAACTCTTACCATGAATATCCGGCGGCTGGATTGCAGCCAAATACTAAACAATACCTACCTTTAATTTATTACGAAAACGCGCAGTCATTCGATATTTACCATATTTTTTGAAACATCTGAATTACTGGATGATAATGTAATAATTGCAGCGGGTGCCAAATGCGGGTTCATAGTTAACCTACCAGTAGGCTTAGCCAAAGTAACATTAAGAAAACGATAGCGAAGTTCGAAAAGAATAAAATCTATGGGATTGACATAAGCCGCGCTAAATCACGTGGTCAATCTTATGTCAATCCCATACATTTTATTCTTTTCGAACTTCGCTATCGTTTTCTTAATGTTACTTTGGCTACCGCCACAGAGCTGCGTTCGAGATGTCCGAGCCTTTGTATGACTAGGATTTTGAGCCCGGAACCCCGAGATCACAGACCAATGTTTAATAGTTCCATAATAAAACATTAAGTTAATTTAGAATTATTTATAAGAACTTAAAACAAAATAATAATTCCGGGAGATATCGATTATCGATATCATCACAAAATTGCTTACACCATACCCCAGCGGCGCACGAGTGTAATTTGATCATCAATGTACGACCTTTAAGTAGTTCTTCGAAGTCGGATCTTTCATCTTTACATATGTGCATCTCTTAGTGTAAGCGAGAAAGAATGCTTGTGTTGTGTGACGGGTGGCCACGCTGCGTGATGTAGTGTAATAATAATGAGTTCCATGTATGCGTAGGGTTGTTTACTCGAAATATCAGGGATGTACATCACCTACACAAAATAATGTTTAAAGTAACAGGGTGCCTAGTGTGAGTTTTGTTATTACTATCCGTATTCATTAGATTGCGTTTACGGAAACGAAAATTAGTATGGCGACTTAAGAGAAGAGTTAACATTTTGCCATACAAATTCTCGTTTTCGTTAACGTAATCGAATGAATACGGATAGTAAACAAAACTCACACTAGGCACTCAGAATGTGGATTTTGAAGTCTTCTTTGTTTGTTAATTTTATAAGTAATCATAAAATCTGTAATACGTTTATTTTTTATAACCCAAATTACTCATAAACAATTTGGGTAGGTGATTGTACCTAACTAAACGAAACCAAAGACAATTTACATAATCTTACGTTTTAAAAAATCAGACACTCACAATGATTTGATCACGAATAGGGTAAAAACTACTAATAAATACGAAACTTGACTTGATGAAGAAAGCCCACCAACAGCTTTTGAGACTCGTCTTAGTTTTGACAACCCTATTATTATGCCGGCGATGACGATGAGTGACAAAAGAACGCACACATGGAACTGAGTCGCTCCGCGCCGACATGAAGCCGGCAGACCTATAGCCAAATACCGTTAGCAAAAAAAGTAAAATTAATAGTAAACGCTTTGGAAATACGGTTGATTTCACAATGACTCAAATAACTAGCCGCCAATGACTACATGTATCTACCTTTATTGACTTACTTGTTTCCTGACCTTCGTCTTGCTTACAAGTATTGGTGCCCGTGATTAGAATTGTTATTAAACCGTTGTGCTGTTAAGTTTTGTTATTAATTTGTTATTGATGAACTATTGGTTTTTATTTTTGTTATTGTTAAAGTGTTGGTTGTTATTTTTATTTGTTGAACTGTAAGTTATTAACTTGGTTAAAATGCCGAGGCGCAACTATCCGCCACAACATCAAGCGGATATTCATTTTGTGTATGGATATTGCAATGGAAATTCCGCGGAAGCTGTGAGAGAATACCGGCGTCGATATCCAAATCGCACCGTTCCTGACAATCATACTTTCGTCAACGTAAGTTTACATTACTTATTTCTTTAGTAATAGGCAGTGAACGAAATGAATCGGGCTAACTTGCCTGAGATGGCCGACGAGACAAGGCTTGTGAGTGGTTGACGCCACCGAAGTTTTGTTAATTGATTTTTATCGAGTACTGGGTCTGGCACTTAAGGCCTAACCTTAAGTGATTTTACTTCTTGTTGGTCATAGTGCACATGAAATTACTCGTTTACACTTTTTTTCTGAATGTTGAGGGTGTCGCAGTTCGCCAATCATTACACCAATCCTATAATTTGACATACCGAAAAAACCGAATAGGCAGTAGTTAAAAAATTCACGAGATAGTAAGAGAACTAGCATATTAGGTGATTTAGGTGTAATGAGTGGTGACTTGTGGAAAAAACTATTGGAGTTGCTTATAAAATACGAGTTAATTTCATGTATGCTTGCTGGGACTGAGGAGCTCGATGGCGCAGTGGTTAACGCGCCCGATCTACGAGTGCTGATGTTAAGCACCTTTCGCAAAGGCCAATCATCGGATGGGTGACCAAAAATTTATCACCTCTAGCTCTTTTGTGATTCGGAAGGCACGTAAAGCTGTTGGTCCCGGCTGCATTAGCAGTCGTTAATAACCACCAATCCGCACTGGGCCCGCGTGGTGGTTTATGGCCCGTTCTCCCTATCCATCCGTAGCAAAGGCTCGTGCCCCAGCAATGGGGACATAAAAATGAGCTGATGATGATGATGATGGCTGGGACTACTCAGGGGTAAAGCTGTTTCTGGGATCCGATATTCGATAGAGATAAATTGTCAACGTTTTGGTGGTCAGAGTGTAAGGCTTATAATAATAACAGTAATAATGCAATAACCAAGCATTTGTTAACGTTGCATTATGTGTACTTTATCACTTAAAGCAGGGTGAGTTCCCGGTAGCGGGGGTAGAATACTACTATGGAGAAAAAACTATTAACTGTATGTCAAATGTAAAGCTTATTTTTATTTGAAATAGAACCACTTTCACGGATCTACTCTCTCTACTGTACACATTGATTTATTATTATTTTTATTTTATCGTGTAAATCCGTATAAGTAGTATTAATTCAATGTGTAGTGTTCGCGTAAGCTTCAGTTAACAATTATTTTTATTTGTTACAGATACATAGACGATTTCGTGAGCAAGGCTTAAGAATAGCTTCTCATGAGCGAGTCATGAACCTCTCATTGGACCAAGAAATGAGGATAATGAATTTAATTATCGAAGATCCTACTTTATCTACACGACGTGTCGGACGCATAGTTGGCGTCTCTCATACTATGGTGTGGAGATTATGGAAGAGATATGGACTTCATCCTTATCATTATCGGAAAGTGCAAGGCCTTTTACCCGGTGATAATTTCTCACGAATCGCGTTTTGTCAGCGGATAAGTGAGTTTCTCATTCAAGATCCACTATTAATTAAAAAAATTCTGTGGATGGACGAGGCACAATTTACACGAGCAGGCGTATTCAATAGTAAAAATCAGCATCAATGGCAAGAAGCAAACCCGAAAGCAGTGTGGGAAACATCGCACCAAAGAGAGTTTTCTGTAAACATGTGGGCGGGTATTTTAAATAATAAACTTGTAGGTCCCATAGAAATACCGCACCGTTTAAATTCTAACAACTACCTTGAATTTCTACAAAACCTTTTAAATTTAGATTTTTTTGAAGATGTGGATCTGGAAAGTATCCGGTCATTATGGATACAGCACGATGGAGCACCTGCGCATTACGGAACACACGTACGAGAGTACCTAAATGAGCAGTATCCACAACGTTGGATCGGCCGCGGAAGCCCGATCTTAGCGTGGCCGGCTCGATCACCCGATCTGACCCCTCTTGATTTTTATGTATGGGGTACCTTAAAAAGTAAGGTGTATTCTAAAAAAATTCTTTCCCGGGATCATTTGTTGCAGCGGATTCAACATGAAGCAAATGAAATGCGTGCCAATGAAGTTAATTTAAATAGGCAAATTCGTACAAGAATAACTGTATGCTTAGAATGTAATGGAGGACATTTTGAAAACCAATTAAATTGATATTTTTTATCAAAAAATGTTTTATTTACCACGCCTTCTAACTTTTGTATCCCAAATGTAAGTTTGGTTCTCTGTCAAGAATTTGAAATCAGTCGTTCATTACTAACTTTTTATTTTTTTTACGTCATCAAATAAAATAGTTGTTGTACATTTTTAAAGACACTCCCATAACCATTATGGTTATTAGTTACGGCGTGCTGTAGTAAGTTCACTGCGAAATCATGGCTACGATTGTAAGTGCATTTTTTACTAGTTAATTAGTAAAATACAGGCATGCAGGTACTCGCATGTAGGTCAATTTCAATGCGAACTAAATGTAACTACGAAAAAAAATCAAAATTAATCTTAGTTTATTTACAAAAACAATGTTTTAGTAAAAGCTTAAGATAAAATAATTTGTAAAATTAAAATTACTGCTTAGCAAATTAAACACGTATGAATAAAAGGTCACTTCATTTTTATTTTTTTGCAAGCCGTACAATAACTGCATTCTGACTCGTAGTGCCTAACTTTCATTCATAAGTAAGTCCTATCATTCATAACTTTAGGTAAGAGTATGCGATGTTGTCATATTTCACATAAAGGGGTTTTAGATAGATAATCATGCTTTATTTGAATTATTTTGTATGAAATAAGAAAATAAAAATAAATATTGAATTCAGAAAATATGAATTTGCTATTTGATTCTTATACGCAGTCTCGTTGAAACCCTAGAGTTATGGGAATTCAAAATGAACACGTTGTATAGATAAATAAGTAGGTAGGCTAGTGTGTTAATCAAGTACCTATACTTAACATGCTAGCCAGAAAACCATTATCACTATCAGCATATAAACGTTCCATTGCTGGGGTCCGACTACCATTTACAGACTTGTTTAAACCGAGACCAGTGACTTAGCTTCCAAATCACTGAGGATCCTGAAAAATTAAAACTTTGGTCTCCCATTTGACATTGCGATAGTTTCTTAATTTGCAAGATCGTACGCAAACGCATCCCGCACGCTCAAACAATTGTGCCATGTGGATCCAACCGTGCCGTGTTTCTTCCAAGTTCCTACACTCACAGTATATTTGCTGTGGTAGAATGACTCATACCACGCAAACGTGTGGAATTAATTCTACTATAACAGTTAATTGTGGTGTACATTGTTATGCCCATGATGATAATGTTACTCTATTCGGCTTGACTTTACTACCAAAACTATGGCGTAGTTTTTGTAATACGAATTTCAATTATAATGCGAAACAGGAGGATTACTACTTGAAACACAATTGCATTAATCAATTTCCAATCACAAATCTAAAAAATGTCAAATGGCACTCTTAAAAGCGATAATAGCGCCACATTGGAATTAAATTGCGTGGAAATTGAGTGAACAAATTATTATAGAGATGGGGCGTTCCGAAATTGCGAAACTTATCCCAATATCGATACATATTAATCGCATTGGAATTGTATTGAGATTGAGTTTGCGTTCAAGAGTAGCCTACCAGATTGTAATTACAGGTATCATATAAACAGTCGTCAAGCTTAACCATTTTAATTCTGCATATGTGTATTGTATTTAATCATCCAATCAATTCAATAGACACAGCTTTCCCAGCGAAAGTAATTTCACATCGTTAATAACTCGCTACTTACTACTATTCTATAGGAAAGTTGGGTAGAGAATGCCTTTCAACCCGAAATAAATTAAATTTCTTGTTACTGGAATCTGGAAAGCTGGTTGGCGCGGCCACACGACACGCCGATGAAATTTCTCACAATGCCGAGAATTAAGGGACCTCCTAGCCATTGAATAGTTATCAAGCAGAGATTAATAAAGAATCTTTTTGCATATTAAATTTACGTGACAAAACTCCTTATGTGCTAATACTAATAATATTAGATTTGTATCAGTGAAAACTCTGTGCCCCATACTGCCCATTTATACATCATTGTTAATTCTAATAGCTATCTTGAGCAGATCATGCACCAGTATTTGCATATGAGTTTGGTTTTATTGTCACCATTCCAAGCTTGTAAAGCAGAAAATCGTAAATCGGCCAAATGATCTGCGCCCGCGCAGTGAATCACCGCAGGTGAAGGTGACCTGCGAATGGCGTCTGCCCTGACCAGTGACTCAGCTCAGACCCCTTCAGACGCATCTTGTAGACCATTGGACTGCATGAAAATGAACTTAACTTGAAACGAAATGTTAACTAGACATTCATTTATTTCTTTTTCTTTGTTTATTTTATTTCTCTTTTAATTTAGGGGATAAGATTGCCAGTTCGTCGGTATTTGACGATCCCAGGTGCATTGCGCTTCAGCCTTTTTCGCCTTTATCGTCATCAACCTTCAAGTGAGAATAAGGCCAAGCGCTTTACTTCTTTGTTCCTAGTTTTGGACTAGAATAAATATATCACGGTATACAAGTGATTACGCGGAAGGATTCGCAGACTTTCAATAGTAGTAATTATAGCCATTATTGTTTTTTATGACACAAATTTTATAGTCCATTGTCGTGCTAGGTACGGAGAGATCATGTTCATCATCATCATCATCATCTCAGCCAAAAATACGTCCACTGCTGGACAAAGGCCTCCCTCAAGGATAAACTATTATGAGGGGAATTTGCCATAATCGCCACGCTTGGCAGGCGGGTTGGCGATCGCAGTAAGGTGAAAATAATCACAGAGAGATGCTGCTGCCCATCTTCTGGAATAGTCCCATAGTCGCCTTCTACGACACCCACGGGAAGAGATGGGGTGGTGCAATTCTTTACCCCCGGCACCACACGGGGATCATGTTACTATTAGTAAATCTATCTGGTAGAATAATAACCGTAGTCCTAGTCGTAGTAATGCCTTCAATTAAAAGAACGTCTCAGTATTTTGTGTAGGTACACTTTTTATCTACAAGATAATTGTTGGTAAAATTGCTGCAGTTTGAGCTACAGTCATTAAGCTAAACGTCTTAGCTAATCTTTTATTTCAGCTTGACTTTAAAATGCCCAAAGTGGTCTGTCGATTTTAATTTCAGTCATTTGGTTTGTTTGAGAATACGTTCAGTCAGACAATGACTCAGTATTTTCATGCATTGGGCTCAATTGTCATCTTGGGAATGTGAGAAGTATTATTCAAACATTCCAAAACATTATTCATAAACTTACAACAATACACCATTGAATGGCTCAGTTTTTCAGACAGCTTTTAATAGGCACTTCTCATTTTTTTAACCGACGACGCCGACGTCGATACAAGAAGTTATAGAGAAATAAAACATATCTTTCTTTCTTCTTTCTACAGATCTACTTGCGTATATTTTATATATTATTTTACCTGATTTTTCGAACCGTTTGTAGGGTTTTTTAGGGAGTTTACAGAAATGGTTGTAAAAACATAACAACCGATTAGAAAAACCTTGAAAGTAACATCACTTGACATACACCAAAATTATCACATAATAAAAATGTTACTAAATATTGTCTTAACTCATTCATATCATAACATAACATTTTACTATAATACAATTGTTGTATACGCTAAAATATTTGACCCAGTCATTACTAGTGAGATCATGATCTCACCCAACATTATTGTAATGTGGCAAGCGTGTCTGGCGGCTCCCGACCTTTTCAATTTCATCACGAGGTAACCTGGAGTGAGTCAGACCTGATCAAACCGGTCGCAGGCCGGTCTGTTGTTATGTTACCAATTTGCCATGTGTAACCAAGATGAAGGGAATTTTAGAAAAATTCAAATAGTATGCGATATGAAATAAATAATAGAGTGGAACGGTGAACTATATGCAACGGTAGGCTCCAATCAGCTTATTTTACTTCTGATAGGCAAAGCGGTTGTGTAACATCTACTATGAAAATGATAATAATAGCTCCTAAGGTCTAGTAGTCATCACTTTGATTCGTAGCACATTATTGTCCTCGGTTTGGTTGGTGATAGGATTTTTCCGAATCGACTTGACTACCACCGTTTAATTTAAATCTGTCGCCAAAACCAACCACAACGTCATCAGCATTATTGTGTACCGACAGCATGTGCCGACAGTTAAGAAGTAGAATAACCTGTTTCTCATTGGCTGACGATTTTGGTTGAAGTACTACGCAGTCGGGTCATAAGTTCTGTCACAACCTTAATATTTTAATATTTTGAATACTGACCAGAAATATTTTGATTGTTTTTGAATCTGGAAGTTTTGCGTCTTCTAAAAATAAAATACAATATTATTTTACTCCATTTTTAAACATGGAGTGGACGCAAAAAGAAGACAGAATCGCGGTTATTGAGTTGCATCGCTGCGGTTACGCGCCAACTGAGATTTTTAAACTTCTCAAAAATTTGAAAATAACACTGAGGTTTGTTTATCGTACAATCAAACGATTCAGTGAAGATTCGAGCTTCGAAGATCGCAAGAGGAGCGACCAGCCTCGTACGGTTAGGACACCGGCGGTCATCAAGGCAGTGAGGGCGCGTATCCAACGAAATCCCGTTCGCAAGTAAAAATTGTTAGCTCTTCAGATGGGGTTGAGCAGAACCACAGTTAAAAAAGTGTTAAACAAAGACCTGGGACTACGTGCTTATCGCAAGAAAACAGGACATTTTCTGAATGAGCGTCTGAAAAAAATAAGGCTAGAGAGATCTCGGGCTTTGTTAAGGCGGTACGCGGAAAAAAAATACCACGAAATCTATTTTTCAGACGAAAAAAATTTTGACATTGAGGTAAGTTATAACAAACAAAATGATAAAGTGTATGCCCACAACTGTGAAGAAGCGAGCAGGCGTATCCCGAGAGTCCAGCGTGGGCATCACCCCGCATCATTCATGGTTTGGCTTGGAGTCTCGTATTCAGGCCTAAGTGAGGTGTTTTTCTGTGAGAAAGGTGTAAAAACCAGTGCTATAGTGTACCAAAATACATTGCTTTTAAACATTGTAGAACCTCTTTCTCACACAATTTTCGAAAACAGACACTGGGTTATCCAACAAGATTCTGCGCCGGCTCATAGGGCAGCAAGCACGCAAAATTGGCTGACTGCCCTTGGAATCGACTTCATCAGGCACGAAGAATGGTCCTCCTCCAGTCCAGACTTAAATCCGTTAAATTACAAAATATGGCAACATTTGGAGGAGAAAGTCTGCGCTAAACCTCACCAGAATTTGGAGTCTCTCAAAGCATCCCTGATTAAAGCAGCAGCTGATATAGACATGGACGTTGTGCGTGCTGCGATCGACGAGTGGCCACGGAGGTTGAGAGCCTGTATTCAAAATCAGGGAGGGCATTTCGAATAATTTTAACAACATTTTAATCTACTTTTAATTACCTTTCTTTTAATATATAAAATTTAAACTAACATAACAAGCCGTACAATTTATTTAATAAAGTATTTGTGACAGAACTTATGACCCGACCTAGTATAACCACCAATACCAATCTGTTCCAAGATCTAGTCCGGGCAATCAATTGTCTCAAATTCAATCGCATCATTAATAAACTCTCGTTGAACAATCGTTTAGTTTCTGTCCTGCAGAAGTAAGTTTTTCAACATACCCAAAGGGTTTACTATCATGTATCACAACATTTGACGTGCTGTCTCATATCGATTGGCTGGCATACCGTGCTAGGTGGTGTCGTCTGGCATAAAAAGATCATTGCTATCGTTTCAAAATATATATTTCGTTCTGACATAATAACTTTACTTTCACTGTTAGATATAATCGATTCACGGAACAAATTGTTTTAGATCGATAGTAATGGTTACTGTTTCTTATCTAGAGTTTAGTATAAAATATTTCCTCATCTAAGAATTGGCAAACTTTTGGAAATATAAGTATCAATTGTTTCCGTTTGTTAAAATTAACCTTAATTATTTAAACTGTTCTGTTTCGTTTAATAACAAATTTCCTCTTATGTTGTAACCCACGCGCGATAAACTTCATCTTCCATTCAAACTGTTTTGGAATCCTGCTGCAACTATACATTGTCTAAGTCTACCTACGCACCTAATTTAAATTCTGTGTTCAGAGACCTTCCGATACCTTATAAGTTACCATCACAGTCACGTATTCTTTTTATTGAAGAGACATCGGCATATAGATGTTCTGATTGATAACAAAGAAGTTGTTATAAAGTCTAGTAATATCTTACCGATGGTTTTTGATAGATACGAAAAGGCACTTCTCTTCAATAATTTCCTGAGGACGCACTTAGGTCCTTCCTGTCTTCACGCTTCGTCATGATAACCATCGTGTTGACCTCGTCCGACGGGAAATTGCCAAAAGCTTCCCCTGCCAAACAGTTGTTAAGTCACGCATCGAAATTTTAAATAGCACTAACGTATCTCGCTTCTGGGATATCCTTTTTATTGTGGTATTTAACTGTGATACAATCGTGGCTCATACAATACAATAAACAAACTTCTACATTATTTCTGGTAAATAGAGCTTAATGTTTAGTTCCTACAAAGTTACGTTCTCTTCCGAAGTTAACGCATGAAACGTTATCATAGACATATGACATTTATAAATCTCTTTTTTATTAGTCTTCAAGCACACGAGATTGGCGATCAAATTGCTCATTGTTCAATGCATATACAAGGAAATCACACGAAATTATTACGTGACCCAGTGTAACGGAATTCAATTTTGTTTGTTGTTGCATAAGCATGAGCTTCCAACCTGCAGTTATAATAACAGGCGAAAGGTCGCTATCAGTTCCACTATCGACCAATACCGCTTTCCTATTATCTCAATAGCTAATTTTAGTTATATCTAGATGAGCTGGTACACAATTTCATTGCATTTTTATTTTAGGATAGCTTCTGTGTGTAAAGATTGGTATGTCACACACAAAGTCTTTATAGCGTGCCTTTAGGCCTTTAAGCACTGTACTTTAGGCGTGCTTTTAACATTGTGTTTGACCGGGATAAGAATCAAGAGATAGTGTAGCTTTATATTAGTGTAATACTTTTTAGAGTAGTTCCAGAGATTACCCCTACTAGTGTAGAATGCCGTTTTAGTTTCTATTCCGTATTGTAGCGTATTTGACACATGGCTGACCTTATTTGTCTTATTAACTATAAGAAGTATCTATAATTACACAAGATTTGATATATAATGTTGCGCTTTTAAAAAATCTTCCTTTATCATTGTTGTTGTGTATCGTATACATTAAAGTACCATTTAAGAAGCTTCATATAAAAACCACTATTGTTATAGATTATATAATAAATTACCCGTGCACTCGTAAGCTTGCGTGACACCAGAAGTGATACATCAAATAAAAATACATGTCAGGAGGGTGTAAGTTCAAAAGAGTTATTATTCGCATGTGTTACGTGCGTTCCATTGTTACAGTTTTTAATTCTATTATGTGCTCTATTATGAGATCCATTTTCCTTAGTATATTTTCACAACTATTTTTTGTTATGTATTATGTGACTATGAGATAAGTAAACTCATGTGACGTTCATTCTTTACTCCACTTTTGTTTTATTTACTTCAGTCTATTCCAATGCGCGTTTACAATATGAGCAGACGCGTTTTACTTTCTATTATACGTGAAATTTCGTTCCGCACAGTTTTTTTCCCTTTCGTGTCGTCTCTAATTAATAGTAATTGCTTTTATTACTATTTCTACCAGTGTTGCGTCATCGAGTTCAACGATCTCCATGATCTGCTCGTGCAGTTGTTTTCGTTTGTTTATTTCCTTGTTTATCGTATTGCCCTTACCCTTTTGATATGACGTTTATTGTTTATTTATTGTTATGTAGACATTGTATAAAACGTCTTAAAATTTTCCGAATAGTAACTTTGCTATGTCTTTCTTGTCGTTCAACGGAAATAAGTACGTTAATTCTTCAGTGATCAGTGTCAGTCAGTCAGTCAGTGCTATGTCAGTAATCAGGAATCATTAACCTGATTCTAACGTTTTTGCTGAGACTCCGATTAAGGATATTTAGAAATAGCAAAATCAAGGCTTTGAGAACTTTCTTATGTTATCTCTAATTGTCGAAACACAAAATTGCAACTTAAATTGTTGTAACATTTGACGATAGACTTGGTGAGATGTTGTTGCCTGCTTGCTTGCTCGGCGGACAACAGGCCCTGACACCACACCGTTATAACAATATGTACATCTTTGGAAAACGAGCTATACACCACAGAATGAGCACTAAATCATAGAAGCGGTTAAAATCCATCTTTGTTATTGCAGCATTCACCATTTCTACTAACATTTAACGTCTTTAACAATAAGAATAAGTAATCTAGAAAGGCATGCGTGTGCGCATCTCTGGTAACTGTTAAACATTCGTACGCATCATTTACTGCTATAGTCGCCAATTAAGTTGTCTCCTCGAGACTGTTATTGATAGTTTGTTTGTTAAGTCTTGGCATAATTCTACTATGCTGTTAAACACGGAACGCTCTTGCTGTTTTTTATTGGACTGATTCAATAAACAAGTATAAATATGACTGCTGATGATAAGCTGTCATAGCCGGCAGTCTTTTAATGACGCTTTTAACGCCTGGGGCTGTCAGCACGCGTGTGATGACGCGTTGCCGACCTTGAGGCGTTAGCGATTTATTTTACTGGATCTCATACTTTGCAAACTGGAATAGCAGTACATGATGCTGCTGGTTGACGTCAGAAGTAGGTAGCTATGAGGGTGGTAGCCAGATCCAGATCGGTTCCGTGCTGGAAACATCGGCCCGTCATCGGATTCAAATTTTGTATTATTTAATACGAAAATTATTATTAAGTATTTTGTTTTTTTTTTATTATATTAAATCAGATGTAACCATTATTTTTTTTTTTATTTTATTTTAAATAAATGTTTAACAACGTGTAAGTGCTTTGCCAGATCGTAAATGACGATAAGGTCGAAAATTACTGTGCAATTCACCCAGTTTCCTCGACCAATAAGGAACAGGCTCCTTATAACATCTCTTAATTAACGAAACACATAATTTGCTATTAACATTATTTTTATGGTGTCATTGAAAAGGTAAATTTTAAAAAAAACACGTTATCAACCGCCTGCTGGGAATCTAACCCGGGACTTAGACTGCTTAACTTACCACTAGGCCGCACGGTTACTATGATGTTTAATGAGATAATAAAATAAAGACACTTAGTTCCGATGAAAAAATTGATAATGTCTAAGTAGTAGCAAAGTATCTAAGTATACGTTCCCCTCCACCCGAGATAAGTTTCTTCAAAACATTTATCTCAGTTCAGTAAATCGACGGACGACGAGCCATTTGCCAGGGGCGTGGGTGGCGAGCTGGCGAGGGAATATTACATAGCATCAGATATTGCCGCATTGCAGACCCAACGGGTCGCCGACGATGCACTGACCCGCGCTACACAATACCGTCCGAGCTAAATGCCGACCGGTTACAGAATTTACATCGTAATTGGGATATTTAAAGTCCTAATAGCTGTACGAGGATTTAGTTAAAATACTTTAACGACCATTACCCATCAATTGTAGTGATGACTTGATTTCATTGAGGCCTTTTGTGACAGATGTAGACTATTTTCTTCCCTTAAAGGACTTTTTTTATTATAAAACTACGTAGAGAAGAGTTTTTGGGTTTGGGGGAGGCGTTTGCTCAGCAGTAGCACAAAATAGGCTAAATAAAAATAAATAAATACAAAACATACGAGTAAAGCAAGCGCTTGGTCTTTATCTCATCTGTTGGTGATTGACGATAAAACAGAAAGAGGGTTTTTGTCATCAATCATAAATCAAATTACTTTCTCAAAGCAAAAGCAAACCGTAAAATCTCCTTATAATAGCTTCATTTAAAAGTTACATACAAACTAAAACACTTTTGTATTTCCTTTTGTATTTGAACAGTCCAGTTAGAGTGCTCAGTGCGATATTCTATCCTATCACTCAGATATTGAAAGATTGCTCATTTCATCGGCTTCGTAATAACAATCGAGTAATCTACGACATTTTCTCTCGGCGCTTACAGTTTCGTCATTTCGATACGTATAATAACACTTATTGTTAACGTGAGTACATGTGCAAACTCATTCGATTTTATTGCGAACACTTCACTTTCACTTGGCACGATATAGCTCTTCTCTACGTATGATCTATCCATCGAGGTTGGAGAGAATTAACAGTGCCCAGTACGAATTTTTTCTTCTTTTGATCACGGTAAAGAAAATGACTATTTGTGTTTTGGGACAAATGAAATCGAGAACGCGAGAATTGCTCGTTTTTGTTGTCGTGATCGAAGTAAAGGGTTAGGAAGTCTAAAAAGAGCTTATATGGAAAAAAATAAGGAAAGGTAAACGTTGTGTCTTATGAAGAAGTAAGAGATTTAGGTTGGATAGAGAATAATAGTAATTGAAATGGCTACACCGACAAAAGCGTGGCTTTTAAATTGAAGAAGAAGAATGATCGAACGACAAATAAACTCGATCGACACTAAACAAATTTTCTATTTTAAAATGTTCAAGACCAAGTTTGCAATAGCGAGGTCTATGCCTTTATATGGTTTGGCTCTGAACTGGGACATATCATTATGTTCTTTCGGATTTATTTCAACGTCCGTGATGTGATAAATTGTGTTGTTGACGGTGTCTTCCACGTTTCCTTAAACATGTTTACACTGTAAACAGGCACTTGGTTTGCTGTCAAGTGTTGAATTAAACCAATGCCAATTAAACCATTATAGCACAGTGCGCTGACTTGTCTTTTTATTTAACTTATAGAAGAGGACACATTGATTTATTAATTTAAAAGCAAGATTCTATTAAGTTTACCTTTTACTTCTAAGCATAAAAAGTCAGACAAAAAGGACAGTTGTTTAAATTAACACCTGTCGTACCAGGAAATCTAGACACAATAGAAAAACAATGCATAGTGGATTATACTCATATTATGAAACTTTTACCCTTTATAAGGCAGTGGCATATATATTGCCACCATATTTTAAACTTTATACAATTGAGATAAGGTCGAAAACCAATGAAAAATTTAAACGGGCACACCCGTTAAAGGGTTAAGGTTTATTTAATGTGTATGTGCAATATTCTCAGGGGCCAATAAAAGCTGCTATCATATTAATTTTGATGGATTCGCGCCACCATACCAACCACCTAACTTCGTTATTAGCCATAATTTATCTTGAGGTGGATAGCGCCGCGACCCTTCGTTCTTTGTAACCAAAGCTACCTCGGGCGTTGTTAATAAGGATAATAATATTTTTAAGGACGAACAAAGAAGACAATTTATTCCCAGCTGCTAGAAAAGTTGTAAAAGCAAGCCATGTTAAAGACGCTTGAAAATGCCAAGTTGATCACTCGAATAAAGAAAATCTTAATCGGTAACATCTTCAGTTAATGCACCATTGTTGGAACCCATTAGACTTGCCTGCGCGCGGCTGTCCTGGGCATCCATCATTCTAGTGCCGTCATCGTCACTGCCGTCGTCTAGACCCGACGACGTCTCACTCCAATTACCGTAATGTCTGGCTGGTTGTATCGCAAATTCCATAACTACACTTTCACCGGTGTAAGTGCTCGCTTTGCTTTCATGTGCCTAATGGTTGGAGAAGTTGCCTGCTTTATTATGTTTCGACGAAACGTTTATTTGTCTCTTATTGAGTTTTATTGTGTCGTGAATGTTTGATAATCCTTTATTACAATATATAAATATTATATATAATAAAAATCTGTTGTCTTATTTGCATTGCATTGAATTTACTACATTGAATACTTACAAAATGGCATAAACAATAAGTTACAAACGTAAAAGCTTATGTACGTATTATGCCTTAAAAATTAACTACTTTACATATTGTATTGTAAAATACAAAATAATGCGATAATGAGTAATCAAAGTAAGTAAAGCAAATTGGTAGCTTTTGCAAAAGCCCGGCCTAGAAAATAGTTTTTTTCATCCAGTTATGTAACATACCATTAGACGGACTTCATTAGTTGAATTTAAAAGTTAATTTTGAAACAGTCACGCTCAGCTGAACCGTGCGATCATTAACGATCATACTGCTAAAGGTTCAGTTTGTAGCTTCGAAAACAAGAGTTCTATTTTAAGCCTCGTTTCCTGGAGGCCGGGGATTTGTCCCCGCTTCGAAACGTGGGTGGAACTTGCTTCCCCTTGCCACATACTTGTAAATAACATAGGTCGTAGGGCAATGGTAATAAAGAACAAAATACTGTGATCCGTAGAACACAGTGTTCCAAGTTGACGTGTGACAATTAGTTTCCCATGCGACACGTGAGCGTGACATATAATTTGTTATATGAAACGCTTTCATTATTTTATAATAACAATGAGAAAAGTTTACCGTTCTAGGTGTTAAGAGTTCATTGTATTGTTTCTACAATCCCCGTTCTTCTGCCTTTATGAGCAAGCTTCAATGATGAAGATGACGTAAAACACGGTCGTTAAACATAGTTTTTCCATACCTACTCGAGTATGGAAGAACTTTCCGATTCCGGATTTCGTGCGAATTGTCACTTACTATAACGTAAGTTCAAGTGCTTTTTCGTTGTAAAATAAAAATAACAACTACAAGTACCAAGTAGTCGACTTAAATGGCATACCTAATCTGATAATGGTTCTAAGGTGCTAACAGCAGTACAAATAACGGCATTAATGATAGTGACCCAAATTTTTAAACTAGTTAAGCTTTAAGAACAGTTTATGATCTAGAACCAGTAGAAATGGATAATAAAGTCATTGCAGTCAGTGCAGACATGGGTTGGCAATGCCTCTTCCTAATATCTGCATTGTAAATTGAATATGTTAACATAGGTTATTAGTTATCTTACACTGTTTGCTAGTCGCACCTTACAACGGGGAAGCCTTTGGAGAATAGCAAAAAAATCAGTTGCTGTTTAAACACCTTTCTGCACTTAATAACTCTAGCGTCAACCAACATCCAGAAACCCTGAAGTAAAAACTAAACAAAGCCAGTTTTATTCCTCTCCTTTTGTAATGGCCTATAAATGAAAGCACATTCTGCGATTAGCACGCCCTAAACTCATAACCGCATCGCCTCATAGGCTCGTGGATGTGGTGTGCCGTGTGCCCGACCAAACGGAACGGAGCGACCTTTTCGCTAGCTTCCACTTGTGTAACAGTTCATTGGCACTACGTCTTCGCACCACGCGTGTTTGTGACAATTGTGACCCAGTTTTTGGGACACATTTGGGCTTTGACCACTCGCGGCGTGACAATGAGTAATAAAAGATAATTAAACTTGGTTACCTGCCTCATTTGTTTCGAATGTGGTATAATTCATTTGAAAGTAGGTATTATGTTGTTTCTTTGTTGAAATAAGCATATGGCTTGCCTTTTGGTAAGCGGTCATCGCTGTACGCTTGGAACACCATGGATAAAGCTCGCGCGATACTGACTCAGGACTCAGCTGTTATGTCTATATACCCAGTCTTTGTACTGTATCTCATGAATTTCTCACTGGAACACAGCAAAGTAGGACAAAGCTGTTTTTCGGCAGAAATAGGGTATAAGGGTGATTTTTAAATCCAGCTTCATTTGTTCGGGAATCCTAGCACTTAACCTTCCATGTAAAACTTTTTAGTGTACATCATAAATAGTCCATAATACCCAATTATAATACCATCCAACTTCTAGTACATGTAGTAGTCGCGATTACCGAATCTTAACTCGAAAATGCTCCCCAAAGTAGGAATTTAAGAACTCTTCATTTGTTTGGCTGGCAAAGTTAAGGGCGGAGATGCGAAGGGTCATCGAAATGTTGTCAAAGCGAATCCGCAACTGGGTCGACACTTAAAAGAGTTGAAACGCTGTGATACGGCGTTTCATGCTTTTTACATACATGTAGCGGTATTTCCTAAATGTCTAATAAACACTAAAAGATACTTCACAATAACATTTAGGTATCTCGTCTCTTTATAAGCAAAGAGTGGCCTATGTCCAGTAGTTCGATTTCTTAATAGTTACGATATCCATGATATACACGCACGATAACCATTACAAATTAACCTTGTGCACGTATAACGAAAACAAATACTGAATTTTATTGGAGACTTTGTAGTTACGAGCGACGTAGTGTGTATGATGTATTTCAGTCTCCGTAATGGTCGGATAACGTGTTTAACATATGGCGCTGTTGTTAATTTCATCGGTTATGCAACATGGTATAAATTAAAATAGCCCATCTAACTGTCTCAACATACAATTTGGCGCATTTTCAATAAGTGAAAAACGTTTGTTGAAAGAGCTAAAATTTACGTCTGGTGCACTTACATTTTCATTCATAATATCCGCTTTAACGATTTCTGCATCATTATTTTAAAAGCTCAGTAAAAATCGCTTTTAGCTCGAGATAAGTCATTTCTCATGTTACGTTGCTGGCGTTGTTTCAACTAAAGAATAGTGAACATAATAAATTCTAAATTAGTTTCGCCCGTAAGAACCCTTCTGCTGATCCAAATATAAATTTTGTTTATTACCGACCTATTTTGCGGCTGCTATGTGGAGCAAGAAAATATAAAGTGTTATAAACTTCGGTTTATTTAAAGATGTAACTGTATTTTACTATAGAATGGTTGCAACGAAAATACATCTGTTCTAGTTTATCTCCGTAGGGATATACTTACTTAATTGCGAATTACGACGGTATCCAATACACAAACACTGTGAATTCAAAACACAACTCGACATTCGCCGGCTAAATCTCATTCTTTAGATATATTTCTAGGAACATAAATCAATCAGGACAACAAAATAATGACATACTCGCAAACTCTGCAAATGTGTAAGTGTTAATAATACATAAAATGAGTTCCCGCGATTATTACAAAGTGAAATACAGTAGCAAAGATTCTGATCGTTCTAAGATGAGTTTGGACAATGTTCTGGACAATGACACCGAATTCAACGCAAACCAGTTCAAACTGTACGACGACTTCACCACAGACCTTCGTATGAACTTCAATCCCATAAGGAACAACTTCCAAGACTTGACCCGAAAAGAAGTCAGGAGAAGAACTGGTGATCCCAATGACTCTGGTGTTGATATGGAAAACGGGAACCCTCTCGATTATGTAACCACATCTAATGATACCGATTTGGTAAGTGTTGAATGCAGTAAGGAGCTTATGTACATTTTTGGGTTTCACGTCGAATGACATCTGCTAATTGAAATCGAATTAATTTGACAAATTTTATCCGTCCTGCAGAAAGTGTTACTTGTAAAAAAATGTGTTCAAGATTTTTTGAATTCCAAGCTAAATTACCTTGTCGGTGCAGTCGTATTATGTAAAAGAACTTACTTAACGTTATCTTTAATATTTTTAACGACACACCACTATTAAATCATTATGTTGTTTGCAAGGGTAACCAGCTTCATGACCCAAGGAACTAGGTACTGTAGGTCATTGCCCAGATGTTAAAGGAAACTATTGTCGGCAATGCAAATCTTTCCGATCGGCGAGGGCGTGGCGAAATGTGCGATTTGCAGACGCCGGCGCCTATTGTTCGCTGCCCACCGGAACTGCAGGCCATTGTCTGCGGCGCGTTGAGAATCGTGCGCATGTGATTGGTCCTGTCAATAGACAATCGAAACTGCAACGCTCGTAGAAGGTTGCAATTGGAAATTCGTTGATTGCCTTTGTGTTTGTTATGTGAAATTTTGTAACAATTTTATTGTGCTTTTCCTAATGTTGATTGTGGTGCTAAGTGCTCAGATAAAACACTACATTGGTTTTTCTGCGAATATTGGAAGTGAGCATTTATTAATAAAGATATGCAGGTTTAGAATGAACAGTTTTCGTTTGGTAAGATTTATCACTATGTGATAAAAATGACACATCCAACGTGTTAATCTAAGTACTCTCGTTCAGTTTCGACAATGATTTACTGGGAATATCACATGTGATTCATTGATTTGAATAGTGAAGACAATTTACAGAAAATACATGTTTTGAATGATGATGTTAAAATATCGATGATTCATTTTTTACACTAGCAACATTTACATGCATTAGACACATTTTCGATAATACCGCTATTGTTAATTGACTAGCACGTAATATTTAACTAAAGGCAAACTGAACCAAAGTATAGAATCAATGCCGATTTAAAAGTATTTTTGCACGCGATTTCCTATCCTATTAGTTATTATGTTATTCTTACAAGTACTTGCGGGAACTGGTATTTTTACGCACCAACAGTTAATAAGCATGATTACGTGCATGCACTGCCGGCTAGCCTTGACCACAGGATTATGTTTTCTTGTTTCGGCACAAACTTGTCCCTAGCCGATTACCTTACTCTACCCAGTAAACCTGCAACCTCGACCTCGCTTTACCATTTTTGAATTTGTATTATTTTGTTCCAGCTGGAGAACGAAGTAATGGTAGATCCTTGGAGCAGCATGGACTCCTCGAATTCACCATTAACTGACTCCGGACCATCCGCCAGCGAAGACTGCACTCCCTCAACGTCGAGCGAACCCCCCCGCGGACCTCTAGATGCGCAGTCTCCTCTTTCCCCCGTAGCGCGCCGCTTGCCTAACCCACAAGATGCCAAATCCCTTAATGCTAAAAACATCCCCCCAAAACCAAAAGACAAGGCGCGCTCCCGTGACCTAACTTTGGAGTTGGAAACTCTGGAGCCCGACCGCCTTCTACGCCGGCCACACTTTTTAGACGAAGATTACCAGCCACCATCCAAATCAAACATCGAATGTCGCATTCCAAAACCCCACTTCTTAGATCACTCACCGTCGCCTGACGAATTCGACGAACGAAGCGATATAACCAATCCAAACTTCCTTGACGATGATGTCGACGGTGATGACAGTTTAGCACAAAAAAAGGCTGGAACGCTCCCTAAAAAACCGATAAAACCACAAACCTCAGCATATTCGTCTCAAGAAGATCGGCCGCATAGAACCAGTTATAGAACAGCGCTGCATTATGGATTGGAAAGTGCAGCGCGGTCAAGTGAACGAGACAAAAGAGCTTCCCAACTGTACCGAGGGACCTGGCCAGGGGAACGCGATGTCTGGACAGGTCATGACTCTTCCAGCGTTCGGAGCTTTTCCAGCAACGGCTCCAGTGACTGTCCAAGAGCGTCGTCTAACTTGGACAATAAAATGGACTGCGTATTTTCTTTAATTTCTCTTTTGAGTTTATCTCCTGAAAACAACGCAGATCTTAGCGCGCCACTTCTAGAAATGAGTCGATCTGTTGAAAGCTGCATTGCGATGAGACAAGCGGGATGTATTCCGTTATTGGTGCAACTTATTCATTCAAAAGTGCCTAGAGACATTAGAGACCGCGCCGCGAAAGCTTTGCGGAACATTATCCATACGCAAACTGATGATAAAGCTGGTAGAAGAGAAGCTAGAGTGTGGAGGTTATTAGAACAAGTTAGAGAATACTGTTACGTCTTAGAAGACGTTGTTGAAGCTAGAAAAGATGGGAAAGAAGTTATAGAAGACGATGCGACTAAACATCCGAGTCAAAGTGTGGCGGCTTTAATGAAGCTGTCTTTTGACGAGGAACACAGACATGTAGTTTGCCAGTTGGGTGGGTTGCAAGCGCTGGCCGCTTTAGTGAGTGGAGACCAGGCGGCGCACGGCAGCAGGACTGATGATAACACGTGCCTAACGATGCGAAAATACGCCGGAATGACCTTGACCAATTTAACGTTTGGCGATGGCAATAACAAATCCTTGCTTTGCTCCTTTAAAGACTTCATGTTGGCTTTAGTAGAGCAGCTGGAGTCTCCCAACGATGACATGCGACAGGTGTGTACAATGTCTATTAAAATTGTCTTGTCTTGAGTAACTGTCATTCTTGTGTAACTTAATTATCATGTCTTCTTTTATCTCCTTGCAGGTTACCGCAGCTGTGCTTCGAAACTTATCTTGGAGAGCAGACAGTAACAGTAAACAAGTACTTAGAGAAGTAAGCGCTGTGAAAGGATTGACGAAAGCTGCAATGACCTGCCAGAAGGAAGCGACACTTAAATCGGTCTTATCAGCTCTATGGAATTTGACAGCGCACTGTACTATGAACAAAGTGGCTTTGTGTTCTGTCGACGGAGCCTTGGGTTTCCTCGTGGATATGCTCAGCTACAATTCACCAACAAAAACATTGGCGATTGTGGAAAATGCAGGTGGCATCATGAGAAACGTATCCAGTCAGATTGCCGTCCGGGAAGAATACAGGCAAATTCTCCGGGAGAGAAATTGTTTGAGTGTCTTACTGCAGCATTTGAAATCGCCGAGTCTGACGGTCGTCAGTAACTCTTGCGGCACTCTCTGGAACCTTTCCGCTAGGTGTCCGCTAGACCAAGAATTCCTTTGGGACCATGGCGCGGTCCCTATGCTCAGAAGTCTTATTCATTCTAAACACAAAATGATTGCAATGGGTTCGAGCGCCGCTCTCAAAAACTTGCTTAATTCGAAACCAGGAAAAACGCACATCATCTCCTTAGACACCACAGCTAGGAGTATGAACTTACCGGCTCTGCCAACTCTTGGAGCGCGAAAGCAAAAAGCGTTAGAACAGGAGTTAGACCAAAACTTAGCTGAAACTTGTGATAATATAGAACCAGCTACTTCACCATCCACCAGCAACAGAGAAGAGAAGAATTTGTTCACAGCAACAGAAAGGCAGATAGCTATGAATCTCGAGAGACACAGAATGACATCTAGTTCGCCACTCATGGGGACGTTGACCTCACAGACATCGTTGAGTCACAGCGCACATCTGGCGAGTTATTTGAGCTGCAGTAACTCGTTGCTAAAGGATGCGTTGGTAACGAGGTCTACGGCGAGCAGCTCAGGCAACGTGAACAGATCCGACAGCAAGGATTCTGTGACGAGCACGCAGTCCGATTCAGTTTTTGATAGGGTGACGCGCACTGGCAAAGTTCCCGTGCCTACACCCAGAAGTAAAGACTTAATGAAGGTAGAAACAGGTAGCGGAGCGTTTAAGGTGTCCTCGAAGCCACTCAGCAAGGACGGTTTCATGCGGTTCCCCGCGCAGCCGCCCATTCCACCACCAAGAAGTTCGACCGACGTAAGGACTAACTTTTCAGAATCTGGTTATGACGTCGACCAAGATTCTTGTGACCAACCTGTAGATTATAGCCGAAAGTATTCAGAGACTAAAGCGAGCGATGTGGAACCCTTAGAAAAAGGTAAAGCTTCTGAAGAGACCAAGAAGTATACGAAAAAGGAAAGCTCTAGTACTTTCGGAGACTACCAAGAGACCGATCTGGATCAACCTACCGATTACTCGCTACGTTACGCCGAACACCAGTCCGAGACCGGCTCCGACACCGAGCCGCAGGAACCTTCGGACACTATTAAACACTTCGCCACCGAAGGAACTCCTTACGAAACGCCCATAATATTCTCTACAGCGACTTCGATGTCAGACCTTCGGGTGATCGGCAAAGACTCGAAGCCAAAGACTCCCAGCGTGAAGGAGAACCCCGAAATAATGACCCACTCAGACGAAAAGGATACATGCTCGATAGAGGATCCTCCGCGGCATGACAACGACTTGGCTGCGACTACGCCGCAAGGGTCTGCTTTGCCTGAGCCAGAGCCGAAGAGGGAAGTTTTTGACTCCAAATTCAGTTCCGGCATGATAAGTCCAGAGAAGCCGGTGAACTACTGCGACGAAGGCACTCCAGGGTACTTCTCTAGAGTCAGCTCGCTCAGCAGCGTTGGGGAGCCGACGGAAGAGGACTGCTTGGCCAAGAAGAACGCAATGGCTACCATCAACGTGGAGCCGAGTCCACAGGAACCCACCAGCAGCTCTGCTAAAGAAAAAGAAGGTGAGATATTGTTTTTTTGGTTTCCCATTCAAAGGCGTATCCGAAGCGAACTTTTTGCCCGTCAAAATAGATTACTTAGAAGTGTAACGCACACGACGGACTTAAGTCCTCGTCTAATTTTAAATAATTATTTTGGCCAATAAACCGATTTTAATTAAACTTTCTATAGTTACCTGACGGAAACAGAGTTGTTGACAGTTGACATTTGACAAAACACATGTACATAAAAATAATGTTTTACTGAATATTGCGATTTAAGAATGTGTTCTAATCAGGCTCGTCAACAACGTAAAATTGTTTATTAGTTTGAAAGGAATTTAGAGCTTTGAAGTTTGTATTTTCTCATTGCTAAATTGGCTAATTTTGCGAATGTTTTTCAGTATTTACGTTCGAAAACGATATAACCCTTCCACTGGAGGTGCCAATACACCACATTTTTAACCGTCTTAGACCCGCTGGTGGGTTGATCAGACAATGAAACTGAACAACTTTCCCCATGAAACATAGGTCAAAAAACAAGATTTTTTACTTTCCCATACGAACTATGCTCGGTTAATAGGGGCTTTGTATGGGAAAGTAAAAAAAAAACGTTTATATTTTAGTCTGATCAACTCACCTGCGTGTCTAAGTCGGTTAAAAAACATGGTGTATAGATGCCACCATAATTTAAACCTTATGTAGTTGCGATACGTTTGAAAACCAGTGAGTGAGAAATAAATTACGCTGTGCCAGTCAAATGGTTAAGTTGTAGCTGTTCGTCCCGCAGGCTCGAAGGCGGTGACGTTCGCGCGCTCGTGCGTGTCGGTGGCGGCCACCCCGCCGGCGGGGTCGGTGCAGGAGACGCCGCTCATGTTCTCGCGGTCGAGCTCGCTCGGCTCGCTGCCGGACTGCTCGCACGACGACCAGGGATCAGTGCTCTCAGAGTTCAGGTAATTCACTCAAAAGTATTATTTTTATTATCATACTAATATTATAAAGCTTTTTGTAAT